>JAGFMF010011659.1:7352271-7420200 GCA_019455555.1 Galemys pyrenaicus | reverse complement strand
GAGGTGATGGTGCACTGGTGAGATGGTGATGGGGAATACATGGGGATTGCAATTAATGGCAAGTATATGTAAATTTTAAAATATTTTAATAAAAAAAAAAGAAGGTGATGGAGGTGAGGACAGTAGAGGATAATGGGATAATGTATTGGCAATACAGCTTTGGTGGAGAGTAAAGCATGCTTTAAGTTGAGTTGTGAAGAACTCCAAAAATTATATCATTTTGCAAACAAATGGCAAATCAATAAAATTTGATTTAAAATAAACAAAAAACAATGCACAAATAAGTTCTCTACTCTAAGAACAAAGTAGGGGTTCCCACAAGGGGAAAGAGAAAGGGAGTCAAGCAAGTAGAAGGAGTCAGTTGTATCATGACAGTTAGAATTGTACTTTCGGTGGTGATCCTAATGTAATAGTCTATACAGACTTTGATTTATAATGATACATCTTAAAATAAGCAAAATGTTTAATGCATTTTTGTCGTTATAATGCATTTTTATAATATGGTGAGAAAATTTATATTTAGAGTTAGCCAACTGGATTCAGTATAGATAATCCCAATTTTGTTGGCAACAGAATCAGAAGTGGAACAGATGCCTTCTTCTCTCTCCAGGTCTGGTCAAGGTGTTGACCTTGGCCATGTCAGTGTCACAGAGCTTCTTCACAGCCTGTGTGTTCTGGTGCCTGTTGGCCTTGACATCCACCATGTGTGTTGTTGTCTTTTATCTTCTTCGTTACCGGACTCAGTGGACAGGGACAGCTTGATGATGGCACAAAGTTCAAGCTTGTTTTCATGAGATCTCTTCCAAGGATAATTGGGTTGCCTCACAGTCCTTGACTTGGGCTGTGAGAACATGGGTGAAGTGTGGATCTTTGTCTTGTTTTTTCCTTTAATCATGATTGTGTATATCTTTCAGCACTGCCTTTCTTGACCTTCAACATTTTGGATTTAGCTTTGGAAGAGGCAGGGGAACCCTTCATTGCTTTTGGTGCCACCTTCATGAAAAACTATTAATGCAATGTTATTTCAATTAAAAAAATTAAACTTAAAAATAAAAATAGAATAGAATCACTTAAAAAGTGAGTGTGGGGAGAACTCTGAGGACCAGGGTGTTGATCAGGACCCAGATTGCACAGAATAATCATCAGATTGCTAGAACTACAGAACCTTAATTTAATCACCTTTCAAATGAGTTTTCAAAAGTGGATAATGATGACTATCTACATTCCTTAAGGTAAAGCTAAATACAAGATATTCAGAACAACAATATCATGAATTACTGGGATTGGAAGGAATTCTGTAACTGGATCTTAAAAATCATCTAGCCTGAATCCAAAATATTAGCGACAAGAAAACTGAGGCCCCATACGACAGTGAGAGTCCACAGCACCTTTGCCCAAGGTCACGGGGCTAAGTAAAGCTGTAACCAGAACAGGAAACCTGATCTTCTCTTTCTTGTTCAATGTTCTTCCCACTTTCTCAAGTGGGAGATGTCAACTCAAAGAAACTAATAACTTCAAGCTAATAACTCCAACTGGTGGGAGACATTTGATTTGTTTCAGGTTATTTAATATTCACAAAACTTGTCCCACAGACAGTCTGCAGCATACAGCAGTGCGCCTCTGCCTCTGAGAAGAGAAGGAATCAATCCTGCATAATGAACTCAAGCGTGAAACTTTAGTTCTGTTTTGGAGAGAAGCAAAATAAGTCCTCTGGCTACTGGCTGTGTTACTCTAGCAGCTAAGAGAAAGTAAGGAAGTGAGTCAACATGAGGTTGTAACTTGGTTAGCCCAAGATTTAGTTCTTACCCTGCAATAAACGAGTTGGAGAAAGCTGAACCTTACCTCTGGTCGAATATCCCATGTATGTTGCCGGTACTAACAGTAATAACGGAGAGTGATTCCGTGCTTTGCCTAGAGAGGAAAAGAGCTAATGTCTTTGCATCCTGCTCTCAAAGCATACTCATAAACATAAACTTATTGTTTACATTTATTTCCAGGCAGTGAGGAAGGTGGTGGGTATTGCTAGCATTCTACTATGTGCAAAGAAGCAGAAACATCGAAGCGGAAGTGGAGTGGCCCAGTCATCTTGTGAGTCAGAGGTGGAACACACACATGCTATCCTGTGGCTTCCCACTAACCACATCCCTCCTCTGTACCCAGTAACTACACCCAGAGAGACAAGCCCAGAGAAGGGGACGATGAGCAAGAGAATGCGCATCTAGTTACTTGAGTAACCCACTAGGCACATCCAGGGAATGCAATTCAGAAAACCTCAGACTTCAGACATCTGTTGTTCAAGCTTGCCAGCACCCTCAGACACACTGGACTCTAAGGCAAGATCCGATTGCTTGCCTTTTTATTCATTCCTTTTCTTAAATTTCTGAATAAAGTTACCTTTAAAAATGCCCCTTTTTCAAAATGGATATGCTTCAGGCTGCTTTCTAGAACTCTATTTACTTCCTTTCTTCTGTTCCATATGAGAAACTCTGGGGACAGGAAGTTTGGGTTAGTAGAAACCTTCTGTTGAGAAACAACTATTAACATCATCTTTAAAAATCAACAGGTGCAAAAATTTACTCTATGAAAGCAACTCCCTTTATGGAAAGTTCCTCATGGCTGCCCTAGAAATGTGGTTCTTAAGCAAGTAACCTGTGTTCCTCTGAAGTATTTTCCCATGTGAAAGCATTTTCCTTATTTTCTAGGCCATTGCTGGAAAAGTATTTATCAAATTTTACCCACAATTTAAGGTTAAACTCACACTATGTCTTCCCTAATTATTGTTCCCAAAGTGTGTGTGTGTGTGTGTGTGTGTGTCTTGGGTCTAAATTTCTTTGCTACACTGAAATAACATCATGACTGTATTCAATATCATCCAATCGTATACTCTCCCTATACTATTTAACATGGCTCTTCTGGACAAAAATAGAGAAATCTCAGATGATGAGAGCTAGAAAGAAAGGGCGTCTTGGCTACCACATTGAAGGAGCTGTTCCTAGACATTTCTAGATCTGTATGAGGCATATGTAAATGCTTAGAACAGCTACTACTTTTTTTTTTTTTGAAAGATTTATTTATTTATGCATACAAGCACTGGGATACAGACCAGAGGTGTGTGTGTGGGGGGTGTGTGTGAGAGGATTCACCAGAGAGCGGGGAGCAGAACAGGCAGATCAACTGAAGTACACTGCTAAGGGGAGCAGCGGGCACAGCAGGAGAGGTCTGCCGCGCCATGTGGGTCCCCTCCCTGGCCGGCAGCAGGGATCAAACTCGTGCTGCAGTGGCTGCGGTTTGCTTCATAGTGCGTTGCTTAACCCACTGGCCACCAGGGAGGCCCTGGAACAGCTACTACTTAAATGAGTAAATAAGTGTATTTCATGTCATGAGAGGTGTTCAGGTAGAAAGTGGATGATGACTCTTAAAAGGTGCTGTACAGAGGTTCATGTAATCCCTGGAGAGGTAGGAAAGGACACCTCTAAAGCTCTGTCCAACTCTGGATTTCAGAATTATTTTTAAGGTTTGCCTTAGCTGAATAATCTTGCTTCACTATTGCTTCCATGGACACCACAATTATAGCAAATAGGTCTAGATGCTTTTCCAAATAGTCTGATTCCATCTAATAGCTTCTAAGGAATGTACCCCATCTTCCATCTGACTTTGATATGAGTCCATCCTCACTTTACCTGGTCATCATGTAAGCCCAAAGATCAGGTCTGCAAAGTCGTTTGAATCTAGACTCCAACTACAACCTCCCATTCAGAAATTCAAACTTGTGTGCCCACTTGCTCTGTGTACTTGCTCTTTCCAAGCATACCTCAGATCCAGCAGAGTCTAAGAATAATAGTCCTAATATTGATATTCACCATTCTTACTCTTTACCATGTATCAGTGAGGGATAGTATATGGACTTTCAGCTATACCCATTTTCCCCCCAATCATTTTAAGTGCCAGATTTGTGATACAGAGAAAGAGTATCAGAAAAGTTGAAAACATGCCCTTAACTATGCTGTGTGTCCTGACTGATGGTGTTCCCTAAGGTAGCAGCCTCATTCACTGAAACCCGTGCACAAGACCCTCTTGAAGGGGATTCTTCCCAACTCTGTGAAGAAAGGCAATATAGTGGGATTTCAGGCATCAGTGGGGTTTGAGGATTAAGATATCAAGAATGTTTCATTGTTCTCTAATTATGATTAGTCACCGATCTATCAATCATCTATTTATTATGGTTGGGACTTGTAAAATAAGGTTTATTCACAGTCATTTATTCAATGATTCATTTTATTTACTCCTTCAACAAGTAATTCCTGAGCTCTTCCTCTGTACTGTTCTAGACACTGTGTTGTACTAGGAAAGAATCCTTAAAGATCTGTGGACTTGGTTCCTATCCTCACATGGCTGTTATGTCTGTGCTGTGTTCAAGAATGGGTAAGATGTAAGATTTCTGAGGACAGGGAGAAGGACCTACTATGTGACGAACTGCTTTGAATTGACTGAAATTTTGATAATTGGTTGTTGAGTTCCTCTTTCTATTTTTTTGTGTGTGATGAGTTCATAGGCTTTTCATACAATCTGATGTTCTCAACGTGATAGCTGTACAACAAATATGTAGTGAATGAATGTATTAATAAAAAAAGCCTGACACCAAAAAAAACCCCACCTATCTACTCTGTCTGTCTGTTTATCCACCCACCAATCCATCTGTCCATCCATCCATCACCCATCCATCTTCTAATCACAGCACATATCACAATAATGCTGGACCCTACTTGTTTCTAAGCAATTTATATGGAGCAGTCAAATGGATGAACTTAAGCAAGACCTAAATAGTCATATATTATAATACAGGAGGCTATTTCTTTCTTCTAATTATTTTACTACTTGAAAGACTGATAAATAATACCATGACAGACCTGTCACTCATTTCTTACTACCAACCTACTTTACAACATAAATCCTTTCCTGATATTAATATAGGTTTCCTCAGCTAGAAATTATTCCTATGCATATAAGGAGGGTACAGAAAAAACATAGATCTGAATGCTTTCTGATTTCCTTGGAAATATCAAATTTAGGATTCTGTAGTCTAGCACATGTTGGTTATTTATTAAATAGTAGCTCATTTGATTCAATCAAATATCCACTAAATCTGGTTAATTACACACTATGAATTCACTTTTATACTGACGAAAAACAAAAAGAATTGAGGCATCTCACCTCAGTTGCTATCAATATGATGAGTTTATACCAGGACAAGAGACCAGAATCAGGTGAGTTAAGGACTTTAAATAATGTGTTGTGAGGCTGTAAAGGAGGAATCACATTCCTTCTTTCCCTGCTGAAAATCACCAACCAGAGCATGGAAAAATCCCAAACATAGCACCTCCACTTTCTTTGACCCATCTTGCTGGCAGCTGACCAGGCCAATTTAGAAGCCATGATTAATCCCCTGGCAAACAGAAAATAGGCTGGGAAGCCAAGAGAAGCCAAACCTGACTCATTCTCTGGAGACTCTACCCTAGGCCAATCTGACTCTACCTCCTCCTCCAGGAGTTGGCTCACTTGCCTGGTGATTTTCAACAAACAGAAAGGCCTTTCTATGGTGACAGAGGAGCCCAATGAAGGAGAGAGTGAAATGTCACTGTAAGGGACTGACCACGAGCTGGTGCCACCCAGATAGAAGCAGGGGTCATTGTGTCCTACATGATTCAAGGAAGTTAGCTGGAGGCTGATCCTATATGAAATGGAAAACTCAGTTTCTTTCCCAATTTCTCCAAGGATTGAAAGGAAGGAAGAAAATGTACGTAGATTTCTCTTTGTCATCAAATTTCTCTTTGTCAATAGCTTAGTGATGAAATTTAGTTGTCACCAAATTTAGTTTGGTATGTGATTTACTTTGGCAGCCATTGCATGAGGGCTGCCATTGCTCTTGCTCTGTGCTGAAACCCTTCACACACACACATGCACACACACACACACAGAGACGCATACAGAGACACACACACACATAGACACATACAGACACACACACCTCACTTCCCCCAAAATACCATTAGCTCAAGCCACTAAGTATTACTAATTTTATGAAGGATTTAAGGCTATCAAGAAGATTTACATGGAAGCAACAAAAACAACTTAAAAGAACAATTAAAGATCTCTGTTTCTAAAAATCCTTAAACAACCTCGGTCCCAGATGTTCTTGCCAGCAGTTCTTTCTTGAACCCCATCAATAACTTTCCTTCTCTATTTCCTCTCCTCCCTGTCTCTGCAGCTAACCCCCTCCCAGATTCTTGTCATTTTATTTTATTATGTGTTATTTTGATTTCCCTGTCTCCTCGCTGACTGTGTTCTCACTTTGCACTCAAAACATTTTCCTAAACAAAGACAACTTTTTCCTAAGAGGAACTTTATGGCCAGGTGATCAAATCCACACACACCTACACATGGGTGAGCACACATTCACACCCTTTTCCTCCTGGAATGCTTTTCCATCTCCCACTTTCACCTCTGAATCAGATCTTCCTCAAGGTGTTTTGCATAAAGTCTCCCAGACTAGACATTTGATTTTGTTATTTCTTCTACTTATTCACTAAAAGTATTTTTCCCTAAGAGTGATGTACCTTCACTGAGGGCAAGGATTAGGTCCAGCCCTTCCTTCGTGTTCCTCACTTTAACTAGCACAGTTTTAGGCACGCAACATTGCTCACCATCTGCTTATTGGAGTTAACAAATCCCAGAACCTGTGGAACATAGAGCAATTAATCACCAACACCACACCTCCTTGAAAGCAGCTAAGGAAATCAGGATTAGAAATAGCATTGTACTAGAGATTTTGGTAGTTTCAAATCCAATATCTACCCTTTGGTAACGCTGGACCATTTAACTTTTGAGCATAATTTTTTCATCTGTAAAATTAGAAAAATAAAATACCTGTTCTGTTAAATTCACATAACAGTTTTAAGGATTAACCAGAAAGACATATATACATATATGTTCATGTGTATATACATATACATATATGTATGTGTACACATATGAACAGATAAGCATTGTGTACAAGACAAATTGTTATAGGTATTAAGTTGTTCCAGAACTCTTGAGTAAAACTTGGATATTTTATCAAGTAGTATACATTTTATTATGAAAAGCATTTCCCCATAAATAAATGCTATTATTATTTTCCAGCAATATTTACTTATCCGTATTGGAAAATTTACTACAGCTTTCTAACTTATTCAGATCTTAAATGTAAGCAAAATATCTCCTGTTCTTTTTCTCTTCTACCTAACAGTATTTGTTTTGTTTCCTGCAGGATTAGCTATCCTAGGAAAATCAAGATATATAAAGGAACTTTTGATGTTAACAGTATGAAAATTATTACACTTTAACCTGATAGCAAACTATGTTACAAAATATTGTGGCAGATTTTACTTGGCACAAAAGTTTATTTTTTTATAATTTTTAAATAATAGCAAGCTATTTTCTTATTATAAAAATCAAATGAATTTTAAATACTTTAACCTTGTAGTTAATTTTCATTTCAGTGTACATTCATTTCCTGTGGCTGCTATATCTCGAAAATGACCACAAAGTTGGTGGCTTAGAATAATAGAAATTCATTGTCTCACAGTTCTGCAGACCAGAAATTTGAAATCAACTTTACTGGGCTAAAATCAAAATGTAAGCAAGGCCACTGTGCTCCTTCCATGGACTCTGAGAAAGAATCCATCCTTGCTTCTTCTGACTTCTGTATAGTTTCCTACATTCCTTGACTTGTGGCTGAATCACTCCAACCTCTGCCTTTTGGTCACACTGCCTCCTCCTCTTCTATATTATCTCTCCCAGTCTCAAAAGGACACTTATGATGGTCTTTCAGACCCACGCAGATAGTACAGAATAATCTTTTGTTTCAAGATCACATCTTTAAGGACCCTTTTTCCAAATAAGTTAATATCTACAGGTTCCAGGGATTAGAATATGGGTATCTTTGGGGTGTATTTTCAGTCTAGCACACAGTGATTTTTCACATTTTAGCACTTATCAGAATCATCTGGGAGGTTTCTTAAAACACATATTGTTGGCACTCCCAGGGTTTCTGATTCAATAAGTGTAGGGTGGGGCCCAAGAATTTGAATTTTTAACAAATCCCCAGGTGATCTGATCTGTCTGTTGGCTCAGAGATGATACTTTGAGAACCACTAGTTAGTTTTATCCAGTGTTCTAGAAAGTATCTTCTATTTTTATTTCCCTACCTCAAGCTGTATATCTTTTGGACATACAACAGAGATGGTGACAGAAGCAGTGCAACTGATACCTTTTTCCTTTAGATACTGCCATGCTCCCTTCTCTCTACTAGGGGTTTGTGGTCAGATACATCAAAGAAGCAAAATTTTTCCTATAGATTCACTTGGTGCTCCCATTGGTTTATGTTAAAGAAATCCTAGGATTTGGGGGATTTTTTTCTTTATTTCATAATTATAAATGTAAATGTCCAATCCAGCTAGACTTAAAGGGGGACAAGAAAAATATGAAACTCAAAGACTGTAACAAAGGTTGCAGGATGTTTCCATCAGATGGTGGTGAAGCAATATCCTACTGTACTACCAAAGGAATGGTCTGGTGGTTCAGATAAACACAAGTCAAATATATTAGATTTGTACATCATCAGCAGTTGTTGGTGATCTTCTTGCTAATCTTGCCATTTCTGGAACCAAAGAGAAAGCATAGGATTTATTAGTGTGAATTCTTTATCTTAGCATCTATAGCCCTCCCCCCCCCCAAATGACTTCAAGCCACATCTTCACCTTACAACTAGGCTGGTTGCAATTGCCCAAATGTCCTCTGCCCACCTCTTCCAAGAGGATATTTACACAAGTGTTTCCATGATGAAAATAGCAGATCATCTGGACCGAAAAACCTGGCCCCTTGTACCATGAAACTGCCAAGTCAGCCGTAGTGCAGTAAAGCCTCACTATTCTATTAGAAAAAGTAAATCTCTATCCTATTTCAGACTGTTATTTTGGCCTGACATGGTATCTTATACTGGAGAGAAGATTTGAGGAGCTTGGCAATTTATTTTCACTGGTGGCTACCAAAACATTCCAAGTGGCAGATGCAAATTATAACAGAAACTTTTTTAGGTGAAGGAATCAACAATTTTGTTGACAGTCAAGTAATGAAAGTCAAAAATATTTTACCATATTTTTACAAAAAAGTATGTGCAAACTCTCACCATCTTAAAAAAAATTGAACAGATTCAAAATGGAGTCATTCATGCCAAGTCTCTCAAGACTTGATGTAATGCCTAACTTATTTGCGGTTTCAGTCTCTTCCAAAAGCAGAAACTTAATCAATCTGGAGTTCCCATTCAGTGTCAATGAGGTCATCTGCACAATGAGACATCCCTATCCTACTTGAAGAGAAAGGGTCTTGCCTGAAATAATCTTTTTTTTCTTTCGTTTATAGCCTTCTTCCACCCACTTTTTACTATAAAAACCTTACACTTTGTCTACCTCCTTGCAACACCCTCTACTTGCTAGATGCGATATTGCCCTATTCATGAATCATTTAATACAGTCAATTAGATCTTTAATATCTGATTTTTTTTGGAAACTAGCAGCAACAAATGTTGTTAAGGATATGGAGAAAAAGAAACTCTCCTATACTAGTGGTGGGAAAGCAGACTGGTTCAGTCACTATGGAAAGCTGTGTGGAGGCTCTTCAAACTACTAAAGATGGAGCTTCAATATGACCCACCAATTCCACTCTTAGGTATCTACCCAAAGGACACAAAAACAATAACTCAAAAGACACCTGCACCCTTATGTTAATTGCAGCACAATTTATAACAGGTAAGCTATGAAAACAACCAACTGTCTAAAAATAGATGACTGGATCAAGAAGATGTGGTATATTTACACAATGGAATATTACTCAGCAATCAAAGTGGATAAACACATGCCATTCGCAGCAACATAGATGGAAGTGGAAGGGATTATGCTCATTGAAATAAGCCAGAAAGAAAAAGAAAATTATCAAATGGTTTCACTTATAGGAAGAATGTAGAGGAGCCAATTAAGGTATCAGGGTAGGGAATAACTATAATAAAGGAAAAATCAAAAACATCAGGCAAATATAGATCAGAGATATCAGAGCAGGAGGGGAGGAGGAAGAAGGATGAGGATGGGGTGGGAAGAGCACAGGGACTATGGTGATGGTGCATGGGTGAATTAGTGGTGAGAATTTCACGGGGAAAACATACATTGTACAAATATGAAGGATGATGTAATAAATATTTATTTAAAAATTAAACCAAAAAAATCTACTTTTTTGGATATTTGGTATTTTACATCATCTAATGAACATTTTCTTCTAGACAAACCCAGTTATATGAAAGGATTGATCTGACTTACTGACTTCTTGGTTTATTTCTACTTTGTATGTTAGAATATTTATTGTATATATGCAACATCTTATCAATTCTCAACACACCATCAACAGCCCCAGATCTTTCACCCCAATGCATGTTCCTTAGCTTCAATTGATCAGACTTAAGTTTTGTTAGCAACAGCCGTCACAATTTCTCACCACCATGTTTCCTTTCCTAGTGAACAATCTCTGTTAAAATCTTAAGTGAAGGAAAAAAATACATATAAGATTTTTTTAAGTTGTATAGGTTATAAACATATTTTTCCTTAGCTATAACTCAAGAATTCAGTATATATATTTTAGTTTTCTACTTTTTTCTTCTAAGATGTAAATATTTTTTTAACTTGAAACTTTAAATACAGGTGTTTTGTATATAGTCTTGATGTATCCCCTTTTTATATACTAAATGCATCTTGTGACTCAATCTGTGTTATTTAAAAACAATTAGAAAATACAATTCTCTGGGCCTCCCTGGTGGTGCAGTGGGTTAAGCAATGCACTATGAAGCAAACCGCAGCCACTGCAGCACGAGTTGGATCCCTGCCGCTGGCCAGGGAAGGGACCCACATGGCACAGCAGACCTCTCCTGCCTCACCCGCTGCTCCCCTCAGCAGTGTGTTTCAGTCAGTCTGCCTGTTCAGCTCCCCACTCTGTATCTGGTGAATTCTCTCGCCTCCCTGGACTCTGGCCTGTACCCCAGCTCTTGTATGCATAAATAAATAAATCTAAAAAAGAAAATATAACTCTGAGTCATGTTTTATCTTTTGCATACAAGGAGCCCTAAACTAAGTTGGGAGCTAACAGTCGTTAAAACCAGCAATGCGGTACTCCTAATGGATGGAATTATTTGCATCAGATTTGCACAACTTTCCATTTTACACATCAGCCAAGCAGAAACCACTGGTTGCTAAGCAACAGCTTTCCTCTCAACAACCAGAAATAGAACACATAAAAGGCCACTTTTTTAAAATGTAATGTACATACATTTGAAGTTAAGGAGAGATTCTGTGCCACACATTGTTCACCCAGAATGTTTGTCATGAATATTGAATTTATAATGATGACAGGGTTTTCAATTTTGAATACATTTGATTTGCAGATTTGTCAGGTATTACCTTACTTTGTATTTACTGTCGGTAACTTCTTTGCTACTGAAAATCCACAAAGTAATATAGAAACGAGACTTATGAAGCAAATTCCCTCAGAAAAATTGTTTGTTTCGTTGAACCAAATTATTGCTAAAGTAATGTAAACATTCTTATAGCAATACTGCTGACTGGGTTAAAACTACATATTGAATGCTCTTGAAGGACACAATTCAAGTGGTTAGCAATGACTGTCTTAAGGAAATGACATTTGCTTTTTGCTTTTTACGTATTCTTTACAATACAAACAATAATTGTTAGCAGTTACTGGGCATTTACAAAGTGCCAGGCACTGTTCTAAGTTCATAATATGTATTAAGTCACATTAGCAGTCCCCATGTGGCAGATGAGGAAAGAAGCTCAGAGAAATTATGTAACTTGCTCAAGGTCATGCATCTAGAAAACAGTAGAGAAGCCAGGATTTAAGCTCTAGCAGTGAGGTTCTAGGTTTCACCATTTCATTACTCTACTTTTTATAAGGTGGTTCATGGTTTGCCAGAATGACAGTGGCTCAGGGCACACGAAATTCCCTCTGGCTGCTCAGTTCCTTCTCTGCTTTTCACCAATGGCTTTAATCAATTCGAAGTCAGTAAGAATTAAGAGTGTAACAGAAATCTAACAAGTGTATGAGGAACAACATGTGGGTTGATTTCAGTCAACAGAGAACTGAAATTGCGCCAATTCAGCTGAACGTGTGACCCTTTGCTGTATTTACTCAAAATAGATCGTGCAGTTACAGAGTTTTTAAGGAATTGCTTTAAATAAATAACACTTTTGGGAATTGATTTCTTTCTCTCAAAAGTAATTTTAGTGATTTATTTTTTAAAGATTGACTTTGTATACTATACAAAAAAGTAGGCTAAAAGAAAAAAATATTTTCATTTAGAGTGCTTGATAACAAAAATCCTTCCAAAAGAGTTTGATCCTCCCTTTGGTCAATTACATGAATTTCTAAAATGGTAGTTATTGATAAAAATCTATGTTCTGGTTATATGTTTCTCTTCTCCTTTCTCTCTCTTGAACTCTGCATAGAAAACTTGAGTATTTACCAGCAATTAAAGCAGAAATTATTTTCTCCTTTAATTATTCCTACCCTAAAGTAGTAGATGAGTTATTCAAAGTAAAGAAAAATATAAGCCAGACCATGAAAGAACCACTGAAAACCTTGCCAAATGAAATCTGTTTAGGAAAGAAAGAACACCCCCAAATGCTTTGCCTGATTGATTAAAAGTTTTCTTATTCATTCATTCTTTCTATGTGAGGAAACTATACTGGGTGTCAGAGAAATGAAATGCACACAACCAACATTCATATTCAAGGAGAGACAGCAAATGCATAAACCCCAGGTTGTAGGTTAGTATAAAGTGTTGTCCTGCAGATAGAAAGTGGACCCCAGGGTGCTGATTGACCACCCTAGGAAATAGGAGACTACAGACTTCTGTGGAAAAGCAAGTGAATGCTGGGTCTTAAAACAGGGAGTAGGGATTTGCCAGATAGAAAAATAAAATGTGCAAAGTTTCAACAAGATACAGGCCTTGATGGGTGAGGACCTTAAGAACCCTGTGTAGCAGGTTAGGTCAGGAGATGGAATGGGGCCAGGTGGTGAGTTATGTTTTCTAGTCTCTATTCTCACCAGATAACTTGAATTTTATCCTGAGGGCTACCAGGAACTGATAATATGAGGCATGTTAAAAATGTGAACGTTATATGTCATGATAATACTATAATAATAATAATAGCATAACTAAAGAAACTTGGAAGGAAATGAGTGAAACAATGATATCTGTGCTGATTTTCTCAAGTTTCATAGCAAGGAAACAAAATCAGTCAGAAAATAAACAAAAGGGCCTCCCTGGTGGCCTAGGGGTTAAGTTTCAGTTCTATCATCACAACAGCCCTCTGCAGCAGCATGAATTCAATACCCTTCCACCACCCTCAGGGAGCTCACCCACATGGCGCAGCAGATCTCTCCTGTCTCACTTGCTGCTCCCCTTAGCAGTGTATTTCAGTAAATCTCGCTGTTCTGCTCCCCATTCTGTCTCTGGTGAATCCTCTCACCCCCTGCACCTCTGGCCTACACTCCAGTTCTTCTACACAAAAATAAATAAATAAAATCTTGTTTTTAAAAAAGGAAAGAAATAAAGATAAGTAAAATATTAAAAATATGTATTTTATCCAGTCATTAAAGACAACCCCTATAACAGAATATAATACAATATCAGGTACAAATATCACCAGGCAGGATAGTAATGTAACAGAAGTTTCTATGAATACACTTGACATTTTCAACAGCATGGAGTCAGCCTATATATTGCCCCAAATTGATTCATTGAGAATTAGAAGTTAGCAACAGAACCTAAAATAGTTGCCCCTATAAGCAGAGGCTCAGAAAATACTTTTGTTGATTTTGATACCTGGAATTCCCTCTATCTGGGGCAAAGAGCAAAAGGGGTATAGATGCCCTTGCTTTCTCTTTCATCACTTTCTCCAACGGGGTATTTATTACTGTATTACCTTTGTGATAGAGCCTCTTAGCAACTGTCCTGGGGGTAAGTCTCCAAAGGGATGTTTATTGCTCTTCTAGGTTCATTCAGCATTCACTTACATAATGAGAAAAACAGTCCTTAGCACATACACAAGTGATAAAGTATAGACTCCTAAAGACTTCAAGGAGTTGAAAATAATCAGTGGCAGTGCTACTTCTGTCATTAGATATAGAAAACCCAGGGAACAAGAAATGTGAAGACTTCCATTGTAATTTAATTGAGAAAAGTCATTTCATCCATGGCAAATTGATAATTGTTTTCGATTTCTTCACTGTTTTTATGCATATTAGGAAGAGTCAGCCCTTATTAAAACTGTCTTAATGACTTAGAATGGAAAAATGTCCCAAGGGTAACTGTCCCTTGGAAATAACATCTTTGTGACAAAATTCAAGCTAATTTTTTAAAACCACATTTGAAAGAAATCAGCAGTTACTTGCTGGAAGATTTTGCTAACAAAAAAAGAGGCAATATTCCTTAAAAAAGGAAAGATTCATGCCATCACTCCTCAGACAGAATAAGATTAAACAAAATGTAAAACAATTTTTAAATATGTCTCATGGTAGAATCATCTACACAAAATGTGAAGATATAACCAATAAGTCTTTCCTCTTATCATGCAAATATATATAAACATACATACATATATGTAGGCAGTGTCCAAATCCTGAACCTAGCTTGTCCTAAATGGTTTCAATAAGGAACAAGAATTCCATTGGATTATGGTGACTGGTGCCACTACTTTGAAACCAGAAAGATCTTTTTCCACACTGTTCCCACACAATCCACCCCTTCAGTTTCCGCCTGTTTGCAAACAAAATAAAACTGACATTTGTTTCAGCAAACAAGGGAATACATTGTACTAATGAGTTCCTTTTTTACAGATGGTGTACAGTGTTGCAAAGTCAAGGTTATAAACATTGTGAATATCAACCTAAGTATTCTTAAAGCTGCACACACCTTGTTACTGTCAGAGCACAGGGGCTTTCTTTCCTTACTTCTCTGGGTTCTTCAAGGCTGGCAAGCAACCAAACATCAAACAAGTTGACCAAAAGTGAAGGGAGGTTTATTAATAACATGTATACCTCTTGCATACATGGGAGAGATCCAGTAAGACCTGTGTGGTTTCAGTCACCACCTTAAATAACTTCAGCTAAAACAAAGGATTTGGGAAAAGTGTGGGAGATTCAGCCAGGAAGGTCATAGGGAAAGGCATAGCCAGTGAGATAGACTTCAGTTCTGCCTTCTCAACTAACAAGAGTTAAGGAGCTTAAGTCATCCCTATATAGTGAGGTAGGTATTGCAGATTCTCTTTTATATAGGTAAATGCAATTTACAAGTGTGCAACTTCCACTTAGCCTTCCAAGTCCCTCCTATGAAGTAATCATTTTGCCAGAAGCACATTTTGACCAAGGCAGATTTTTGTTCAACTACATCACTACAACCAACTCAGTGAATCTCATTCAAAAAATCATTTCCTGAGGCAACTATATGCAGGCACTATTATGGGTACCCTGGTGAACTGAAGAGGTATTTTCTCTAAATGAAAACAATATTTGAAAGTGAATGTGTGTTATCCACTTATTCACTCTTTTATTCAAATAAATTTATTGAACACCTACCACAAATCAAGTATGAATCTAATTACTTGGAATTTAGCAGTGAAAAAATGTCTATCATCATTAAACTTACATCCTGGTGAAGCAAGATAGATAATGAGTAAAATTAATTAAGCAAAGAGAGAATAGAGAGTGCCAGAGATGGGGAATGAAATTTTAAATAGGGTGATCAGCAAAGATTTTGATGACCTGTTGTCCTTTGAGAAAAACTGATAGAAATAAGAGAAGACTACATAAATATGGTGGAAGTATTGTCCCAGGTGAGGAAAGAGCAAGTGCAAAGGTCCTGGGGTAGTAGATTACCTGGTCAACCCCACCTAGGTGGATAACAAGCAGATCAGTGTGAGTAAAGCAGAATAAATAAGAACCAGAGATGAGGTTTAAGAGGTAGGAAGAAGGATCACACAGAGCACCACAGATTACTGTAAAAGCTTTCAATTTTATTTTGAATGAAATGGAGAACCTCTGAAGGATTTTGAGTCATTGGGGGACTGATCAATATTGTTACAGTTGCATTCTGCTATGAAAATATTGAGCATGGAATATGATCAATGCAGGGATTCACGGAGAGTTCAGTAAAAGCTTCACTAAAGAAATGGCATTTGAAATGGCCTGAAGAACTTGTTCACTGTGGGAGTTACCTCTAGATAAAAAATGAGTCTCCTTCCAGATAAGAGATGTGTGGGCTGATGAAAGGAGAAGTGAACAAGTTGGAGCTTTTAGTGCTGCAAAATCACCTTACACTTTACCCTTAAAGGAAGAGAAACTGTTGAAAGGTTTTAAGCAAGGAGTGACATGACCTGCTCAAGATTTATAAAGTCTGCTTGAACATCATTTATAAAATATTTATTTATAAACAGTAAGACTGTTTATATATAACATGACATTAATTCAGAGCGGTCACTAACTAGCTTTGTTTTTTAATCAAATAGTATAGAAAAATTAGAACACCCTGCAGATTTTATGGGTAAGTATAACTGCAGGAAAATTTTGCTTGTGTATACACATATATTCGTGCATGTGTCCAATGTCAGAAAGTCACTTAGTTGAAAGGAAGGACATCAGGACATCAAAAAGCAGAGAGCAGCAGAGGGAATGTGCTGTATCTTCTTAAATCTACCCCTGCTTGCTGAGACTAGAACATTGTAGGTTACTGTAAACTACAATGCTCTTGTTTATCTTGAATTCACTTTTAACAGAGCATTCTGTATATTATCTGGCATTTAAAAGGCTAGAGTACAGAAATAAAAAGACCTGTAAGAAATCTCAGAAAGCCACTTAATGGGTGTGGGAGCAAAGGAAATAATTGTCCAGGGCAGGTCAAGAACTAGTAGATGTTGGCAACGTCACTGAAATTGAGACATGAGTAGGTGGAATAATGTGTTTAGATTTCAACATGTTGCCTACAAGACATCACAATGAAGATATTCTGTGCAGGGCACATTTAGATAGTGGAGATTTAGAAGTGATCACCACTGATGGGTAAAAATAATTTTTAAAAGATTTCATAACAAATCATTCCATCATTTTTTTAATATGTAAAAAGGAACACCACCTGGGCTTCCCTGGTGGCACAGTGAGTTGAGCACCCACTGTGAAGCATCCATGGCGCAAGTTCAATCCCTGGCCAAGGAGGGGACCGATTTGGTTCAGCAGACCTCTCCTGCCTCTCCCACAGCTACCCTCAGCAGTGTGCTTCTGTAAATATGCCTGTTCTGCTCCCCACTCTGTCTCTGGTGAATCCTCTCACCTGCCGTGCCTCTGGCCTGTACCCCAGTTCTTGTATACATAAATATATCTTTAAAATAAAAAAAAAGGAACACCACCTTAGTAAGAGACCACATTTATCTTATTTTCATTAAAGGCTATTTAAGTGCTGCTGAATCTTTTGTTCCATGGCTTAGTAAATTAAAAGCGAAAGCTAAATAATTGTTTTATGAATAAAATATGCACATATAATACACGGTGACAATTTCATTTGACGATATTTCACTACACTAACTCTAGGTCACAAATTATACCTTTGCCACAGCCGTGGCTAAATCTCGATCTGGTGCAGCATTCAAGCAGTGCTACAGTGCTGAACTTAGCGTCCTTAGACTCGCCACTCCTGTTCTTGACAGTCATGTGCTTTGTAAGTCCACGAGTTACTATGACTATATTCTTAGCCAGGTTTTTCATAACAAGAAGGGATTCTTCAGTGTATGATAGGTATTGCTATAGAATTGGTGCCTTTCACCATTCACCGTTATTGAGAATTTTCAATGCTCAGTACTAAAAACTAAAAAAAAAAAAAAAAAAAAAGCTCCCACTCCAATTTGAGAAGTTGGAACATTCTCCAACACAGTTCTGGCAGGTGTTTGGCCAAAGCATGTTGCTCAACATCAACCTCTCCAATCATAGATGCTCTCTGAAAGGGGTGCAGAGGCAGAGGGCCACCAAAATCAGAATGTAAAGCTCTTAAAATCTTCATCTTCTCCATCATTTGTTATTGTCGCCCATGTTAAACTTGGGGGGAAATACAAGAAATATTTTGGGACTGACATATACTGCTAAGTGTCTAGCTTATCTGGAATTCACTTTTAAGGGAGCATAGTGTATGTTATCTGGCATTCGTAACTGTGTTCAGGTTTCCCCCCTTAACAGAAGCAGGTGCACCTGTTGGGCACAGGGACAACAATCCAGGTAAGAAGGAAGGAAGTCCTTAAATTAGTGTTTCATGGGTAATATTGACAGATTGGCTAGTATAAATGTAAATTTGAAAATGTAAAGTGATTGCACTGAGCACAGAATAAATAACAGGCATAATGATATCCCACTACTCCCTCAAAGTCAGGAAGTCAGGCTCCAGTTCATAGTGTGGCTCCAGTTCATAGTGTCTGATGGGGTCTCACAGCACACCTCCCCAAGAGAGGCCGCTGAGGGCCAGCACCCAGCTGGACTGTCCTAAAGGGACTTCTCTGCAGGAGCAAAGCTCTGTTTACAAGTCTGCTTGCCTACTCTGAACTTGTCATGAAAACAATCACTGAAAGTTTCTATTGTTGACATAAAGCTTGTCTTTAGGAAAATTTTAAACCACACATTTTCAATATAGACCCATGATTTGTGTATTTTGGTTTATAAAAGAACTGATAGAAAACAAAATAAAAATAAAACCAACTATTTCAAAATACATAACATTTTCTTATCTCCGGGCAACTGTGTTTCTACTGCCTTGAAGTTTCAGGCACTACACAATACCCGCTGAATTCCTGGATCTTGACACATCAGCAAATGCGACAATTGTCTCTGACTTGTGACTCCAGAGGGTACTGGGGAGGAGCAAGCAATGGTGCATACACTCATACACAATCACCAGGTTGATAGGCACATCCCACACTTGGGGCTGGCTCACCAAGTTTTATAATCAGATATCTCTTTTAAAATGGATGATGGGCCTCCCTGGTGGTGCAGTGGGTTGAGCACTCCACTGTGAAGCATCTGTGGCACAGCAGTGCAAGTTCAATCCCCCGCCAGGAAGGGGAGACACATGGAGCCACAGACCTCTCCTGCCTCACCCGCTGCTCCCCTCAGCAGTGTGTTTCAGTCCATCTGTCTGTTCTGCTCCCTGCTCTGTCTCTGGCAAATCCTCTTACCGCCCCCGACTCTGGCCTGTACCCCAGCTCTTATAGGTATAAATAAATAAATATTTTTAAAAAATAAAAATGGATGATGTTTAATATAAGTGACATCCGCCGCTTAATTATGTGATCATTTCAATAGCTGCATGTAGCTGGTCTGAGCTCTATTTGCTGATGTTGTTTGCCAAAGGGGGCAAGTTGAGGATTTCACTGTCTTTGATCATTATGTTCAAGGGGATGTTGAAACTAATAAAAGGTTTTCATTTTTATTTTTCACAAGCAAGTCAGTCATCAAAGGCAGACATTTCAATGTCCTCGTTCCCTCCATAAACATAAGTTGAGAACCAATAAATTGCCAGGAAAAGGGCCCTGCTCTGTGGTTCAAGACCAGGACATGCAGATGTAAACTGAAATTGCTTGGAAGAAGCCCACCTTTCAAAAAGGTGACTCTAGATGCCCTCCCAAAAGAAAGTTAGTATATAAAAGCCACTGAATTGTACGTTTTGAAAGCGCAAATCTTGAGTTATGTCTTCGTTTTTAAAAAGTACAAAACATAAAACAGTTAAAATTTTTTTTTAAAAGTAGGAACTTAAGAGTAATTAGATATTATTCCCTGTTTATCTAACAGGATAAAGGCAGGAAAACTAAAACTGTTTCACTAATAAGAAGCTACAAAAAATATATAGGTAAGGGAGGGTTCTGGGTAGACTGATGCTCTAGGACTCTTGCTGAAGGCAGGTCAGACAGTGACCAGATAGTATGGGAGGAGGAGAAGGAGATCAGAAGCTGATCAGAATGGGCTATGAAGGATAAGATTTCCTTTAAAATCCTCCTCTTAATGCACAAGCTCAGCTGACCATGTTTCGTGCAGCTAAGAATGCCTTTGTGTTTGGGAGAAATAGCTGATTTAAGCAGCAGGAGACCCTCAGGCTGGCTGGTTCCCATTCTCAGCTATGTGACTGTGGATGACGCAGTTAATTATCTGTAGCACACACTTCTGCAGGTAAGGCACATTGTAAGCTTTCAACTTAGCATAAATTCAGAATTGAACAGGTGCCAGGGTCACCTGGGGTGAATAAGGGAGTCCAAGTCAGTGGTCTTCAAATTGGGGTAGCCATAACCCTGGGGTTATGGAGAAGACTCTCCAGGGGATTGTTTTAACAGAATCAGCATTCAAATTTTCAGCTTCTCCAAGTCCCTGTAACACTTCTTTACTCAAACAGTGCTGCAATGGCCCTGGCTCCCTATCCCTCAACCCCTTTCCCAACCAGAGGCTCTGCAACCACTTCATAAAAGAAAGTGAAAGCAAAGACCCACTGTGGACTAATCTTTGCACACTTGCTCTGGGGTAAACACCTCTACTCAAAAAGGAGGGATGAGGGAATGTGGAGCTGCAGTTTTCCTGGGACAATTTCAGGAGTGGGAGCACAAAGCAAGGAAATCATCACAAGACTCCAGCCCCCACCACTCTCCTTCATAAACAAGGTTCACAGACATGCGTTTAACTACCTTTTTTCCAGTAAAGCCATTAAAATGAAATCATCCTTTTCTTGATAAAAAAGTCAGCCTCACATGACCAGGTATTTTACTCACTCACTTTATGAGCAAATGTCTGACCTGAATGATGCAACTGTAAGATTTTGAAGAAAAGGTATTTGAAGCACAAAGGTGATTAAAATTTGCAGAATATATTCAGATATTTGCTTCAAAATATTTGAAGGGAGCAAAGTTTTACAACAGAAAAATTTTTCAAAATTTTTTTAAAATTTTATGTTTCTTTTTAAAATTGGTTTTATTTATTTATGCATACAAGAACTGATTGTAGGCCAGCGTTGGGTAGGGTGGTGAGAGGATCCACCAGAGAAACAGACTGGGATAAGAACAGGTAGATCTACTGAAATACACTGCTGAAGGGAGCAGTGGGAGAGACAGGAGAGGTCTGCTGTGCCTTGAGGGTCACCTCCCTGGCCAGAGATCGAACCTATGCTTCAGTGGCTAGCAATAGCTTTATAGTACTGAGACTTAACTTCTTGCACCACCAGGGAGGCCCCTTTTAAAGTTTTTGAGAACAAAAAGTTTGCAGACCACTGCAAACTGAGCAGTTTAACTCAAAGGTCTGTGCCAGCTTGTACACAAAGTTTAACGACAAGCACAGGGCTGCTGAAGGGAAGGTGATTTTGAATGCAGTTGGATTGTTTTCCAGTCTGAGCTTCAGCCTCTTTTGTCCATTCTCAGGGAAAAGAGAATGATAGTAGTGGTCATCAAATAACAAGATGGTGCCACACTAGCCAGCCATCTGGTTAACAGCTGAAAGCAGCCCTGTTCCAAGATGGTCTATGGCAATATGGGATCCACATCCCCAAAAAAGAGCTCAGATGGGCTTTTCCCAAGATGTCCAGGTCTTCCTAATATATGTCTGCCTCTTTGGTATGAAGTCAAAGGGCCTCAGGAGGAATCATCACTATTACTTAAAGAATGAAGATTTCCTACATAAAGAGATATCTCCAGAAACAACTTTGTACTGGAGAGACTTATCTCAAATCAGGGCAAATATGCAGAGGCAAATATCAGGTTTTGTCATATGAATTCATTCCCTCCTTCTTCCTCCAAGTCCAGGTTCCTTAGCATAAGATATAAAACCCTGGTTCACCTTATTTCTTCAAAATTTATAACCATGAAAATTCTCCATATGTATTGTTAACTTTGGTTTTTTCTCCTATTAATGTGGCTGATCTTAATTTGTTTATTCATCCAGTCTCAGAGGAACCCAGAGAGTGGGGAATTTGCTCCTGTGGCCAGGGTATTTCAAGTAAATATCCAAACACAAATGAGAAGTCCTGTCTTCATGATGGTGCCACAAGACACTGAATCATAAGGTAGCCAGAGAAATCATAAAAATTCCCAACAACTTACATAGCAAACCTTAGAGACTTTGTACCTCCATTGGGAGGGCTGGAAAGGGGTCCATGTGCCTCACCCATTCAGTGAGATCAGCATCTCATTACTGTTCCTGTGAGTCCACTGGGTATGGAGAACCCAGGAAACACTTTAGATACAATGCCTAGACCTTGTTAAATACAAAATCTCTTTTTTCACTGTCTCCACCCCTGGCTGCTGCTGTTCCTAATTAAAAATATGAGAAAACTGAGGGGAGGGAAGTTGAACTGTTAACTTCCTGAGGCAGAACTTGTTCGAACTAGGAAAGGAACACGGATCTTCCCATTTTAAGCTCTAATCTGTCCTCAGTTCTCATTTCAAGTCTGTAATTTTAGCCACAGACTAGACACAACAGGATATAGTCAAGGGCATACGTTTCTTTATATTTTTCTCAAGTTGTTTTTATATCATTTGGTGAAGAAATAAAATTGGCTCGGACTTGGGCAGGAAGCTCGGTGTGAAGTTGTAATTGTCCCTGACTCACTAGGTGCATCTCTTCACACGACAAGCCCTCTTGGAGGCTGGAGACGTGGACTAGGGTTTATCTGCACATTATGTGATCAACAAGGTTTTACTATTCCTTCATTCCTAGTGAAATATCTCTTCCTGTAACAAGTCACCTATTGCAGGAATTTCCGGGATCCCTATGGGTAAGAGAGACCCCATTTGCCAATGAAACTTATTTATTTTTTGTGTTATGAATTTCATTAAAGATTATCACAGTCCCTCATGAAAAAGCACAGAAAATAATAAGCATGCATTTGATGTACTTAAAACAGAAAAATATGAGGGCTCCACAAAACTATCTTGTGATCATTTAGGTTTGGATACCATGAATCCTATGTTCCACTCAAAAATTTTCAAGAAAAATTAACAAGTTAAAACTTTTGTGAAAAATGTCCTGTAGTCAATAGATTGTCCTAGTCAGTTGTACTAAAGTCAAACTTTTGGAGAAGACTGACTTTTTCCATTCATGGAATGTCTATTAACGACTCTTCTACAGAGCACACTTCGGGAAATCTGAGCTTCTCTCACATCTTGCCTCAACAGCAACATAATTTAAGATGTGAAAGATGGCCATCCTTTATAAAACATTTTCAGGTCTTCACAGTCTCTGGTGAGTCACCCACTGGGTCCAAGTCTTGATCTTCCTAGGTCTTTTGCAATGACTCAATCCTTGCATCTCAGCTTTCCCCCCTCATATTTCCTCCCTGGGGAATGAGGAACTCAGCTCACTCCTTATGAAAACCCTCCACAAAGGCTGCATTTAAAATGCAAATATGAGTCTGGTTAGGAGCAGGAAGTTTTATCTCAAGGTCCTGTTTCAGGACCAGCAGCCTCCTCCCAGACCCTAGGGCCACAGCCAGGAAGGGCGGCAGCGAGGTGCCAAGTCCAACCTGTTCAAGAGCTAGAAGGCGGCCTCCTGAAAGACTTTGACCAGGGAGTACAAGTATGATCCAAGTAGTTTCAATCTACTTGGTAAGCAGACTACTGCTACTAGGTAAGAAGAACCTCCTCAAGGAGATGCATAATTTGTATAATACTAAGATTCTGCAGCTCCCCAAGTTGCAGTACAGAGTGAACTGATGGGACCACTTCGCCGTTAGAGGCCCTGGAAGAGGCAGCAAGAGCTGATTGGATAACACAGGAATAAACAAACTAACAGTAGACGCTCTTTAGACATCTCTGAAATCTACCAGGTCACATAAGACAATTTCAATAATGAGATGATAGAGGAAGAAGAAAGAAAATTAAAACAAGAATCATCAACTGTGAAAGTTAAAAGGTGTCCCTACTGAGAAGAGAACCCAGCCCATACAGAAAGGACTGAAGCAAAAGCCAAGCTATGACAGCACTGCTAGCCCAGTGCGGGTCCCAGAGTTGTCTATGGTGAAGTCAACCTCAGGCTTGATCCCCAGGTTTGATTCAAGGTTCTTTTAAGACCCCAGACCTGCCTACTCCAGCAGCACGCCGACAGCATCTTGGTGAAGTGCAGCTCTTCATGGACAGCAAAGGGAGCGTGAGAGGTGAGTGAACACCACACAAGCAGCCAGTGTCTTGCAAAGGGTCGATGTGGCACAACCAGTTCCAAAGGCCTTGGGAAACCTTAGGAAGCGCTCCCACTCTTTTACCCAAATCTGCAGCAAATGAGCCTGCTATCTTGGGAGGCCAAATTTGACAGGATGGGCTAGGTATTTTGGGGGCCCTGAAGAGACATCTTTCTTTTAGGTTTATTGTTTGTTTGAGCGTAAATTTCCAGAGCAGGGGTTGATGCTCCTTTAGGAGAACTCAGGAAGTGAGGGAGAAAAATCTTGCTATCTACCTGGCCTCCAAGCCAGGTGACCCAGAGACTACCTGCTGAGTTCCAGCACTTGAGACTTCCTGTCATTCTCCTTTTTGCTCTGAGAGCGGGCCCTTTCGGTTTTAGTAAAATGGTGTCCTCTCTGCCCTGCCCTAACTCCAGTGGCGGTGGCGTAGAACTTCATGCTCCTGACAGCCTACTCACCCTCATCAGAGAACCCTCCACATCTGGCATGTTCACCTTGTGTATGATCCAGACAGGAGATCACTGAGGCAGGAGATGGCAGATCCAGAGAACTGGGAGTAATTGGACAAATAGCAGCAGGCCGGCAGGATCAGACATAGCAGAACACATTTTCCCTGCCCACACCCTGCCCACACCCTCGCCTGTGGTGGGCACCAAGCATAGCTCTGGAATCTTAGACTGCTATGCCCAGTAGTTTTATCAGGCTGACTTATGGAACGGTGTTTTATTTTGTTTTCCCGTTGTTGTCGTTTTACATATGGAATGCATTACACTTTTGCATGTCATCCTTGCACAGGGACCGCACTAGTTTTTTCTGTATCATTCCAGTTTTAATGTGCTTTTGAAGCTAGCATGGAACAGTGTCTTCGTACTTATCCCCACTTACTGAAGACCAAATATCGGTATATAGCAAGCATGTAGTAAACAATTGTTCAATGAATTAATAAACAAGCAGACACAGGATTTTGAGGTCAGGCTTTCCAGTAAAGGAACCACCAGGTCTTTCCTTACTTATCTAAAGTTCTAGCCCCCAATCTTTTCCTGTTTTTCTTAGAGAACCTCTCTAGCCTCTACATCCCTATTAGAAGGAAACATTTAAAACTAGACCCCAGCAGTTTTCTATGCTGTCTAGATGACACGGTTCTTCCTTTTGGTTGAATCTGTAATAACTTTGATTTCCAATATGCTCTCAAATTTTGGCATTTCTCCCCATAAACATTTTCTTTTAAGACTAACAACAGGAAATTAAAATTAGAACTTCATTGAGTATATAAAATCATAACATTAGCAATAATTTCATATTTCTTCCAAAAAATTAATTCTCTCAACAATATCATTACTAAAAACACTCAGAGATATAAATCTCTTTGACTGGACCATCTATTACTGTATGGCTCTTTTTTAAAAAAAAGATATGTCTCACATTATTTTAATGTTAAAGGATTATAGTGTTGGGCCTCCCCGGTGGTGCAGTGGTTTAAGCAATGCACTCACTATGAAGCAAACCACAACACTGCAGCACAAGTTCGATCCCTGCTGCCAGCCAGGGGAGTGACCCACATGGCACAGCAGATCTCTCCTGCCTCGCCCGCTGCTCCCCTCAGCAGTGTGTTTCAGTCCATCTACCTGTTCTGTTCCCCACTCTGTCTCTGGTGAATCCTCCCACCCCCAATCCCACACCTCTGGCCTGTACCCCAGTTCTTGTATGCATAAATAAAATAAATATTTTTTTAAAAAAAGGATTATAGTCTCTTAAAGGATTCCAATGCCTTTGGAGTTGGGTCTAGAATACATATTTGACTATAAAAAATTAATAATCTAATGATATTTGCATACATTGTCTAAAGACTAATAAAAAGAATAAGTTAAAATATACTCCATGTTGGTCATGTACATAAATAAGAAAATATTTTTTCAATTATATTTAAAACAGCAAAATTCAGAAGCACAAATACAACTATGCAAACCAAACATAATAACATTACTGAATTTATCAAAAAGATATTAATATGTTTTTCTATTCTGCCCAGTGGCCAGAAGAATGTCAAAATGCGGTATTAACACATCCTTTCAGCTCAGGAAAAAAACCCAGAACTTGCAAGCTGACCATAGGTCTGAGGCAAACAGCAGGGGAGGGGATAGGAGAGGGGTTAAAACAAGGCAGTGAAGAGCACAGGGGACTGTGGTGACAGTTCACAGTGCTGTGGTGGTGGGAGAACTACAGACTACACCTCAGTGGAGAAATCATATACTGTCCGAGACTAAACAGTGAAGTAAGAAAATAGGTTTAGGGCCTCCCTGGTGGCGCAGTGGGTTAAGCAACGCACTATGAAGAAAACCACAGCCACTGCAGCACGAGTTCGATCCTTGCTGCCGGCCAGGGAGGGGACCCACATGGCGCGGCAGACCTCTCCTGCTGTGCCTGCTGCTCCCCTCAGCAGTGTACTTCAGTTGATCTGCCTATTCTGCTCCCCACTCTCTGTGGTGAATCCTCTCACCGCCCCCCACCTCTGTCCTGTACCCCAGTGCTTGAATGCATAAATAAATAAATCTTTAAAAAAAAAGAAAATAGGTTTTAAAAAAAGAAGGAGGTAGGATGGGAAAGACTAAGACTTGGGATTAGTTATCAAAGGACAAGCTGAGGGCTTTTAGTGGTGATAGAAGTGTTTTATAGCCTGACTCCATCAATGTCAATATCCTGGTTGTGACATTGTACGATGACTTTATGGGTTGTTCCTACTGGCCAAAAAGCACATGGAATCTCTTTGTATTCATATTATTTTTTACAACTGCATGTAAATCTGCAATTATTTCCAAATAAAATGTTGGAAAGAAGAATAAAATGGAAAAAATCCTTTCAATTATTGGCACTCTCTGGGAAAAAAAATCCTTGAGAAAATATGCTCAGAACACAGCAGCTCTGATGACAAAGCAGAGACACAGTTTAAGCTGAACAAAAAGGCTGGCAGCAGTCAGGAGCAAGCAGTTGCAGGTGATGAAAAGCCGAGTCACCTGGCATAAGCAGCAAAAAGGATATTAACTGAGTCACACAAAGTGTCTAGGCGCGACTTCAGGAATGGTGGAGCCAGAGGCGGTAAAACTGAGGCTTGGCTTCTCTTCATCTCTCTTGTCCTCTATCCTCTGCGCCTGTGCTCTGAGGCAAACTCCCTCCAGGTGATGCCCCAGCTGCATAAGGCCTGCCTCTTCCAGGATCCTACCTTGCCAAGGCCCAAGTACTTGTTCTAAGTGGGTCAAATCCGACCACATACCTATCCATGACCATTTGCTATGGCCAAAGAGCACTGGTCTAAGAAGAAGCAGAAGAGATGGCCAGGCAGCCAGCCCAGTACATTTCCACAAGCCACTGCATAGCTATTTCTATATTGCTTTTGAACTGTATAAATGGCCAGGTTCTTATTTCCTAAAACACAGACATCCAAATTCTACTCATTCACAATGATTGCCTTAAATTCCAATGTTCTCTTTGTGACCGTTAGAGCAGCTAGATTGTGAAAAGATTCTTATTTATCAGCAGACTGAATGAAGTTAAACATGACTCCCTATTTTAACTGAAGTCCCAAAGCTGAAAATAGTGAGACAATTACCCATGACCCCCACATTCTAAAGACAGTGCCTGACACATCCGTGACAGACTTAGTGCAGGGAAACAGATGTATCCATCTGAGGCGCACAGCAGGGGAGCATGGAGAGAGGGATCAAAAGAGGAAGGGACAAGCACAAGGGACTGCGGTGATGATGGATCACGGGTGCTGTCGTGGTACAAACACTGTGGGGATGATACCTGTGAGGAGAAATCAAATACTGTACAAAAATGAACAATGATGTAAGAAAATTAATTAATTAATTAATTATGATAAAAAGAAGAACAGACCAAGCCAGTATCCATGACATCTTGTCTCTAACGTCCATATAAAGCCAAACTGTGATAGGCGGTTAAGGAAAGCCAAGCAGAACAGGAATTTCAAACAGTAGAGTGTTTGGGCTATTTTCCCTCCTCTGGTTGTAAAGAGAAAAGAGTGTGCTACACCCCACTCTCGCTCAAAATGTGGGATGTGAGAAGGGAAGACAGGAGCCCCACTTCCTAGGGTAAGTGTAATACACCAAAGAGTAAGATGAGAAAAATAAAGCAGAATGAGCCAGTGTGGGTGTCACTTGAAAACAGAAGGGTCAGAGGAGGCCTTGCTAGGGTGGGGTTTGAGCAGAGGCCTAAGAGTGAGACAGTGAACCAAGCAGATAGCTTCAAGCAGAGAGAATGAGAACTCCAAGGATGTTGGCAGGAATATGCTTAATAAGTTCTGGGATAGAAAGGAGACAGATGGGGCTGGGGAGAAGTGAGTAAGAGGGAAATAAAAGGCAGAGCTAGAATGGACTTGCATTTACCATGATATGTAGAGAGCAAAGGA
This sequence comes from Galemys pyrenaicus, assembly GCA_019455555.1. Classification (NCBI taxonomy): domain Eukaryota; kingdom Metazoa; phylum Chordata; class Mammalia; order Eulipotyphla; family Talpidae; genus Galemys; species Galemys pyrenaicus. Next base: position 7,391,443 of record JAGFMF010011659.1, on the reverse strand, counting down.
TAAGAGAAACATCACACACACACACACACACCATCACACCATCACACCATCACACCCTGCCTGAGACTTCCATCAGGTTAAAGAGGAGAAAGAGAAGGTTAGGGTAAATTTTGAATTAGGTGTTAATGGTTTAGAGAATGGGAGGTAAGTTTTTGCCTAACACTGAACTATCCTTGTCTTTTAAAACCAGAAAGTGAGTCTTAAATAACTGTAAGTAACTAAAAAAAGGAAATATAAGCTTGATGTGACAGTTTATTTATGGGGCAGCAATGAGAGAATGTAGGTTTAAAGGTTAGAGTTTAAAAGAGCACTCCCTATTTGCACCCCACTCAATAAACTGGCTACTTTCTAAAAGAATCAAAACCTTTAGAATCCCATCAATGAGCTCATTGTATAAGGTGCAATGATTTACACATTATTATGTGTAAACTCTGCAAACAAATGCTGTTAACCTTCAAGTGGGATAATAGGCCATTTGCAAGAATAAAAATGATGTGGCACTAGATCAATGGTTAGATAAGAGAAAGTTGAAGTAGAGACTAACCTCTTAAATTATGTAATCATATTTGAAATTATTTGTATACATTACACAAGGCCTTCTGATCTGTAATCAGAGTCGCTAACAAATGACTTACTAACTTGTTAGGATCAATAACCAAACAGTGTATGGCATTGAAATGGTGCTGCCTGCTTGCTGGTTTCAAATGTGCAGTGCAGGTTCCAGGAAAAGCAAACAGCTGCAGTATCGTAAGGTGACATAAGTGAACAGGAACCGGATAACACAGAGAAGGAACACTTCTAAATAATGGAAATCACTCAATTGGCTATTTCCACTTCCATTTTTAGCTGAAACAAGATGAAAGTTTATTTCCCTTTCCGGTAGAATTCTAGAGTTTGGAAGAGCAGGAATGGCAGTTCAAAGGTTCTCAGAAAGTAAACTTTTCTGCTGGCACCAGTCTGGTCATCTCTGGTTTATCATCTCATCATTTAAAATGGCTGCTGGACTTCTCTCCGTCACAACTACATCCCAGTTAGAAGGAAAAAAGGAAGACAGAAAGATATAATCTTTTCCTTTTAAGGGCACTTTTAAGAAATTGTCACCAAAAGATCAGTTTACCAAAACTAACTGCAAGTGAGACAAGGAACTGTGGTCTTTAGGATTGTGTCTCCAAGGAGGAAAATGGCAGTGACTGGAAGACCGGCAACCAGCGGTCCCTGCCTTACCTCGTTACTGTTAGAGATCCTGTCATGGTGGTAAATGGATGCTGTTTATCGAGATGACTCCATTTTTTAAAAAAAATTTTCAAGATTTATTTTTATTTTTTTATGCATTGAACTGGGGTGTAGACCAAAGGTGGGGAGGGTGAGAGGATTCACCAGAGACAGTGGGCAGCAGAACAGGCAGATCTACTGAAATACACTGCTGAGGGGAGCAGTGAGCAAGACAGGAGAGGTCTGATGCGCCTTGTGGGTCAGTTCCCTGGCTGGGGATTGAACTTAGGCAGAACTGGAGATAGCATGGGATTGCTGAATGACTCCATTTCTTATGTCTGCACAAAACGCTGGTACGTCAATGGCTTTATTTACTGGTTATGTTGTGGTTTTTTCTGATAGCTAATTCCACTATTTCCAAAGACCAAAGTCTGATTATATACCTATCAATATCCTCCTTGTCCACCCCTCCCCCAGATGAATTAACTGGCCACACTGATTCATTCATCTCTTAGGGAAATGATTATTTTTTAATCATATTTTTTGAGATAACATTTTGGTTTACAACACTGTATGTAACGCAGAGACATAGGGTCACATCTCTTCAGCTGGCTGTGAGCACACCACTGCCACCACCAAGGTACCCGTAGTCCCCCTCCACAGACCACTGGGTTCCTCCAAACTTTGTTCTCCTCCCCTACCTTCTTCTTTGGGTAGCCTCCAGTCAGATTTCTAGGGTTTGTTTTGGTTGACTTATGTCTGTTGATTTCCCAGGGAAATTATTAATAAACCCAGTCAGTAAACAGTGTGAGAGGCAGAATGTAGTAGGGGCCAGCAGTGAACTTCAGGATGGAACACCTGACTCTAATATGCAAGGAACACTCTGGGCAAATTTTCCAACATCTATAAATTCCCATGTCTTTAATCTCTAAAATAAGGACAAAAAAATTCAAGTGCAGTAAAAATTCAGCACTCTTTCTGGGCCAAAGACCCTGCATCCAGCCCCTCTATTTGACCTGGGAAAATCTACTGACTTTACCAAGATAATGACAGAATGGCACACCTGGCTTTTATAAAGTGACATGCTTCAGATACTGGATAGTTTCTCAGGTAGGTAGACCCTTGACGGTGTATGCAGTTTCACGAGTATTCTTAAAATGAACACAAAAATTTCAATTACTTGATTTGCATGCTTTTGTAGGGTTTTCTGGGTCTACAGAATAGAGAACCATGTTCAGAGATCACCCAAGGCTGCTTAAGGTAAGTGGGAAAGTGACACTTTTCCACTTGGAAGAAATGTAGGAGCTGATTTAGTGCCGTACACATGCATTCTACAACTTTCCAATTCACTATGAAGGCCCTAATCTTTCAGTAACTTGTGTTCTTTATAAAAGTTCTTTATAATCATTATTTAAAAAAAAAAAAAGATTTATTTATTTATTTATGCATACAAGCACTGGGATACAGGCCAAAGGTGTGGCGTGAGAGAGGATTCACCAGAGACAGAGCCCGGAGCAGAACAGGCAGATTAACGGAAGTACACTGCTGAGGGAAGCAGTGGGCGAGACAGGAGAGGTCTGCTGAGCCATGTGGGTCACCTTCCCAGCTGGCGGCAGGGATCGAACTCATACTACAGTGACAGCGGTTTGCTTCATAGTGCATTGCTTAACCCATTGCACCACCAGGGAGGCCCCTATAATCATTCTTTATAACCACTGTAAATACAACACAGTAAAGCAAGCTCCTGAATCTATGGTATCCATGAGGAAATCTAAAATCCATATTTAACTTGCTCCTTCAATGCAGACCCACAAAGAAATTCAGACTAATTACAAGGTATGTTTATATCACTATCTCTTTGGATGAGAGCTCCTCACATTCCATATATATATAACGAGATCAATAGAATGGTGCAGCACAAAGAAATTACCCAGGAATTCCTATATATTAACACTGTATTCAATAAATGAAACTAATAATTTCCCAGCTGGCAATCTGATACCTTAAAAAAAAATGCATGTAACTGGAGAATTTTTTGCTTTCATTTATATTTAACATGCAAATTAGATATCTATAAATTTGTTCAAGCTAGAATAAAAGCAATAAAAGCTTTATGATTTGACAGACCTTAAATTATTTAAAATTCAATAATAGATCATTAAAGAAAGCAGTTCAGAAATTGTCATGACCCCCTTAATAACAGAGAAAATGTTACTATTTCCTATTTAACTGACATAAAACATTATTTCCAAAAGTTCAATTAGTCTACTTCAGGAACCAAAAATTACATTCAAAAACACTTGACTAGGAGCTATGGGTAGCAAAATAAACATGAGTTAAAACAAAAAGTGGAATAGGTTATCCTCTCCATTCCCATAGCATTGTAAGTTTTCAGGCTCCCTCCACTAATGGAATAGAACATTCTTTGAATCTGCACCATCACGAACACAGGTGAAAGGAGAACATAGCTGAAAATCCTACCATCTTCCTCACTTCCATTTTAGAACCCTATCAGTAAGAGAGAAGAAATTAGCCAAGGAGGTAAAATGTCCTTGTTCTAAGTCATCTGAAGTATTTTTACTCCCTTTGGCTTGTGATTGGCCTGGAATCCTTATTTTCCTAACCCTCCAGCTTCTTCTATCTCTTATCTTCACTATTTTTAAACAGCATTTTGACAGAACGAGTCACAAGTGGCAAGTGTAATTTTGAAATTCAATTATCCAATACTTTTAGATGTCTGAGGAGCAATCCACGAAGAGCCTGATTTGCCTCTATTACTCAAAGAGCCAAATCACTTACCTCTTACGTCTGCAAGTATAAACATACCATGGTGGTTGAAATGACAAATCAGTGTTACAAGTGAGTGATGAGCTACAGGGAGACTGGAGAGAAGTTATGCATGCTGGAATAATTGGGGGAGACCTTAAAATAAATAAGTAAATGTTTATACTTTGGCCCACTATGGGCCAAAGATATCATTTTGTGAGTCAAGTCACATTAAAGACTAGTTACCAACAAGGCTGATTTTCCTTAGGTAGTTAAGTAACAAGCCAAGATTTTCACTCCCCTACACCAACCCTGCCCCAATCTTGTACTCTTCACTTCTTGGAAATGGCAAGGTACTAAGTGAACCTTGAAGGATAGGTAGGAACAAAATGTTGAGAAGAGAGAAGTGTTGAGTAGGGAGAAGGCTGTCTCTTGGTGGCTATTTTTCTTTCACATTTTTCTCTTTAGTAAGACATTAGAGATGAGCTGACTGGGAATGATAACATCTCACTTCTTCTGTTCTCCAGGGTACCAATTTGAGAGAAGTATGACCTGAGGGATTCTCAGGATAGGAATCCTTAGATAACAACTTTATGACTTTCTGTCTCCAGTACTTTAGAAAGCCCATTCTGTTGGTCTTATAAAATTCCATCATTTTCTTATTAAACTTCTCTCTGGTCTTCTTTAGGATAGTAGGAGCATAATAGAAGGGAGAACACATGTTACACCGCCACTGTTCTGCCCTTTCTATTTTGTTCTTTGAAGTGATCTCAACTTCATTCGCTATGTGATCAGTTTACACTAGCAACAGTTGGCTAGCTAGTCCAATCGAACTGTATGGTGTAACTTTCACTCATTTGGTATCAGGTTTTAAATGTGAAGACAACAAAAGATCTCTTCCTAGGCTGAACTGTATGGATTCTGCTCTATGGGACCACATTTTTGCTTATATGTTTACTTTCAATGTATATGCTAACAACTCAGCTCAGTATCAAGCTGCTTATTCCACCCCTTGTTTATTCTCAGCAGTAAAGGTAATTTTCTTTTCTTTTTTATTTAATAGTTTTGCTTTTTTTTTTTAAGATCTATTTATTAATGCATACAAGAGCTGGGGTACAGGCCAGAGGCACTGGAGGTGAGAGGATACACCAGAAACCTCGGACTCATCAGAAATAGGCAGATCTACTGAAACACACTGCTGAGGGGAGTAGGGACTAGGCAGGAGAGGTCTGCAGTGCCGTGTGGGTCCCCTCCCTGGCCAGGGATGGAGTTTGCGAGCCTGTGCCACTGATGCTTCACAGTGCTGCGCTCAACCCACTGCACCACCAGGGAGGCCCAATTTTCTTTTTTTAAAGAAAGGCTTCCAGGTGAAAGTTTTTGGAAAGCTTAGATTGCACACTAGAGTTCAAGAGCTGAAAATATACTTGGGGCCACATAGTCCAAAGACATAACAATCGTGAAGGTCATCCAATATCACAGGAAGAATGTTTGAAAAACATAAGAAATTTTAATTCTAACCAACTGTCTAAAGAAACTATTAAAGAATTCTGGTTGTTGGAAGAAGACATGGAGTTGTGTTCAAAATCTTTACTAGTGATTTAGTAGTTTCCTTTTGAAAACTAGCAAAAGGTCATTAGTTAAATAATTGACTTGGGTCATGGAATTGTTAGGGGAAAGGTGATCCTAAATGGATTATGGGTGTGTGGACTCCAACCCCCACTCCAGACCATCAGTGTTCCAGAACCACAAATCCGATAAGATGATTATCGAAGAGTGGATTACTGGGANCTGAGGGTGGAGTTAAGCAGCCAGGCTGGCTATAAAACCAGAGGTGAGCTTGGGGTCCTTCTTACTGAGGAGCCAGACCCCTTCCTTCGGAGCCATCTCATTCGACTCGGAGCCAGCTCTCACCGCGCCTCCATTGCTTAGATCTGGTAGAGTATTTGTGGATTTGTATCCCTCTCTTTTTCCCTTGGTATTATTACTATTTTATTCCCCTTCTTTCATAAAATAAAACGTGCTAATAACTTTTGCCACGTGTACCTGGAGTTGGGACTTTTAAGTCTTCTGAGCGCGCGGGTGGAGAACCCAGTGTGGGGAACCCATTTTATATTAGGGTTGCCCTGTAACAGAATAGCCAGTAAGCACAATTCAGGATCAAAGTACAGTAACTTTATAATCTTTGGATTAAAAAAATAGTATCTGAACAGTTTGCCTGTTGTGATGTAAAGTTGTTACAGGGCAACCCTAATATAAAATGGGTTTCACTCAATGGGTCCTCACCCGCACGCTCAGAAGACTTTTATAATAAGTCCCAACTTCAGGCACACGTGACAAAAGTTATTAAAGGGTTTTTATTTTACAAAAGAAGGGGAATAAAATAGTAATAATACCAAGGGAAACAGAGGGATACAAATCCGCAAATATCCTACCAGATCTCTGAGCTGGAATGCAATGGTGCATTGAGAGCTGGCTGAGTCAAGTGAGATAGCTCCAAAGGAAGAGAGAGCCCAAGGCTCACCTCTCTGGTGTTATAGCCAGCCTGGCTGCTTAACTCCACCCTTAGGTCCCAGGGATCCACTCATCGATAATCATAGTATCGGATTTGTGGTTCTGGAACACTGGTGGTCTGGAGTGGGAGTTGGAGTCCACAAACCCATCTGTGTAATCCATTCAGGACTACCTTTCCCCCTAACAAAGTCTTTAGCAGGAAAGTTTTAGCAGGAAAAAGGAAGATTTTGAAAGGAATCTTTCTAAGGGAAAACTTACCAAGAAAATAACTTTTTAGACAGGCATCAATTTCTCAGTTTGCTGTGCATTCAAAAACTATTTTAATGGAAATTTTATGATTTTACTTCACACTTCTTTAGCCTTTTATGACAGTAACATGTTGCTTTTGCTTTTAAGATCCACTAATGTGCCCTAAAAATACTTTCAAATGCAAAAAAGGAGAAGAAGAAGAAGATAAAGAAATAAGAGAATAGCAGCACCGACTATAAGGGATGAAGGAAATATAAGAAGTAGACTAATAATTCACTCACATAACAGGAGAAACAACTAGATTGGAGGTGATGAATTACAGCTTTGCCAGGCCATAGGCTGGCTACAGTTTTCAAGAGGCAAAAGATATCCAGAAGTACAGTTGGTCAAAAATAGTGTAAAGAAGTTTTAAAATACAAACAAATTTAAAATTACAATAAGTCATATATTATCTGAATTGTTGTGTATTTAGATTAATTTATAATCATGGTTAATTAATAAGAGCAGTGATTAGTGTCTAGAAAGACATGGAGCATATTCATATGCACAGGAAGGGCCTTTCTATCTGCAGAGGTGAAACTTTCAGGTGATAGTTTTTGGAATGCATGTCAAAATGTGGATTTCTAGGCCCCTTTCACAGAGATTTTGATTTAGCAATTTTAAGGGTTTCTCAATCTTAACACTATTGACATTTTTGTGGAATCATTCTGTTAGGGGAAAAGATAGTCCTGAATGGATTATGGATGTGTGGTGAAAGGGGGGAATTGTTAGGGGAAAAGGTAGTCCTGAATGGATTATGGGTGTGTGGACTCCAACCCCAACTCCAGACCATCAGTGTTCCAGAACCACAAATTCGATAAGATAATTATCTAAGAGTGGATCACGGGGACCTGAGGGTGAAGTTGAGCAGCCAGGCTGGCTATAAAACCAGAGGTGAGCCTTGGATTTGCCCCTCCCTTCCTTTGGGAGCCATCTCTCTTCCTTTGAAGCCACTCTCGACTTGGAGCCAGCTCTCAACGCGCCATTGCTTAAAAAATCTGGTAGAATATTTGTAGATTTGTATTCCTCTCTTTTTCCCTTGGTATTATTACTATTTTGTTCCCCTTCTTTCATAAAATAAAACCTGTTGGTAACTTTTGTCACGTGCACCTAAAGCTGGAACTTATTATAAAAGTCTTTTGAGCGCGCGGGATAAGGACCCAGTAAGGGAAACCCATTTTATATTAGGGTTACCCTGTAACAATTCTTTGTTCGAGGGATTGCCCTGTGCTTAGTAGGATGGCTAGCTGCCTAGAAACCATGGCATCCTTCCCCCAGGCCCATTCCCAGATATTGCCCAAATAGCCCCTGAGGAGAAAAAAATCACTTCTGTCCTTAGAGAATAACTAATCTAGGGTGAAGACCTAGTTTCTAATAGAATCCAGGTGATTCTGACAAATGTGGTCAGTGGATTAAACTTAACACTGAACTACATACAGTGTTATGAGTTGAATTATGCCCCTTCAAAATTCATATGTCAAAGTCTTACTTAAACCCTCAATACCTCAAAACCACGGCAGATTTCCTTGAAATGTGATTACACTGGATTATGCTGGGCCCCTAATCCAAGATGACTGGCATTCTTACATAAAGGGAAGTTCTGGATAGAGACAGGCACAGAGGGAGCATGTCCATGTAAAGACTGGAACTATCAGATGTCAAGAGAAAAACAAACATGCTTCCCCAGGGCCTACAAAGAGTAAGAGCAAGACATCTTGACCTCCTATTTCTACCCTCCTTTTTTGTTGTTGTTTAAACTACTCAGTTTGTGGTATTTTTTTTTAATTTATTTATTTACGCATACAAGCACTGGGGTACAGGCCAGAGGTGTGGTGGTGTGAGAGGATTCACCACAGAGAGCTGGGAGCAGAATAGGCAGATCAACTGAACTACACTGCTGAGGGGAGCAGCGGGCACAGCAGGAGAGGTCTGCTGCGCCATGTGGGTCCCCTCCCTGGCTGGCAGCAGGGATCAAACTCGTGCTGCAGTGGCTGTGGTCTGCTTCATAGTGTGCTGCCTAACCCACTGCGCCACCAGGGAGGCCCAGTTTGTGGTATTTTGTTAAAGTAGCGCTACTATACTGACAGGTAAAGAATAAAACAAGTCAGTTTAGGACTGGGACAACATTAGAAGCAGAATTGGATAGGAAAATGAAATGATGGCAGATTGGCAACAACCTCTATTTTATCTTTCTCAGTGCCTGACATAAAATAGATACCCAATATAGCCTGTCCAATTGAAATATTAAGAGCAAAATTTTATAATTTTTTACTTTATAAGGTTGAAGTTGTCTACTATTGCACTTTCAAGTTTTCCTCTGGATTATATTACAATTTGGTTGATAGACTTACAGCCAGCTGGAGTTATGAAAAGGAATGTAATGCATGAGTTATGTCATTATTCATAGAGCATATGTAAATATGAAATTCCATACCAGGCAAAAATGCATTGACTGATCACACTGTAGCTTTAAGAAAAGCATTGACTGTTTCAGGTCACAAAGACACTATTTAGCGTACAGCAAGTAGGGGTTTGGTCACCACATAGTCACGTGCCAATCCAGAGTGGACAATTTACACCCTCTCCCTGTAAGGATGAAGCCCATGGTATTAAAAGAACTTAATAGATAATGTACTATAACAGTTTCATGTGCCATAAGATACTTGCTTTGTTATTAACAGAAGAGAAAAACAAAAGCCTAGTGGCAAATGTCAGTTAGACAATTTTTCCTCAAGATGAAAGAATGATATTGATATTTTAGTTCCTGTTCCTCCCACAACTGAATTTAAAAAAAAAAAGAAAGAAAAAAAAAGATCCCTTGTCTCAAGATTTTAGGATAAAAACGTGTAAAGCTTGCACTGTAGATGAAGGCCCCCTAAACTTAAATCTCTGCTCTACGCATAAAGTAAATGGTCACTGACAAAAAATGGGAAGCATGGGAAAAAAGCCTTCTAGAAATGTCTACAGACTAAGCTGAGTGATTAAACACAAACAAGGTTAGGCCCAGACAACCTAAGTGCCCTTTCCAAATCAGGATAAGCTAACAGGACGTTAACATAATCTGGAAGCTTGTGCCAGCCTGCGAAAGCATTGACCTCACTAACCCCCTCTCCTGAAACCTAGGAAAGGTTCCAACATGCCCCTGAGTCACATGAAGTTGCTGTAAGCCAGCACACACCACACCACGTTGCACCTGACAGGTGTGCTCCCAGGACTGGGTCCTGGGTGGATAACGAAGTGTGACATCTGGTGTAAAAGGCCCTAGGAGGCTGCATAAGGACTTCTCAAAGCATTTTCTTTCTTGAAAGAGGGCAAGGTCAACTAAGAACTGAGAGGAACATTGCATTCACGTAAAATCTGCGGAAAAAAGGTGTAAGTAAACAGGTTTTCATGAACACACTGATAGATGATGCCTTCTCTAACCTCTCCATTGCGTTTTGAGTTCTGGAACCCTCTCTCTCCCCTCAGTCTCCCAAGCCTCCCCCCCCCACTTTTGGAAAGGTGGTCGCTGACCACGGACTCAATGCCCACGCGATCAGCCGCCCCGGTCTGGGGCAGGTGCCTGGCTGTCAGTCCTCGCCAAGTATCTAATCTCCCACGTCTGATCTCGCCAGCAGCTAAGACTCCTAGGGAGGCGGCTGGAGAGAACCAGTTCCGGAACGGTGTGAACCGAGAGGGTGCGGGGCAAGGGGAGGCGGGACGCCTGAGGCAGGGTGATGAGCCTGGAGCCTCGCTGAGCCTCGCACCGAAGATCACCTTGCGCTGACCTAGTTGAGTAGGGCGAGGAGCCGGAGGGGCGCGGGAAGGGCGGGGCGGGCAGGGGGCGGGGCGAGGCCGCGGCAGAGGTGGATCTTTCTCGAGCTCGCTTGTGATTCGCCGACGCAGTCGAGTCGGAAGCGTCCGGGAGGCGTGGGCGGCGGCGGCGACGGCGCACGTGGTGACGTGCTGGGGGTGCGGCGGGCGGGTGGCGGCGGCGGCAGTGTCTCCCGGGTGCGCGTGGAGGTCGGTTGCTAGCGTGCTCGCTCGCTCGGAGCTGCGGGGTACGGTTTCTCGGCTGCTGCTTCGGCGCGGCTGCGCAACGAAAAGTCATCGCCAACTCGGCGGACCTCGCCCACCTCGAAGCCCCCGCGAGTGACCGCTCGTCCTCCCGCTCGGGTCGCCACCCCCTCCGCGGCCTCGAGGCGCTTTCAGTTGGGCTGGTCCCCGCTCGCTTCCTCCTGCTCCCCATCGAAGCTCCGGAGATGAGTTTTTCCGTCTCTTCAGCGATGAACCAGGTAGGCTACATTGGTCTCTCGGGCCACGAAGAAGGATGAGGCTGCGGCCGGAGTCCAGTCGAGGAACAGCGCGGAGCGGGTCGGGGCACGGCGCGGTGTCCCGGCCTGGAATAGGATGCGCTAGCGACAACGCTCTCGGGAGATCGGGGTTGGCGCCGCTTTGGGGGAGTCAGGAGCAGCTGCAGCTCTCGGAGGGCCGGAAGCGGGCCCTGCGTTCCCGCGCTGCCATGGTTGCCAGGTCGCGTTGGCAGCCGAGTGCGGTTGCCGGCTCCCTGCTCTCGCCTCGGGCAGGGCCGTGGGGCGTGAGGAACGAAAAGTTTGCTGGAGAGGACGCTCGGGACTCGGGTGCGGATGACCCGCTGGAAGGAGGTGCGGGAATCGGTTCCCGTTGGAAGGAACCGCGCCCGTAGTGCGGTCAGCCCAGGGTCGGACTTCACTCTGTCTCCGCGCTCTGACTACCCAGACCTGGCGCTGCGGGGCTGGGAGCCGGTCTCTGGCTTCGCTGCGCCCGGCCCGGCATGGGCGCACCGCGTCCCTGAGCCCTGGGGGCCCCGGGTCCTTTGTTCCTGCTCCACGTTGCGCGCTCTTCTTGCCAAGCGCCGGGAGTAGAGGCGGGAGGAGGGAGCGGCGGTCCTGCTGTGACGGCGCTGAGTGATTGAGGGCCCGGCCAATCCTGAGCTGGGGGTGTGCGGGCGCCTCTACCCTCGCGGTCTGCGGTGTGGAGCCGGCCGGGCGGCGGTGAAAAGGGCCTGGGTGGTGGGGGGGGCTACTGGGGGACTGTCTTTACGTTATCTTTAGGGCACTCGCAGCTTCCTTGTTCGCGAAAGAAATGACTAAACCATTGCCCTTTTCCAGTCCTACACAAGCAAAGGGTCTCTGATTACAAACCCTTAATGGTAGGAAGGCATTAGGCAGTATTAGATTAGGGTTGAATGTAAAGAAACTTGAACCCCAAATCCTTTAGGTAGATACTGAATGTGTATTTTTCCAGCTATGTAGTAGACAGACCCATTGTTTGAGACAGCTGATATTTCAAAAGGAAGCAGATGCCTAAAGGATGTGTTTTAAGTGATGAGGGATTGAAAAACCCTGGCATCAAACTGTTCTTTGAGGATTTGTGTGTGATAATCGTCTGGTAGTAATAAATAACATGATAATAAACGTCTTGTAGTAAATGACAATTTGGGAAACCCAGATCTACTTTTAACAGTTGAACAAGTACATCATCGACTAGACCAGAGAGAGGCTATAATTCCTTTTAATAATCCTAGTGCCCACTTGATTTAAGGATAACCAAATGTTGATGAATAGCTTTTGGCATAATCCTGCTGAAACTTCTGTCTTGAAAATGCTGGAGAAGCAGTTGTAATTGTACATCTGGAAATGAGGCAAGCACTGACTTTTTAGAATTGGATGGAGAATAGTATCATTTAATGCCAGCTGGCCGGCTACTACTTATCAGATGTCTATAATTTGGTAGCTGGAAGTAAAACCACTGACCAAAAAGAGACCTGGAAAGGTTTTCTTCTGTATTTTCCTAATAGATGAAATCTCTATAGTTAATTAACAGATATTAATTTCTTGATTTATCTTACTTTGTAGTTGCTTTTCTAAATTTTACCCGCAAAATAAAGGAGCTCAGGTTTTGGTTTTAGTTTTAGTGTCTTTTGGGCTTCGTTGGAGTGGGATTTTGTTTTTCCTGCATGTGGTTTTTGCACATAATTGTTTTTATCACTCATTGATATTAAGATAAAACACCCCATAAAAGGCATTTCATTAGCTTTTCAGCAGAATGTGTAGTCAGATCTTAAAAGGAGTTCTTAAAGCTTGGTCTCCAGCCAGCTTGTGCCAGGGTGTAAATAAAGTAATCATGAAGGAGTCATTACTACGTTTTAGTTAAAACAGAAAAGCTTATCTTTATTTGTAAACTTAAATTGCTACCTTGTAAATGACTCCTAAACCAATATATTGATCAGTATCCTTAACACTTTCAGTGTCAACCTGGATGCCCAACCGATACCTCAATATTATGATGTCCCAAAGCAAATTCCTTTTATCCTTCTTTTAACTTCAGCATGCATCAAAACTGTGTTCTTGATTCTTAGAATTCTAGTTTGATGTTGATTTTCACAAAGCTAAGTGAAAATATCCTTACTGCCTTAGTTAGGATACCCATAGATATATAATTGCTTAATTTCTTTTCTTACATGTTCTACCCATTATCCCCACAATTCTGCTACTGAGTCTTGATTTTGCTTGCTGAAATCCTTACAGTTTTTGTTTTTTATCATTGTTCTCTCATATTTCCCCTCCCATTATTAAGTATATGCATCGTGCAAACTACAACCTGTTGAAATAAATCACTACAGTTTCTGGACTCAATGTTCTTTCCCCCCTTTTATTTAATTCATTACGACTGTTTGGTTCAATTAATTATCGTTCTGGTTGCCCTCTGCTTAGTGTTCAAGACAGGAGTGGCGTTAACTCGTTTCTGTTATGAACAGTTCATTCCAGATTGTTTTTGTCATGTTTGGTGCCATAAATGTTTGTGGAATTATGGAACAATGAGGTTAAAAGTTTGGAGCAAGTGAGTGAATTTGAGTTTTGATGTAGATGGATTGTAGTGGTAATTTTACACTTGGGATATAATTTCTGGTTCTAAAAAGATTGTTTTACTTTATATTACTATAAAGTCTACTTCAAAAGTAGATTTAATATTTTGTGAGCTGACTGCTCGCAGAAGATTGCCTTGATGTTTGAATATTATTTACAATTTGCCTTGAGGTTTTAAGGATACTTTACATTTTTTATTGTTCTTTTTTTATTTTAATTGTTTCCCTTTATATTATTTGACATCAGTTGTAATCAGGACACTTTAAAATTTGAGAAGGTTTTTATCTTGCTCTTTCTGAAGGCCCCAGAGAAGAATTTGGAGGCCTGCCTTATTTTGCAATTCTTTGATAATACCTATTGAATTGTATACTGGTTAAGCTAATCTTTTTGGGCCTGTGTTGTCTTAAAACCTTCTGGGTATTGATAAAAAAGTTAAATTCTCAGGAATCTTGTCTCCCTTTTCTTGCATTGGCCATATGAAGAAGCTGTTATTTACTAGAACATATTGTATTTCACCAAAGTTTTAATCTGAAAAATTGACTGATGTGTATTTTGAATAATAAAATACATACCAATGGGATATTGGGGGTTTTGTTCTTTTCTAAGGAAAAAAATTCTCCCCACTTGTTTGCTCAACTGTCACTGAGCTTAAACTTAATAGGTCAAACAGATCTATTCCTTTTTGTAATAGCTTAAATTATTTGCCCAAGCTTGCTTTAATGAAAGTGAATTTTTAAAGATATGATTTTGCAAGCAGGAGTTGATAAAATCTCTAAACTGAGTGTGGTGAGAATAGGAATAGTAGTATGTTAAGAGAAATAAACTTGATGCATTACCTCAGATGTCACTTGGCCTTTGACTAGCTTTTAAAATCAAGTAAGGATGTAGTGATCAGTAGACATTAGGGAGATGAAGTTCATATTATTAAAACCCTTATTATGTACTAAATGTAGAATTCAACTTTATTGCAAAATGAGCCCTGTTGTACAAATTAGTATGCCAAGAGTTAATGCCAGAATTTCTCTGATATTTTATCTCAGAGGAAAGAGCTGAAGTGATTTTTTTTAAAGGTGCTTTTTTTTAATTTATGCATAGAAATGGGGTATAGGCAAGAGGTGCGGGGGATGGTGGTGAGAGGATGTGAGGAGCAGAACAGGCAGATCTACTGAAATCCACTGTTGAAGGGAGCAGTGGGCAAGACAGGAGAGGTCTGCTATGCCATGTGAGTTGGCTCCCTGACTGGGGATAGGACTCATACTGCACTGGCTACTGGTAGTGCACTTTAACCCCTGAGCTAGCAGGAAGGCTCAACTAAAGTGATTTTAACCTATTTTCCCCCTTAAAATAAAGGTAGAAGTTTTAATTTGTCGGATATAAATAAGATACTATTTTTATTCTTGGTTAAATGAAGACTGATTTTTAAATAAGTATTTTCTCTACATAGAACTGTGTTTCTTAGAAAACATCTGTTAGAACTGATTTCTTAAAAAGCTGAATTGACTAATCTAGATAAAAGCACATAAAGCAGAGGAAATTAGTATTACATAATGGTATTGTTACAGGGCACCCCTAATATAAAATGGATTTCATTCACTGGGACCTCACCCGCACGCTCAGAAGACTTTTATAATAAGTCCCAACTTCAGGCACACGTGACAAAAGTTATTAAAGGGTTTTTATTTTACAAAAGAAGGGGAATAAAATAGTAATAATACCAAGGGAAACAGAGGGATACAAATCCGCAAATATCCTACCAGATCTCTGAGCTGGAATGCAATGGCGCATTGAGAGCTGACTCTGAATCAAGTGAGATGGCTCTAAAGGAAGAGAGAGCCCAAGGCTCACCTCTCTGGTGTTATAGCCAGCTTGGCTGCTTAACTCTACCCTTAGGTCCCAGGGATCCACTCTTCCATAATCATATTATTGGATTTGTGGTTCTGGAACACTGGTGGTCTGGAGTGGGGGGGTGGAGTCCACAAACCCATCTGTGTAATCCATTCAGGACTACCTTTCCCCCTAACCTTATGATATAATTTTATTGCATGGGTAGCCATTGACAACAGTACTAACTAGTCAGAATGCTCCAGTTTCTTAGAAACAAGTCCTAAATTGTGGAAAACAATGAGGGAATATGGGATACAGCTGTCACAACTCATGTAGGTGTTGAACTTGACATAGTAGGTTTTTTTAATTAGAACTGGTTCTGTGGAGTCTTAGGTTAAGTGATTATTATCCTTGACAATTATGAACTTCAGAATTGGGGATTTGATAGTCAATACTAGGTGATTTTAAGATGTCCATTTTTGAAAGTGTGTGTATCTTTAAAATAATTTCCTATTTAATTTTGGTTTTCTAAATTAGTAGTGTAATAGCATTCAGGTGATTTTAAAAATGCCATCTCAATTGATGACATGAAGTGAGTTGGGGAAAGTACATAGGAAGACTGAATATGACAACTACCTTGAACCATAATTGATTTTTTCCATTGGTATTTCTATTACTGCGTGTGAGAAAAGTGACTCTACAAAGCACAGGCATCAATATTTTACCTTTTGTTGATTTAGTTTGTTTCATCAAATTACTCATCTTTGTATTTTAAGCTTCTTGATTAGTGGTTTTGATAGAGGAGAGATGGAATGGGTTCAAAAAGGGAATTAGACACAGAGGCTTTGCCTTTAGGGTACTTTGAATTGGAGGAAGTGAAGCAGGTACACAGAAGCACAGAACAGACCAGCTGGAAAGTCATACATGCCTTTTAGAGGGGGGTTCAGTGTGTGGAAATGACAGGGAAACTCCTCAAGTGGGGGGATTTGGCAGGGACTCTGAAGGTAAATTCATCTGGCAGACATAAGGTTAACTGTATTCCAAGAGGAGAGAACAACTTGAACAAAGGGACAGAGACTGGGAAGTGCTGAGCACATTTTGGGAACAGTTTATCTGGTTTAACTGTAACACTGTATGTATTTCTGGGCTTAGTGCCCAAAGTAACCCAAAGGTTGCTGGCTGGTGAAAACAGATCATCTTATGTTTGCCTATTTGTTGCAGCCTGATAAGTGAAGACTTATAGGTAGCCAATGTGTATGCTTGTTCTCTAATGTTGTGTTAGTGTATCTCACTTAAAGGATAAAAAGTTCTTAGCTACATTCCTGGGGGAGGATTTTTTTTTTTTTGATCAGCTGAGTAGTTTCAGGTTAAATGAAAAATGGTCATGTGTAATTGTGTTTGTTAGTATTTACTTTCTCTATTTTTATTGTTTTTCTCAAAATCTCAAGATCAGGGTTTTGCTTGATATGGTTGATAATTCTGGGTGTCTAACTAAAATTTGTCATTTTTACAGATTATGGTGCATGATTATCACAGAAGAAATTCATGTCTATAGCTTTTAAGGACTTGATTACATCATTTTCAAGCCTGATAGTTTTGGAATCACCATTAGAGCTTAAGACACCTCTGCCTTCAGTTCAGCCACCTTTCTTCATACCTCAACAAAGTGCTGATTTTAACACTCCTTTGACTTTGGATTATTTAAGACGTCCCAGAAATATATTTCTTACCAGTAAAATAAAGTAAGTAAATATTCAGTGCCTGGTGCAACATTTAGAAACCTTGTTTTTCTGAAGACTATGCTGATTAGTACAGTGACATGGTTTCATAAATTTTTTAAAAGGCAGAGAAGTCAGGAGTCATTTGTAGAGAAAAAACATTTTCCCAATTTTCTCCTTTCCATAAACTGTTTTGAATTTTAAATAAGTCACTTCAGACTGACATTTATTACTGCTTTTTTAATGATACATTTTGTGTGGCTTTTAGTTTACAAGGGGAAATAAAAATTAAAGGAAAATAAGTTGCCTATAATTTTATGAGATAGGTTATGCAGAATATGGGCAACTCACAAAAGAAAACAATTTAATTCATCTTAGATACTAATTTTTCTTATTTAATGGGTGAAGGAAAAGACCAAAAATTGGGGGTCAAAGGCTTTGTACATTCAGAACCAGTGTTGTTTCTGCAGTGTTCTCATGTGGTGTTGGGATGGAATTTGAAAATAAAGATACTATATTTTTAAGGTATTATCACCATTCACAAGGAAAGTAACTCATTTTCTTTCTTTCTGCCCTTTAGCTAAATTTGTAAGGAAAAATGATTCCCAACGGATATTTAATGTTTGAAGATGAAAATTTCATTGAATCTTCTGTTGCCAAATTAAATGCCCTGAGGAAAAGTGGCCAGTTTTGTGATGTTCGGCTTCAGGTATTTAAACTTCAATTGCAAACTACTATAAAAGAAATTCATGTCTATAGATTCCAAGGACTTGATTTTCAAACCTGATAGTTTTTTAATCACCATTAGAGCTTTGGTGATAAGAACTAAAAGCTTTAAGTTTTGAATTTGCTTATTTTCTTTTTTTTTAAAAATATTTATTTATGCATACAAGCACTGGGGTACAGGCCAGAGGTGTGGGGTGGGGGGTGAGAGGATTCACCACAGGCAGAGCGGGGAGCAGAACAGGCAGATCAACAGAAATACACTGCTGAGGGGAGCAGCAGGAGAGGTCTGCCTTGCCATGTGGGTCCCCTCCCTGGCCAGCAGCAGGGATCGAACTCATGCTGCAGTGGCTGCAGTTTGCTTCATAGTGTGTTGCTTAACCCACTGTGCCACCAGGGAGGCCCTTGCTTATTTTCTTTTTCATAGTAGATTTAATAAAATTACTTTTGAAGAACCATCTACCTAAAAATGTAAGATAAAGGACTTGTGATATAATAATTAGAGAAATACAGTCATAGTCCACAATTTTTCTAATTTTAATTATTCATAATTTCAGGTCTGTGGCCATGAGATGTTAGCACACAGAGCAGTGCTGGCTTGCTGTAGTCCCTATTTATTTGAAATCTTTAATAGTGATAGTGATTCCCATGGAGTTTCTCATGTTAAATTTGATGATCTCAACCCAGAAGCTGTTGAAGTCTTGTTGAATTATGCCTACACTGCTCAGTAAGTGCTTTGAAGTGAATTGTATAACCAGGGAATGTTACCAGGAAATTCCAAGTCTAAATTTTTAAAAAGTATGTTTTCAAACCTTGGTATTATAAATGATAAATAACTTTTTTTTAAATAGGTTGAAAGCTGATAAAGAATTAGTAAAAGATGTTTACTCTGCAGCAAAAAAACTGAAGATGGACCGAGTAAAGCAGGTAAAATACCAGTTCTGATCTACAAGTAGTGCTATCCATGGAAAGTCTTAGTCTATTCTAGACTGTAGAACTTACCATAGGACATTTCCTAGTCTTAAGAATTTGAAAACACCCCTTTTTCCCTAGAAAAGTGAATGTTAACTATTTAACTGTAGCATTGTAGCAAAATCATACTTCCTTTGGGTAACTTGGGTTAGTCTTGCTTTTCCAATAGTCTTCTCTGGCAGGGTGGTTGTCCTTATAGCATGAATTAAAATATCCGTCTTCTCAAGTGTCAGTTACATAACTTGTATTCAATTATTTCGTTCTGTACTTTTGTTTCCTCTTGAAACGTAGTCTTTCTAGAACTTACCACCACTGAGAAGTGATTAATAAGCAAAGCATTTAATCTTCTAATTCCAGGTTCAGTAAATTTTAATTCTCAGGCAGCTGCTTGTTCATATAAAGTTTTCTTAAGGAACACAGATTTCATTTCCATTTGGTTAATAGCTGCTTTCCACCTATAGTGACAGAGTAGAGTAGTGGCACCAATAGTAAGGCCCACAAGCCTGAACCCCTTTTTGGTCCTCTATGAAAAAGTTTGCGGGCACCTCCTCTAACATTACTCCTGTACTAATAATCCTTTGGTGGCTTATAGCACATATCTCTCAGGTTAGATTTCTAGGTTCTCCCCAATGTAGTGGCTTTTTTAAAAAATTATTTCCTAATTGTCTTCTTTTCAAATGCTTCAGCCAAATTAAATTGTTTCTGTATCTTTTCTACTTCCTCTCTGCTTTGAACATCATTTGTTCTCCAATAGAGACTAATTCTGACAGTTGTTTTTCATAAACCTTTATCTAATTTTTCTAGTTGGAAATACTTGTCTGAACATAATTTCAGGTCTGTGTCACAGCATTTCATTTTGTTGTATCTTTCCTGAAAAAGCTTACACGTTTGTATGACATCCTAAGATAGTTTTCGTTTTTGTATGCTTAAGTTACTCCCACTGTTAAAC
Source organism: Galemys pyrenaicus (assembly GCA_019455555.1). NCBI lineage: Eukaryota > Metazoa > Chordata > Mammalia > Eulipotyphla > Talpidae > Galemys > Galemys pyrenaicus. Next base: position 7,371,593 of record JAGFMF010011659.1, on the reverse strand, counting down.
TTGTTCTGTTAAGCAGTGTTTCTTTGATTCCTTATTTTGTATTCTCACAGTGCTTATCCATTTTGCATTAAGTATTTGTTAAAGTATATGTAAAGGCTGGTATGTGTATTTCTTTTCCAAGGTTTGTGGCGATTATTTACTATCTAGAATGGATGTTACCAGCTGCATTTCTTACCGGAATTTTGCAAGTTGTATGGGAGATTTCCGTTTGTTGAATAAGGTTGATGCTTATATTCAGGAGCATTTGTTACAAGTTTCAGAAGAGGAAGAGTTTCTTAAGCTTCCACGGCTAAAGGTAAGGAGTAAAATCTAAAAGAAATAGGTACTACATAGTTTCAGGTATGGAATCTTTGTATTTCAAGAGGGTGAGTAATGGTAATGAAAAGATAGTACTGGAATGCAGTGAAACTTTTGTAGCAGTGGTCTGCCTTGGAGTTATATGTTCTTTATTTTATGACTACTGGTTTCCTTTCAAATAAAAATAAGCACATAGACTGCAGTTGGCCATCTGACAGCTTTATTACAAAGTTGAGAATTAAAGTGAAAACTAGAGCCTCAAGCACTAATCCCTGTGTCATCGCTTTTTCACAACTAGTTGGAGGTCCTGCTTGAAGATAATGTCTGCTTGCCCAGCAATGGCAAAGTATACACAAAGGTAATCGACTGGGTGCAGCGGAGCATCTGGGAGAATGGAGGCAGTCTGGAGGAGCTGATGGAAGAGGTGAGCTCTAAAGTAAATGGGATTCAACAATTCTTAAAAATTATTTTGCTGTAACATGAAGGATTCCCTTTCACTTTTATTTTATAACCATGACCCTAAAGAATTTAAATTTTGCTATAGGTACCCCTAAGCTGAGAAACAGGGGGGGTGTCCAGGTGAGCTGAATGAACTGTTCAGTTTGGTCTTCTGCTTTTCTTTTTTTTTTTTTTTTAATTTCCTTGCTTATTATGTGCTGTTAACTTTCTTTAAAGTAGCATGTAATTTGCTTTAGAAATGGGAGGTGGTACTGAAATTTTCTGTAGATTCTTAATTTTTCTTCACAGGTTTTTGCTTTAAATTTGACAAGTAGGTAAAAGCTTCTAATGGTTGTTCCTCCCCATTGATTTATCTCCCCATAGGTTTATTAACAAAACTAGGATACCCAAGACTGAAGAAACAAGAAGAAACCTCAAGTGTATTGACACGTAAAGAAGCAGCAGTCCTGCCCCAGTTCTCCTAAGAAAAATCCGCTGTGGGCAGAGAACGATGATGATTTAATGGTGTTTACTCCTTTACAGGATTCTTATCTTAAAGCTTTGTGTTTTTCAATGGTGTTGTTCATACATAGTCACTCACTTAACTTGAGCTACTTTTTAAAACTACACAAGAAAAAATTAATGGAGAAATAGTGGGACCTAAACATGCAGATGGAGCGGTGGAATGACGTTGAGTTCATCACTCCACTTTGGCTGTTCATATTCACTTCACTAACAGTTGGCTACATCAATAAGGCCTTCAAAAATATTGTGCTATGATTTGAAAAGGCTAACAGTTCATCTTTAAGTTTTCTGTAGTTTCCCACTTAAAAACCAGATGCATTTGGCCATGTACTGCATCTGGTAAGAGAGATCTCTACAGTGTGTTTGCATTTTTGCATTTGTTTCTGTTTTTCTTGACATTGCATACAGGACAGAAATATGTTTATGCAAATCAGACCACTTCAATGGTGTAAACCCTGTTCAGTATTGTAAATATGTATATTTTTTAAGAGCCTATTTATTGTACTAGTACCTTTTTTCTTAATGCTATTATAATAGAAGCGATGAAAACATTCAAGCCATTCAAGCGAAGGACTCTTCAGCCAGTATTAGAAGATTTTGTATTTTATTTTTGTTTTTTAAATTTTTACAACCATGACATGTTATTTTTCTTTACTTCGGGATCCTGCCAGAGTAAGATGTCAAGAAGCTCAAGCAGCACACTGGAGGTTACCTTGAGGCGATTGTGTGATCTGCATAATAGTGGAGTAGCCATGGAGACAGTAGCCACATGGGTGTTCTGTTGCTGTTTTTCAGGTTCAAACCTTGTACTACTCAGCTGATCACAAGCTGCTTGATGGGAACCTACTAGATGGACAGGCTGAGGTGTTTGGCAGTGATGATGACCACATTCAGTTTGTGCAGGTACACATTGCACATCTGAGGTAACCTCAGGTTAAAATTTGATTAGAGCATTTTATAGTATATTGAAATTTTCCTTTAATAAAGGAAAGTAGAAGAATATTGGTATAACTGGACAGAAACATTTTCGGGAAGAAACAAACATTACTCAGCAAATCAGGAAACACTTGTTTAGAATTTTTGGTCAGTAAAATAAGACAAATAATAAGCAAAAGGGTGAATAAAATGAAGCAGTGTAGAAATTGTTAATTTGGTTAGATTAGGAAAAATCATTTGCAATAGGAGTGACTGTTAGAACCTATTTTTAATATCTCAAGTATGAATGTTTTTAGCTCATGGACAAAAACAGAAGCATGAACAAATCATGAGTATCACAGTGAACCCAACAGTTTTTACACTACATGGATCAAGAAGACCAGATTTTTAGTATCTGGGAAGCTTTTTTGCCTCTTTACCAGCCACTGCCCTCGACAGCACCAAAGGAAACCATTTTCCCAATTTCTGAAACAGTAGATTAGTTTGTTGGAAATTTATATAAATTAGTATGATATATATTCTTTTTATTTGGCCATAGCTCAGTATAACATTTGTGAGACAAAATCATAAATAGCTTGAGCTGATCCAGGTTAATGGGTGTATGCCTTTAGTAATTAGGTGGTAGGTGGTGATTTGGCTATAAAGTGTAGTAGAAAAATATACATATATATTTTCACAAAAGGTTTTTGGATTTGAGTTAGTTGATATTTGTTCATGTTTATTTATTTTGGATGTATCTACAAAAAGCATAAAGGGGAGGAAGGCATAATGGAGACAAGAGGAGAGAAATTAGGGAAATTTGAACAGTACTAGGAAGCAACATTTGAACAGTACTAGGATTTAGGAGTTTGCATAGCAGATGAAGCAAAGGATTATCTGTGCAGGGATGATATACTTGGGATTGCGGGTCACTGAGAAGTAGGCACATGACAATTGTTTGGGACTTACATTTTATCCTGCAAGTACAAGTAGTGAGGAACTTCAAAAGAATTTTAGATAGGGAGTAAAGTTATATGAGCAGATGTGTTTCACAAACTTTAATAATAATGGAAAATGAAACAGTGGTGAAACAATAGGGGAATTGGTTGAATACCGTATTTCCACACAGCAAAGATCTATGTGTTTCATTAATCAGATTATAGAAAAATGGTTAACAAATCAGGTGGCATTCTGGGATTCTAGCTAACTTTGCTTTTATACTTAGCAAAGTGATAGCAAAATGGTTATACCCTTATATATTTATAACCAAGGACAGAAAATTAAAGCTCTGCGACCATTTGCCGTAGATAAGTGAGGAAAGTGATGAGATCTTAATTCAGGGCAAGCCAGGAGTAAAGGTAAACTTAACATTTATAGTTACAAAAGTTGTGGGTGTTTAACTTAAGAAAAGGAAGAATTTGAGCATTTACAGGTCTTTTGATGTGGTAGGACTTGGTACTGGTGTCATCAGTAGGGATCATAAAGTAAGAAAGATGTAGGGATCCACTAGGCTTCAAGAATAGGAAAAGTGGAGAAGAAGCCATTAGAAAGGTAGGAGGACAGAAGCCATTAGAAAGGTAGGAGGACAGTTAAGAGTCAAGTTGTGTTGTAAAAGCCAGCTTACAGAAGAAAATTGGAATAACTAAATTGTCATTGTGTCAAATCATCGTCTGGGAAAACATGTAGAAAAGGATAGAAGAAGCCCTTAGTTTGAAAAGTGATGGAAAAAAACCTGTGGAGCCAGAGGAAAAATGTGATGGGAAGAAATACGAGAAAGTTTGAAGGATTATATTTGATAATGTTCCACAAGGAATATGAAGGTGTTAATGTGCATTTATACATGAAGCTTATTAGTTATACTAGTAGTCTTCATTGTCATCATACCCTTTCACACCTATTATCTCTTAGTCCATACATTAGGAGAGTTTTTCTTTACTGCAATAAAACCTTTTAATGTAAGCATCAACTTGTGATACTTGGGATCCATTCTTCCCACAGATTGGAATGGGGTTTTATATACTTTGTAATTCCTAGTAGTGCAGGGCATGGTCTTTCATAGTATATATAAAAAGAGTGTTTTTACATTCATTTGTCAGTTGTATTGCATTAGCCAATGCGTATCTCGTGTTTCACTGTTTTTATCTGTAAAATAGATAGGTAATAATTGTCCTCACTGGAGTTAAATAAATTTGAATCAAGTACCTAATTATGACTAGGTACATAAGTGCCCAAATAGAATTTAATAATAACCATAAACATGATTTATTCTCACTCTTTTCTTAATAGCTTACGTATGCTGTAACTTTACTTCCAGAATGGCACAGACCAAACTTTTGATAGTTTTGTCATGACTTCCAATTCATCTTTTCTGTTGTTACATGGATTTTTGCTTCTACTAGATGCAAATTTCCGTTATAACTCAGCACCCATGTGGCTTTGGCCGTGGGGACCAAAATAAGTGAATAAACAGACACCAAGTACTGAAAGTGTATCTGTCCATTTGGCAGTTGCTCTCAAGGCAGTTTTGACTCTTTCAATTCCTTCCATGTGTCCTTCTTCCTTTGGCATTATAAGAACTAAAGAAATTAGAAAAAAGCCACCAAAAGGAGACTCCAACACAATACAATGAAATTTTCTCAGTCATTGAAAATTTGCAGCTGTATCCATTTCTACTTTTAAACTTTCCAGTGTATTCTACTTTTGTGAATGTTTGGTTCTTTTAATCATTATTGTTTCATTTCTGGTTACTGTATTTTTCTTTTTTGTGTTTTGATGTAGTCCTGTTTCTTTAGAAAACCAGTGTATATAATACCTATAAGATAGTGCTAAAGAAATACACTTTAAAGTGTTTCTTGCAGTTGCCAATTTTTCCTTTAAAGTATTTTCAGGAACTGGATGGATCAGTTTGTTCATTGCTGGTACTGTATGAAGGCTACTGATACTAGGACTTAAGTTTGGATTTCATAAGGAAAGTGGATGAATTGTATTTTCTCAGTTACTTCATTTTAAATTTATGACATCTTTTGGAAGATTCAGAACTTGACTTTAAAGAGTATATGAGCTTATATGGATTATGGGTGGGGAGTGTCCATTTTCTACCCCTCCCCTGCCCCCATTGAGGTATTCTAATACACGATCTACAGTATGTACTTTTGTCTAAATTGAGCTTTTCCTGACAAGGATATTTGTGTAGGTCTAGTTGTTTCTTCATTAAGTGGAGATGAAAGTATGCCAGTAATTTCTGTCAACTGGAAAATGTGTTAAAATTAGTTGTGCTATATGTGTTATACATGGGTGAAGGATACTGAGTGTTTTTCCTATGTGTGAACTAGCTCAGGAACAAAGGTACACCAGCTATGGCCTTTGGCTAGGTTTCTGTAGCTACCTTTTGATTTTGCAGAAAAAGCCACCACGTGAGAATGGCCATAAGCAGATAAGTAGCAGTTCCATTGGATCTATCTCTTCTCCAAATGCTACCATACAAAGCCCTAAGCATGAGTGGAAAATCGTTGCTTCGGAAAAGACTTCAAGTAAGTGTATTACACTTGTCAGATTGTCTTCAATTATTTAAGAATGTTTACTGGAACCATTTAATACTTTAAATTGACTGAGGGAAAAAGCTAAAATTTGGGAAAAAGCAGATTGTTCCCATTTGCAATCTGGATAAAGTGGATTCCAGTTCAGGATCACACAATAACCAAAAGTTACATTAATTGCATCTTACACATAGAACTCTTGTGCTTACAGATAACACTTACTTGTGCCTGGCTGTGCTGGATGGTATATTCTGTGTAATTTTTCTTCATGGGCGAAACAGCCCACAGAGCTCGCCAACAAGTACTCCAAAACTGATCAAAAGTTTAAGCTTTGAGATGCAGCCTGATGACCTAATAGAAAAGCCCATGTCTCCTATGCAGTACGCACGATCTGGTCTGGGAACAGCAGAAATGAATGGCAAACTTATTGCTGCAGGTAAGAACTAAAAAAATGAGTGGTTTCTTTCTGGGATATCTTCAGGTGGCTAGGCTGGTGTCAGAGAGGAGGGTATTTGATGTATTCTTCTTTGAATTCCTATTTAACTATATTCTTAAAAAGACAGCAGTTAAATGAGTAAATATGTTTTTATTACCTAAACTTAATATCACTATCTGGTTCTAATTAAAAAAACCCAAACTACAAAGTAGTTTATAGTTCTCTCCTGATTGATTTTTGAACCAAAGCAAGCAGTTTGCTCGTACTGGTAACGCTATTCAGTTATTTTAAGCTTGGTTGAAATACCAACTGATGGGGCCTTCATAAGTTTGTGGGTGAAAATATTTTTTCTTATGTGCAAATTATTTAAGTTTAATGCCTTGTGATTCTTTTCCAGGTGGCTATAACAGAGAGGAATGTCTTAGAACAGTTGAATGCTACGATCCACATACAGATCATTGGTCCTTTCTTGCTCCCATGAGAACACCAAGAGCCCGATTTCAAATGGCTGTACTCATGGTGAGTGCATTGTGTTGCCAGAAGGAGCAACCAAAAGCAATGGACTTTTTCTCATTGCTTCAGAATGGCAGACATTCTAATCTCTCATCTTTGGTGTAGGGCCAGCTCTATGTGGTAGGTGGATCAAATGGCCACTCAGATGACCTGAGTTGTGGAGAAATGTATGATCCAAATATAGATGACTGGATTCCTGTTCCAGAACTGAGAACTAACCGTTGCAATGCAGGTAGTAATACTTTCCTTCTGAGGAATATATGTAAACTAATTTAAAAAACTGTCATATAACCTTATTTAATACTTACCATAGGAGTGTGTGCTCTGAATGGAAAATTGTACATCGTTGGCGGCTCTGATCCATATGGTCAGAAAGGATTGAAAAATTGTGATGTATTTGATCCTGTAACAAAGTCATGGACAAGCTGTGCTCCTCTTAACATACGTAAGTTGATTTTATTCCCCCTCAGAGTTGCTGTTTTTCTAAGATCTTTGAATCAAGAGATGTGTCATCCACATTTAGTTTTGGGAGACAAAATAATACAGTACCAATTTTGCTTTGACTTGATGTACAGGTAGACACCAGTCTGCAGTCTGTGAACTTGGTGGTTATCTGTACATAATCGGCGGTGCAGAGTCATGGAATTGTCTGAACACAGTAGAACGTTACAACCCTGAAAATAACACCTGGACTTTAATAGCTCCCATGAATGTGGCAAGGCGAGGAGCTGGGGTGGCTGTTCTTGATGGTGAGTGTCAGGATTTGGTGAGGACTCGGTCCTGGCAATAATTTGCTCTAGAACTCCAAGAATTCAGAAGCATTGGGGATCAGTTGTTTGTCTTTTAGAAACGTCTTTAGTAATAAGACTCAGTACTTTTTCTCTAACTTCAGTATATTAATTCACCAGTGCTTTTGTAGATGTTCAAAGTAATTTTCTCCCAGAAAGCCATATCCACAAAGCATCCTTTTGGCAGTTGAGTTTATTTCTTTAAATTCTGATGAATTTAAACAGTGTGATTTGCAAAAACAAAAAGTGCAAATCATCTACATCTAGTCCTTCCTAATGTTTACTCCATACTCAGAAAAAAAAAGTGACTATTTAAATAAGTCTTTCCAGACAACTTAGTTTGTATATAGACGCGACTTTTTTCCACATTCATTTTGTTGATTCTGTATACTTAACGTGATTTGGTAATGAATTCAGTGTTGCTTTTCAAAACAAAGCAGAATCTTGGTAAGTTTTTAGTTAAACTGGTGAACTGCCAGCAGGTAGCCTGCTGACCTGCAGCCTTCTGCTTACTGCTAAAGCACTAATACGTGAACACTCTAAAATAGTCTTCATTCTCATTCTGTTTCCGAGAAGAAATCTCTGTAGCCAAAATCATTTCTGTTGTTGGAAAGTTCTAAAGAATACTCAGCTATGAGAAAGCTTTGCTGTAACTTTTTGAATCTTAGTTCTCATGGAAGGGAATAATGTAGATGTCCAGTGTGCAGAACTGTTCTGTGCTACTTACTAGCTGTGGATTTGTTGTCCACTTCTTTATCTGTGAAATGGTAATTACAGCGGCTACCTCAGAATTGAGAAGTACTTTAGTTGCTGCCCCCCCCTTAAATTGCATTGTTATATGCGCCAATGGGTTTTTTATCACTTTTATTCCATTTATGTCTCCAACTTTTAGAGAATGCTTGCCACATTAGTAGGCTCTTCACACTTGACAGAGTGAACAAGCATCTCTACTAAGAACTACTTTCTTTAGCAAAGGACAGCTCTAGGGTTTTTTCTTATAATTCAGCCTCCTTAGATTTACTTTGTTTCATTTCTCTTTTAGGAAAACTGTTTGTAGGTGGTGGCTTTGATGGTTCTCATGCCATCAGCTGTGTGGAGATGTATGATCCATCTAGAAATGAATGGAAGATAATGGGAAACATGACTTCACCAAGGAGTAATGCTGGGATTGCAACTGTAGGGAGCACCATTTATGCAGTGGGAGGATTTGATGGCAATGAATTTCTGAATACGGTGGAAGTCTATAACCTTGAGTCAAATGAGTGGAGCCCCTATACAAAAATTTTTCAGTTTTAGCAAATTTAAGACCCTTTGAAACTAACAGGCTTAGTGATGTAATTGTGTTTAGTAGAGGTACACTTGTGAATAAGGAGGGCGGGTGGGTATAGATGTTGCTAACTGCAACACAGAGCTTTTGCATATTGCATATTATTAAACAATGCTGTACATACTTTTTGTTTTATTTGAAAAGGAATGCAAAGATGAAGGTCTGTTTTGTGTATTTTTAGGACTACTTTGGTTACTTTACATTTTGGAAGTTGATATGTAAAAGAATAAACCAAGAACTGATTGGGCATGTCATTTCAAGAAGTCCCCTCTTCTCCATCTCTGTTTTCCCAATTTGCACATTAATAAATGACACTTCCCTCTAATGTGTATTGTGGGGCAAAAGATGTTAGAGTTAAGGTGTAGGCAGTTGGGTTTTTTAAGGGCCCTTTTTCAATAACTGGAACATTATAACAAAGAGATTTATTTAACTAGATAATGATTATTTTTGTTTCTATTAAAAGCTGACATGCCTACCAATATTTAATCTTTTATGACTGTCTTTTTATGACTTTTTATATTCTCAGCAGAGTGCTTTTTAACCTGTTAAAGATATGACAGATTCAAATGGAGTGTGCATTGAGGTGTTTACACACCCACATCATAGTTTTTAAATTGAGACTGCAGTACCAATGTTTATTTGAATGGAATTGCTGAACAGTAACACAGCTGTGAATTTTTATATAAAATCCTGATTTTAAGTATTTTGATGGTATAGTTTATGTATATCAAGACACAAAAATAGTAGTTATTTTCTAAGTTCTGTTTTTATCATTAACAAAATGATTGTTAAAAAACTGCTTTAAACTATATTGGATTTATGAATACATCTTTTATCAGAACTATGTTTTTGTTCAGTTTTTCTATTCCTGTGAGTAAACATTGGTGAGAGTAAGGTAGTACCTAATGTATAGTGCTACACTTAGAACTTACAGTGCCAAAATTAATCCATCTTAATGCAGATGCAAAACATATTAAAGGTACTTTACAGGAAGTCTTTGCATATGGCATTAACGTCCAATGTTGTATGTGTACTTGTTCATTACTGAAAATTTGGGGAGGGGAATATATTTTCAGTAATGATGAGCTTTTGGGAAAAAGATACCTTGCTGCTTACATCTGAAATAAGGACTCATGCAAGATATTTCTTCTCAAATGAGACCGAAGAGCACACTAGAATCTTAATGAGCCATCTGGGACAGGGTGACGATCCCGTAGCTGACTTGGGTCAGGAAGGTTGTTTTCTCCTTACTGTTCTGCTGGTACTTTAACTCCTTTCTTTGATTTGTTCACAAAAAGCCACCATGAAAGGATATGGCTATGTAGCTCCTGACTATACTTACTGCCAGTTTGGATTTGAATTTGCTTAATGGGACTTTTTAGAATGGATTTGTAATGTGTTCTGTTTAAAGAAAATAAAATTTTAGTTGGGGATTTAGTAAAATCCTTGAAATCTCAGTTCCTAAAGTGACTTGCTTAATGCAAATAATGTGGTGGAACTACTTTGGGTCAAAGTTTTCCTTTATTACAATTGTTGCCAAACTGGTACTTTGGTGGCTAAAAGTATGTTTTTAAAGTGGATTTTGATTATAAGAAATTTTCATAAAGGAAACAGACTGCTCATTGACCACTTAACAGTATCAAAAAGGTACCAGAAACTTTTTCCTTTTTTAAGCAGTATGAGTTTGGGAGTAGTTGGAGTAATGTTGGCAATAGCCACTCGCAGTCATTTGTGTAAGACATAAAACAGAGTCCTAGAACAGTAGCAAAACTAAAGTATTTGTTAATGAAACAACTGGTTATATTCAGGCCTGTGTTTTCTTTTGACTTCAGTCCTTGCCTACTAATACACTGGATATGCACTATAATCTCTCCAGACCTCAGAATTCTTAATTTCTTGAAGTAGGCAAAGGAGCAAAAGTCCTGTAATGGGACATTCAGTAGAGTGCAAGTCACAGAAAATTCAGTCTGTAGTATCAGCTTTTTATTTGTCTACATTTTGTTCCAAAAAAGGATTTGAAGAGTCTTTTAGTTGAGAGGCATACAAAGTAACGGTGAAAAGGTAAAAAACATGGATACACTGATAATAAGAATCTTAGTAAGGCAAACCACAAATTTAGTCTGTAAACAGGATACTAGCTAATACATTAAGTTGCCTGTAGGTAAAAAAAGGCATTTTGTGAAGCACTGATTTCCTTCATAATAAAACCCAGAAGTTCCTCCAGAGTCTTAAAATAACACTGAGCAGCAATTTATAAACAGGGGAAGTACTCATGTGTATGTCATGGGTTCTTCAACCTACGAGCGTTGATGACAAAATATTCAAGCTTCACTATTAACAGTTAGTTACATGCTTTGTTAGGGATTGAAGAAAGGTAAGCAAAGTTTTAAGTATTAAGCTGAGTATGGAGATAACCTGTGAAAATAAATGACCTAAAAGGGCATGCCTGAAGACTACCCATTTATCAGCATAAATAAAAGGTGCCATGCTATTTCAGCCTGTAAAATAATACCAAACATAAGTTTTGAAATGCCATGTTTAGGAAGAATAAGGGTTGCTAAATTAAAAGTTGGCATCTACTACATAAATTGTAATACATAGGGCTAGGTATCCATCCATTAAGTTTACTCCCCATATCACATTGTACATCTTTTGTACTTTGAAAGCCTCAGGCTTAAAACTGCCCATAAAGGGCAGTTCTGCATACAGTTCTGTATGTAGAACTCTTCAAGAGGCAACAGGAGAATTTTTAAGTGGCAAAAGATTTGAACAAGACACTTCACCAAAAAAGACAAATTGATTCCAGTGAGAACATGAAAAGACATTATTGTGAATCATTAGGAAAAGGATATAAAATGACATACACATTGATTAATCAAGTAACACCAAGTCCTGCTTTAGAACTCTTAATTGCTGAAGGATAAAACTGTAAGGTCACTTTGGGAAAACAGGCAGTTTCTTAGTTAAATACCCTGATGCAGGAATCCCATTCCTGAGCATTTACCCATTTACAATGGACCATCACTGAGGAATAAAAAAAGATGAACATACAACATGGATGGGTCTCAGGAGCATCATGCTAAGTGAGAAGCCAGCCTCAAAATGCCTCCATTTATGTAGCATTCTGGAAAAAAACTAGACACATCAGTGGCTTTTGAGGTGGAGATGGGAGTTGGCTAGAAGGGCATTAGGAGTTTTGGGGAGCGATGGAACTCAATTGTGCTGGTGTGATGTGATCGTTGGACAAAATTCACACGTGTTCACAAAGTTTTGTCTTTCCACCTTAACCAGACAGGTAACAAGCTCAAAGGAAAAAGCTTGAAGAGGCTAAAGACCTGTCCATATTTTCCACCACTTTTGGAAATTACATTAGGGAAACTTTGATCTCACTGGCCTTTGCAAGGGTTGTCTACTGAACTAATATGTAGTATAGCCTATAATCAGTAGACTACATACAATAGAGCTGCAAAGATTGAAAAAAGATTAGAATAGGACATTAAAACTGGTTGTTAGGAACACTGAGCAAGATCATAACTAAGATTTGGGTGCCTGCCACCTGACCTACCAGGTTCATGACTAGTAATTCTGCTCAAGCTCATGGAGTTTATTTTCAGTGGAGTTGGCAAAACAGCCAGAGACCCACCAACTGGGAGGGGCACTGGGCTTATCAGCCAAGTCTCTGAATCAGAAAAGGGCCACAAGTGGCATCACTATGAGAGCAGTTGATCATTCAGTAGTGAGATTCCCTCCAAGAAGGAATTGGGAAGTCGATCCAGCACCTCACAGAAGGCTACTGAAAAGCGCTGGTAGATGGGTGGGCTGGGGAGTTTTCAGGAATAGGACCAATAGGAGCCAGGCTCCAAAGGTTGTCCAGGACACCATCTAAATAAGCCTGGGTCAACCCTAAAAGGATTACTGTTCCCCCTTAAGAGGATGGTCAAAAAATCCAGGAAGTGGACCTTCAGGTTTGTCTTGTTTCCTGTATTTCATAGGTGACAAAGACCACAAATAGGGAAGCTGACAATTACCCATCTGTGAAGACTTAATTTACGGTCTCAATTGCTCACTGCAGTTTCAACAAGAGGACCCAGTGGGGCACAAGAAACCCCAGTTTTTAGCCTACTTTTCTTCAGCCCAGAAGGCTGGGATACATGGGGGCTGCTCCAAATCAGAGAATCCTCCCTGGTCCTCTTAAGGAGGGAAATGATTATCTTTGGTAAAAGTAAGAAAAGGCTAGTGGAAAATGCCTGCGGCTACCCCACTGTTGTACTCTGCTAGAATAATCTTCACGGATGCTGCTCATGAAGTTCCTCACTGGGCAATGCCAAGAGTAACATTTGCCATTCCCCTGGCACAACTTTTCCCATTAGTCCTGGTTCATGGCATGTTCCTGTGATGGCTTCTGCCCAAAATATACTAACTATACATATTGAAGGATGGACATTTTGAAACCTTCTAAGTATGTGGTAATTCTTCCATCAAAACAAATGTATGTTCTATAAGGGGAGGGGGGGCTTATGATACTTATGATTTGAGATGCTCTAATCCAGAGGAGGGAACAGGAAAGAAAACAGTAGGGGGTAGCAGGAGAGGGAACACTCAACACTGTAAGGAACTATTACAAAAAGTATAAAACCAATAAAGTTTAAGATCAGAAAAGAAGTTAACAAGGGAAAGTGAAAAAAAAAAAAAACCACATTTCATTAAATTTTAGAAAACATTTCAAAGAAAGGTTGAAGCAAAATTTTATATGAATTAAGACTAGAAAGTAGGAAGTGTCTTTACATAGCAATACAACAAAATGAATAAAAGGTTGAAAGATTGTACAAGGTAAAAAAATTAAAAAAGCCACATGTATAAGGGTGAAATGTGTGGGAAAAATGGAGGTAACAGGAATGGAATTTCCTACAAATTATAACATTAAAGATAAAAAAAGAGGAAGTAATAAAGTAGAGCAAACCACCCAAACCAGATGTACCAATTGGAAGTAGTTGAGAAAGAGTGGGGGAGCAGCTGCTTTATTAGCTCCACTGGAAAGAAGAGGAAAAAAAAAAAAAAGAGGTAGAGAGCAGAGATGCTCTGGAAGCTTCTCCTTCTACCCAGTTCACATCCCTGATGGCACTTGGGTAGCAGGGAGGGGAGCGTTGTCTGTTGTGAGCAGCCTTATTAAGTTCTCGCATGGAGAAGGTCACTTCTATCATTAAACTTGTACACAGCTCTGAAACAAATGGAAGTAAAATGAAAAGCAGTAGCTTACCAAAAATAAGTTATTTATTGCTTTTAAAAAATAAATTAACATTTATAATAGACTACCAAGTTGGTTATTAGCTAATGTATTAACAGAAGCATAATATACTCTAGTAAATAAAGATTCCAACTTACTGTTATACGAAAAAATGAGTTCATTAAACACCTGGTTTAGCTAGGGACAAACAGTCACTGCCACCTAATCCATGCTGCTTCACATTTAAGGGAAAACTCAACTCAGCATAAGGGTCTCCCTGCTCTTCCCATTAGAAGTGCAAGAAGAGGGACATCCCTGTGGAGAAGCAAAGAGGCTGTGTAACAAGTTGGAGCTGAAGTCAAAATCAACTTCATTGCCTTGGGGGAAAAGAGGTGTTTTAAATCCATCTACATGGGAGACAGTTTGATCATAAATCAGCCCTGGGTAAAGATTTCATTTCTAGAATGTGCTGAGCATGGTCACATCCTAACTCTCGGGTATGGAAGTATCTCTGGTGACAGAGCTGAGAACAATGCTAATCCTTGTGCCCTAGGTCTTCCTCAGATGCTACAGTGGCTCCTGCCCTAAAATGACTAAAAAGCTGGCTCTCCTTGCCTTAGACATACTGGCTCAATATCAGGAGTAGAGGTAGGGAGGTATCATCAACTCAAATGACTTAAGTCCACAGCTTAGCATACAATGGATACATCAGGCTTTTTAGAACCTGTCAGTAATAGGCAATCACCTTTTTTGTACCAATGAGATATTTCTTAAACAGCTCTTGGTTGGCTCCAAAGAGAGAAAGCTACTCTGTTCTTGAAGACAAGTGCAAGTCCTTGTAAGTTACAAATCAGCACTTAAGCACTATCGTGGAGCATGTCTTCACACCAACCCCTGTTTTTGGCCTCCATATACACAGACGCATTGCACTGCTGCATGGTACATTCCATCTCCACGAGCTGCCGACATCCGATGGTTAACTTCTCCCTAGGAGAGGAAGAAGTGTGAAGTCACTACAAGCCAGCAGGTCAGATAAGTGAAAAAAAAAAAAAAAAAAAAAAAACTTAATACAACAGGTTTAACAGTGTGATTTGAAAGATACTCTGATACCTGAGGAAATACTAACAGTTATGGTTTCTTGGAACAGACAAAACAGCATGAGAAGTAAGAACTTGGTTGCACAAATACACAGTCGTGTGAAGCTCTTGAGGCAAATCCTAGAATTCAGGAATACGGGCCAACCTGCTGCCAACAGGCAAAGTTGGATTCTTACAAACAGTCCTCTGATTGGTCTCTGAAGGCTGTTCCTCACAGACAGGCTCTTAGGATGTTCTAATCCAAGGGGCAAGCAAACAGTAGATCACATTATCTTTACCTTAACTGGTCTGATTTAAAGGAGGAATATTAAATGCACCTTCTGAGAGGAACAGGTACCAGGGAGGGGATAGAAGCTGATAGCACTACAACTCTTAAAGAGAACTGCTGAGAGATGGCCCAGCAAGATGTGGGCAGTAAAGACTGGAGGTGACTGCTCACCTCCAGACGGCCACAGCAAAAACGAAGCAAAACAAAGCCAGAACTCCAGAGGGAAAAACTGATTGGCAGTGTAGACAACAGAAGCATCAACCCAGCTAAAAAGGCTAAGAAAAACTCTAGTTGAACTCTGGTGAAAGTGAAAACCAGGACATACAACCCTGCTGTACTGAGAGGAGGGTCTCTGCTGCAGTGCCAAGCCCCTTAGAGCTACTGACTTGGGTGCACATCAAAACTGGGGACCCTAAGACGCGGTACCGCACTGGGCAAGGATCAAAAACCCAGGATGGAGGGTGCATTGTGAGAGAGCTACAACACAGCACCTCTGGCAGAGCGACTCAAACTTTCAAATGCCCTGGAGGGATTGTAGAAAAGGGCTCTATCCCGAGAATTTGATTCAGAAGTTCTAAGTAGGGCTTTGCATTTCTTCCAACTTCCCAAATGATGCTGACACTTAGGTCCTGAAGCACAGTTCTAATGTACTAGAAGATGCTACCATGGAGCTGATTCCCTGAGTCGGGAGGGAATCATTCCTGAAGGCACCTGCCCCAAGAAATGAAAGCAGCTGCTGCTACAAGTGCCAAAGTGGGGTACATGTGATTTGGCCTTCAGGTACTTTGAGGGTTTTGTCACTAGTTATCCTGCATGTCATATAGGAAAAAGATGACTTTAGAGACTTGCCAGAATATCCTCTCAAGAATACTTCTTGTGACTTATTTCTCATGTGTATAAAAGGTATCACATAAAATACGAAGTATTCTGTCTGATAATTTGCCCTCCAGAGGAAATATTCAACTGCTCAGGGTAAGTAGGGTTCACACTCCATTGGCAAGAGCAAAAGTTACATCACAGAGTCTACAAACTACAGAAGACAGAAAACACTAAATGAATTATAGATGTAAATATCATACAAATTTCCTGTCTTGTGGGAATTCAACTTGGATCAAAATTACTTTTACCTAAAATCTTAATTCCTTGCCCTATCAGAAGCTAGAAAATAGTTTTGTGTTCTTGTGCTATTTAATTGCCTTCCTATAGCAATCAATATGGTGTTGATTGTGTTATATGGAAACATCAACAATCTCCTATACAACACTTTAAAGGTTGAAAAACAAAAACTGGAAAATTCAGACAACTTAAGAAATTGTTTCTCTAACCTGGACAAAGATGGTTTAAATCATTCTGTTTTGGGTCTCCCTGGTGGCACATGGGGTTAAGTCTCAGCACTATGAGGTTATCAGCAGTCACTACAATATGAGTTCAATCCCCTGGCAGGGAGCTGACCTACATAGCACAGCAGACCTTTCCTGTCTCTCCCATCCACTGCTCCCTTCAGCAGTGTATTTTGGTGGATCCACCTGTCTGCTCCCTACTCTGGTGAATCGTTTTACCCCAGAACCTCTAGCTTACACTCCACTTTTTGTATGCATAAATAAAATAAATCTCTAAAAAAAATAAAATCATTCTCTTTTCATCTCTAGGTAACAGGAAAACTCTACCACTTGATATATTGTACCTGGCCCTATGTCTCCTATGAAACACTAAAACTAAGAAACCTTTCTTTTTGGGCAGTGTATCTGAAAATTGTGAGCTGTGGAAAACCTTAGAGACTAATATAGGAAACATCATTGAGTCTAATATGGCAATTTTTTTTTAAAGATTTATTTATTTATGCATACAAGCACTGGGGTACAGGCCAGAGGTGTGGGGGGAGGGTGGCGAGAGGATTCACCACAGAGAGCGGGAGCAGAACAGGCAGATCAACGGAAGCACACTGCTGAGGAGAGCAGCGGGCAAGGCAGGAGAGGTCTGCTGTGCCATGTGGGTCCCCCCCTGGCCGGCAGCAGGGATCGAACTCGTGCTGCAGGGGCTGTGGTTTGCTTCATAGTGCGTTGCTTAACCCACTGCACCACCAGGGAGGCCCTAATATGGCAATTTAAAAACTAACAACAGAATAAAAAATCTAAAAGTGGGGCCACCCTGGTGACCCAGTGGAAGTCCCTGAGCTATCACTGCTATAGCCCCAACCAGGGAACTAACAACCTACATATGGCGTGCAGCAGAGCACTCCTGTCTTACCTGCTGTTCCGCTCAGCAGTATATTTCAGTAGATCCTCTCCCCACTGTGCTCCCCAGCCTGTCTCTGGTGAATCCTCTCACCCCCCGCACCTTTGGCCTATATCCTAGTTCTTCTAGACAAAAATACATAAAAATTTTTAAAAACATAAAAGTTTTTTAAAAAAATCTAAAAGCTATTAACAGAAAGTCTGCTTAAGAACAATAATTTTTCGGGCCCGCCCTGGTGGCGCAGTGGGTTAAGCAATGCATTATGAAGCAAATCGCAGCCACTGCAGCATGAGTTTGATCCCTGCTGCCAGCCAGGGAGGGGACCCACATGGCGCAGCAGACCTCTCCTGCCGTGCCCGCTGCTCCCCTCAGCAGTGTGTTTCAGTCAGTCTGCCTGTTCTGCTCCCTGCTCTGTCTGGTGGATTCTCTCACCACCCCCACACCTCTGGCCTGTACCCCAGTGCTTGTATGCATAAATAAATAAATAAATCTTAAAAAAAAAAAAGAACAATCATTTTTCTATTTATTAAAAATATGCAGGTATTTGATTTTTCTTTAAAACTGTCCTTCTGGATATGAAGGAGCTTATTAAAATCAAAGTCCCTAACATAGTAAGTGGGAAGACTACAAAGAGGAAAACAGCTAGCTTAACCTTGAACACTCAACTTTAATGTTTCACTCATTCCCTGCAAAAACATCTTCCAAATATTCCAAAAGTAGCTGAAGTCAAAATAATTTTAGCGATCTAATTAGAATCATAGACTCTGCTCTTTAAATTATCTATAGTGAGTTCTCTACACCTTCAGAAACAGGGCTAAGTTAGGAGGACATTATGTTTTTGACACAAATCTAATATACACAAACCTTTAATTGTGGATTCTCATAAAGATTTATAAAGTATACAATTGATTTATTGATAATCTGAACATTAAGGTGAAAAATCATTTCGCCTCCTGCTACATTATGCATGTCCACTGGCTTCACATTTTCTTGAAAAACTTGTTTTAGTCTAATGAATGAACTTTCACAGCTGTGCTGCTCAGTAACACTTATGTATGATTATAAATCCTCAAATCTTGTATGAAATCCTTTTCTCAATCTAGAGTTTAACACAGGCTTCCTTACACTTAATTATATTACTTCACTTACTCATAGTTTTATAATCACACAGATATAACTGCACATTATAAACAGCAAACTGTATTTAGTGATACTGTGGCATATTATATAGCAGCAAAAATATAGTCAATTCTGCTACATTCTTGAAAGTGTACCAATGCCACTGATGAATTAAGAAACAACTGGAGTAAATACAAATTCACAATTTACTTACACACAATTTCAATCATGAGTCACTAGCTAATAGAGAAAATTGAACTCAGTTGAATCCAATTACTCAGGAATATATCACATGTGTGCATGCATACACTCAGGCAAACACACACACACTAAACACATACCAGCTACCTCAATTGTCCTTATGTGTTTTGAGCCATGTCCACCAACATCTGACATTGTAACTTCACATACAATTTCACATCTTTCCTCTATCACATAACATTAACTCAAACAGGATACAACCCTTCCAAATGGCTGCTACCACAGCAAACTGATGCTCTATTTTTTTTTTTTAAAGATTTATTTATTTATGCATACAAGCACTGGGGTACAGGCCAGAGGTGTGGGGGGTGAGAGGATTCACCACAGAGAGCGGGGAGCAGAA
>JAGFMF010011659.1:7339696-7352206 GCA_019455555.1 Galemys pyrenaicus | reverse complement strand
CCATGTGGGTCCCCTCCCCAGCCAGCAGCAGGGATTGAACTCGTGCTGCAGTGACTGCGGTTTGCTTCATAGTGCGTTGCTTAACCCACTGCGCCACCAGGGAGGCCCTGATGCTCTATTTTTAAGATAAAGTATCAAATTTAGTATAGCAATGGTATTTTTAAATCACTTTTATAGTTGTAAAACTATATCATTCTGATTACATTACTATCTCTTCAGGGACTTTATCAAGCTTTTGAGTAAAGTGCTTCTTTTTTCTCCATAAGTTCTTGGCCTTTATTCCATGATTGTGCACAGTGCAATGGTGGCATTTAGGATTGCGTCTGTCATGTTATAATAGAACTGAATATAAACCAACTACTGCCCATGTATCAACATGGATGAATTTGTTTCTTTTTTTGGGAGGGTGTGGGAGTACAGCATACTTTATTGACAGCACATGACAGGGCAGCCCCGCCCCTTCTCCAGGAGGTCTGGGAGGCATGGTTGAGATATCAGGAGATTCTCAGTATGTTTGGACGGGTAGGGAAAGGATTCTTGAGCAGCTGAGGGCACCTCTTTTCCTCTTGTGCTCTCTCTGGAGCTGGTGGTCCAGGGGGCTCTTACTTCTTAGAGGCTATGATGTCGAGCACAACATAGATGAATTTCATTGCTGAGTTCAAAAAGAATTTGAGGTTGGGCCACCCTGATGGCACAGGGGTTAAAGTCACAGCGCTATCAAGCTATCGCCAGCCACTGCAATATAAGTTCAATCCCCCGCCAGGGAGCTGACCTACATGGCGCAGCAGACCTCTCCTGTCTTGCCCACTGCTCCCCTCAGCAGTGTATTTCTGTCAGTCCACTTGTTCTGCTCCCCACTTCTCTTTTGTGAATCCACTCACCCCCACACCTCTGGCCTACATCCCAGTTCTTGAATGCATAAATAAATTATAAAAAATATTTTTAAAAAAGGATAATAATAATAATAAAAGAATTTGAGGTAAAAGTGGGGACCGGAAGGGAACAAATGAAAGGATTTTCTTTATGGATTTGTTTGCCTGGACTCAGGAATGGAGGACTTCACACCTGGATCTTGTATACAAGAATCAGATTTATACTACTTTCTCTTTTTGTTACACACACACACGCCTTCACACACACAAAAGTGTTAACTTTTAAAAACAAGGAAAAAAACCATTTTATTACTATATATATGGGGAAAAAATACCCTTTTAAAAAAATGATGAGAATTATAAATACAAAAAATTGCCAGGGAAAACATGGAAGGAAGGATAGGATACAAACAGGGATGCATATAGGTCTATTTTCAGAATAGTAGGCACATGAGTATTTTTTATAGCAGTTGTTCTTTAAAACATGATCGGCGGAACCTGGCAGGATGTGACTCCTTTAAAAGAGTGTGAAATCAAAGAAGTGAAACTATTTTCACAATGTGGTATGCCTTTTGTATTCCAATCTAACAGGAGTGTACGACAGCTTTCTAGTGATTATCACACCAACTCACTGAACAAGCTCTTAAGAGAACATAGCTGTCTTCTATTAAGCCAGACATTGAGAGTTTTGTAAAAATGTATAATGTCACTCTTGTCAGTAATATTATTTTGTTTGGGAAAAATTATTTTCATAATTGTTACTTATCTTAATATACAATTAGTGAGTTACTGTTATTTTTAAATGAACACATATTTTAAAAATTTATCTATTCCAATTTTTAGTACAGTAAATAAAGACAGGCACATAAATAAAAGCTCTTAGAAGTGCCTCCAAAAATTTTTAAAAACATAAGGAGTCTAGAAGACCAAAAATTTGAGAACTACTTTAAGCCTTATACCAGCTGCACGCATGCAAGCACACATACCCTCCCCCCCCACACACAAGGACAAACATACAAATGGTTCTATTCCTTGTATGAAATATTTCATATCAATAAAGGTAAAAAAAAAATCACAATGTAATCAAGACATACTTTATTGTTATGCTACATGGTGCTATATATAGTAAAAGCTTGTTACATGGTACACCTACGAGTGAATGTGACTTACCGATATTCGGCCTGTGAAACACAATCATAAAGTTCCTGAGCAGTAAATTTGACATTTTTATTTAACTGAAAAAACAAAGCAAAACAAAAATAGTTATTACAAATGCATATTAAATCAAATGACTGTTAAGAGCAGAATCTCAAGTTTCTAGTTACTGCATAAAAAGGACTAAACCATAACAATCAGAACTGCAGTGACTGTAAGACTGTGTCCACTAAAAATATTATTTACAGAAACAGCAGAGCTGAGATGGGCTTAGGGTTAGGAGAAATCTCAACAAAACCAATCACCAGTTCATAGATTAAATGGAAAGAAAAAAAGAAAACTATGTGATATATTAAATCCTACTATTACTGGGGCCTTCCTGGTGGCACGAGGGATTAAGTCACAGCACTATGAAGCTACCCGCAGCCACGGCAGCATGAGTTCCATCCCCAGCTAGGGAGCTAACTCACACAGATCAGTGCAGCAGATCCTTCTGTCTTACCCGCTGCTCCCCTCAGCAGCGTATTTCAGTCCATCTGCCTATTCTACTCCCCACTCTTTCTCTGGTGAATCCTCTCACCCCTTGCACCTCTGGCCCAGTTCTTGTATGTATAAATAAACCTTAAAAAAAATAAATTCTGCTACTACTTGCTCTTATTATCAGAATCATAGTTCAATTAAGCTAGCCTCTTAAAGGATTTTTTTTTTAAAGATTTTTTTATTTATGCATTCAAGCACTGGGGTACAGGACAGAGGTGTGGGGGGGCGAGAGGATTCACCACAGAGAGCTGGGAGCAGAACAGGCAGATCAACTGAAGTACACTGCTGAGGGGAGCAGCGGGCACAGCAGGAGAGGTCTGCTGCACCATGTGGGTCCCCGCCCTGGCTGGCAGCAGGGATCGAACTTGTGCTGCAGTGGCTGCTGTTTGTTTCATAGTGCGTTGCTTAACCCACTGCGCCACCAGGGAGGCCCGCCTCTTAAAGGATTTTTAATGCACAGATTCAAAATTTATTTTCTAAGAAAAGTAAATAAGTTGTAAGGAAAAGTAAAATCATTCCATACTTAAAGGTCTGGAGTAGATTTAGTTTAACAGGGGTAAACTATTTAAGTGGAAACAGTCATAATATGTTTATGTCGTGAACACAAGAAATAAATAAATCTGAAAGAAAAATTAAATATTGAACTCTAACATTTTAATACTATGGCTGAGTATTTAGGAAGTTATTACTGAATAACCTTAATTTTCATTTAAATACCAAGATTATAAACTATGTGGCAAGATCTTTTGTTTGGAGCAATGTTTGATTTGTAGAAATTTCCAAAAAAAACGTGTTTTTCAGGGTCTCCCTGGTGGCGTAGGGGTTAAGTCTCAGCACTGTCACCACTGTTGCCTGAGTTTGATTCCCAGCCAGGGAGGTGATCCATGTAGCACAGCAGACCTCTCCTGTCTCGCCCGCTGCCCCCCTTAGCAGTAGATACCCCTGTTTTGCTCCCCTTGTCTGTCTCTGGTAAATCCTCTTATCTCTGACCTACACCCCAGTTCTTCTACAAAATAATACATTTTTTAATGTATTTTTCAGGCCACTGAGGTCTAAATATTTAAATGAATGTTTAAGTTAATAAATATAATTCAGATACGATTTATAATACTATAAATATAAAAGTCCTTCATTATACAAAAACTATCATGATATACATGAGGAGAATATAGTGAAGGAATCCTGTAATTCTTGAGTCTTACAACTGATTTAGGTTACTTTCTATATCTGTGCAGGGAAGAATTTGGAAATCTGTAAAGGAAAATGCTTTTCAGAAAATGTAATAAAAATCATAGTGTCTTAAATTTACAGAGGTTTTGAATTAATGAAGGAAAACTAAGGTTATTACACATATTTTTTAATGTGTATAGTCATATGCACTTTTTGATGGGGGAAAATCCTACCCTGATTTAATTAAAACTATTTTCAAGACCTATATAATGAAAATCATCTATGGAATCGAGAGGGTATTGTGAATTTGCAAAACTTCCAAGGCTACCCTCAGTATTTTCAATAAAAATTCAATTTATTTGTATAGAAAATTTTCATTCACTGAAGGTAAAAAATGTATAGTTTTAAAATACATTTTCAAATGTATATAATTCTAAATTTTTGCTTAAATTTAGTATTTCATATTCATATTTTATGTGTAGTATTATATATAATATATATTTATATATCATATTTAATGATACATGAAAATGATATATAATTTATAATTTTTGAGTATAATTTTTATTAAAAGAATTGTCTAAGAATATTTTAAAATACACATTTAAAGCTCAACTATATTTTTAAAGATTTTATTTATTTATGCATACAAGCATTAGGGGCCAGAAGTGCCAGGGGTGAGAGGATTCACCAGAGACAGAGTGGGGAACAGAACAGGTAGATGGACTGAAATACGCTGCTGAGGGGAGAGCAGCAGACAGGCAGGAGAGGTCTGCTGTGCCATGTAGGTCCCCTCCCTCAACAGGGATCAAACTCATGCTGCAGTGGCTACGGAAGTCCCACAGGGTGGTGCTCAACCCCTTGCGCCACTAGGGACGCCCTAAAGCTCAACTACTGACCAGTCCAGTTCCTACTTCTTTATATTTTCTGCCCATATTTTCACTACATCACCGACATGCAAGGGCTAATAACCAAATTAGTCCAGAAAATGTGAACAACATCACAGATGTTAGATCCAAGGATGAATGGAATGATCTGTTCTCTATCAACTGCTGAGAAAAATCAGCTGAAGAACTGATTTTGCACCTGATAATGATTTGAACACAAATTGCAGTCGACCTATAGGCCTGAACTGCACAAGTCCACTTACATGCAAATTATTTCAACAGAGGAAATAAACTTAGAGTGTATCAATCAACACAGTACATTTTTGCAAACACATTTTGTCTTAGGATTTTTTTCTCTAGCTTACTTTATTGTCAGAATACAGTATATAATACATATAACTATACGTATAAAATGTGTTAACTCATTATTAATGTTATCAGAAGGGCTCCCAGTCAACATCAGGCTATTAGTAGTTAAATTTAGGGCAAGTCAAAAGTTACACAAGGATTTTGACTGTACCAGATCAATGTCCTTTACCCCAGGGTCCTTCAAGGGTCAACTATAGTACCTTAGGCCTTGAGTAAGTAGATTCTTTAGGGGCAGGAAGGTGAGGAGAGAGGAGAGTATCTAACTCATCTTTAATTTTAAAATCAAGCATCTCATATATTTAGGCATTTAACCTAGAATACAGTTGGGTTCTAAGGGAGATGTTCCAAGTCATAGTATAGGACTTACATAGTTAATTTACTACTAATAAAAGAAAACTGAAGCACACATTTATGACACACTTGAAATATCTATTCTAACTTGAAATATCTCCTTTCATCATATTCATTAATTTTGATAAGACATGTTTAATTATCCATATTGGGACATTTTTAAATATACTGCTAAATATGATTTCTGTGTTTATATGTACATATTTTATTCCCAGGAAACAAACAGCCACATTAGTAAACATTAGCCATTAAATGTCAGTAAACGTTAAAGTCATCACTGTAAAGTGGACTGAGGTACTGATGACTAGTTTTCATTTGTATAATTTACATAACAAATACTAGAAATGGCTTATTTTTAACTCTTAAAAATGTAAGAGCAAAAGGAAAAGATAGTATGAAAATAACCAAACAACTTAAAAAGATTTTGATGATAATATCACTGTTTATGACTTGAGACCACTAATGTAGTTACCAGTAAAATGTAGAAAGTTCTGATAAGAGAAATGTTTTAAAAATCTAGGAATCAGATCCACATATTTTTATAAACAGCAAGTCAGGAATTTTCCTCCACTATGCCCAGCAACAGGAAACAAACACTAAACCCAAAAAAGACCATGCTTCAGAATTTTCCAGGATATGTGATTTCTGATTTGTTTCCACAAATGTCTTTATTATTGGAATTAATGACTCAATTTGAAATTCAGAAAGCAAGATGAATAATTAAACAAATCACCTAACAAAGGAAATCCTTTTAACAATCCCATAATACAGTAATACAATAGTAAGGCTGATTTTTAAAAAGCACACAGAAACACCATAACACTTATTAAGCACTTACTCTGTGTTTGGAACATATTATATATATGTGTATATATTATTGAATCTTCAAGAATACCTATAATTTATCTACTGACATTCCAATTGTACAGAGGAAGAAACTGAGACAAAGAAAATTAAACAACTCTTCAAAAAGCCTACAGTTAATCAGTGGCAGAAGGAACCTTTGCACACAGGCACTTTGACTTCACATTTGTGTTCTCAGTCAGTATGTTTTGTTTCTTGTTTTTTTCCAAACGTTAGTTTGTTTTATTGTATGCACGTCATATGCATAAGAAACAAAACTGTCAGGCATCATTCAATCATCAAGTAAGATAATTATTAACTGTACACTTAACACAAGTGGACATAAAATCTAAAATTTAAAAGTTAATTCCCAAGAAGTCCATAAAAAACATGATGAGCATTTAAAGGTGGCTGATTCTTATAGTTTCATGTTGTTAAAAAAGCCGCTTCTGGAAAGCTTGTGCTTGACAACAGGGGTAATGTCAGCGTATAAACTAGAAAGAGGAATTATTTCTATGGAATTAGAATGCTAAAACTGTGATATTCAAAGTCTAAATCTCAAACTTCTTTGAATTGGTTTTCAATACTCATTCAAATTAGGTTGATATAATTTTAGTAATTAAAAAACACCTTTCTGGACCTCCCTGATGGCACAAGGAGTCAAGTCTCAGCACTACGAATTTATCAGCAGTCACTACAGCATAAATTGGATCCCTGGCCATGGCATAGCAGACCTATCCTGTCTCACCTGCTGCTCCCCCAGAAGTATATTTCAGTGAATCCGCTTGTTCTGCTCCCCATTTGGTCTATGGTGAATCCGCTCTCACACACACAGCACCTTCTGCTTTCCTGAGGCTCTGGCCTGCACCCCAGCTCTTACATGCATAAATAAAACTTTTTTAAAAATTGAAAAAATGCCTTTCTAACCAATGAAAGTCTACTGAATTTAAGTTATGCACGGTGAATCATCAAATGTCTGAGTAGGCCTGAATATGGAGACCCAGAACTGATGTGGGTTGGTGGTAATCAATGTATTGTACCATCCTGCCAAGACTTCCCTGTCATTTTGTCTTTTAAATGCACCGTGCATGGAAACTTCTAAGGGTCAGGATTTCAGCTTTCAGAGATAAACTGTTGTTTGTATAAGCCAAATATCTCTAGTAGTCTCTCTACTGATGGCGGCAGGTCTACAGATCTTATGCCCAGTAGAGCCACTTTAGCAATGGTTTTGTAACAGGGTCGTCCCAGGAAAGGGGGAAGTTCCAGAATCCTGGTTCCACCCTAAGTGGGTGAAGCTGAAGAGGGAAAGAAAATTCTGCAGAGAAGAAGGAAGGGAGAAAGGAAGGAAGCAAGATAGAGAGCAGCAAGGAGACCTGGAGGAGGCACGTGGAGCAGAGCCACATGTAAAAAAGCTGTGCTTGCTTTCTGGTCTTAGACTAGTTAAAACAGATGTGGGTGAGAGACCCATGGGGAAGTTAACAATGGCAGTTTTCATCTTAATTTTAATTTTGCTCTTTTCCTCCCGGATTTGTCTAACTCTTTCTAACTCTTTTCTATGAGTCTCTACTAAAAAGTCCTTTAAACGTGTAGCAGCAGGCTTTTACGCCTTGTTTTAAGCCAATCCTATTTAATTAAACTTTTACCCTCAAAGAAATAGGTAACTTTAAATGCTTAACTTAATCACTATGTTCTTTGTCCTTTCTGTATTATACCCTAACTATATTAAAGATCCTTTCCATTAAAAGTTTTATATATTTGTCTTAATGCAACAAATAGCAAAACCCATTCAGAGAGGGCAAATTTAAAAGTTCTAAGGTGCTCCTCTCCCTGCCCTATAACAGTTTCATCTGTCACTAGTGAATCAAGTTCTGTTTTTCGATTCTAACAGCCTTTTATGGTCTGCATGACCCACCAGACATGCAATGTCATTGATCTCTGGAAGGTGGTTTTACACTTCGAGCTTGAGCATGTCCAAACAGGCCAAAAGTTAAAAGTCATTATGGCAATGGTTAAAGTGTGATGTAACACTGGGACATGTTGTCCCAGTCTGTTTTACCAGTTCTTTTAAATAACTCTAAAAACTGCAGCACACTGCTGAAATCACTGCAAATCTAATAAAATATGGGCATACCCAAGATGCTATGGGGTCTGTAACTAGAGAGAATATAATTCCTTACTTGGCATCAGTCCTACACCTTCTGAATCTGTTACAGGGCAGGGAGAGGAGCACCCTAGAACCCCCAAGCCTGCCCTTTTTGAATGGGTTTTGCCATTCGCTGCATTAAGACAAACACATAAAACCTTTAATGGAAAGGAATTTTAATACAACTAGGGTACAATAAAGAAAGAACAAAGAATATAGTTACTAAGTTAAGCATTCAAAGTTACCCATCTCCTTGAGGGTAAAAGTTTAGCCAAATAGGATTGGCCCAAAGCAAGGTCCAAAAGCCTGCCACACATTTAAAGGACCTTTTAGTAGAGACCCATAGAAAAGGGTCAGAAAGAGTCAGACAAATCCGGGAGGAAAAGAGCAAAATCAAAATCAAGATGACAGTTGCCATTGTTAACCTCCCCACAGGTCTCTTACCCACATCTGTTCCAACCAGTCCAAGACTAAAAAGCAAGCATAGTTTCTTCACAGGTCCCTCTGCTCCACATGCCTCCTCCAGGTCTCCTTGCTGTTCTCCATCTTCTTTTTCTTCCTTTTTTCTTCTCTGCAGAAAATTTTCTTTTCCTCCTCAGCTCCACCCACTTAGGGCGGAACCAGGATTTTTAAAACTTCCCCTTTTCCTGGGACCACCCTGTTACAAAACTGATTTGCAAAGTATGATGACTAGGTTCTTACAGTAAGATGTGGCATACAAAAGGCTGAATAAAGGGCCGACCACGAACGAAAGTGAAGAAATACATTTATAGGAGTTTTGTCTCCATAAGAGATGTGAAACCTGAACTTAAGCAATATTTCTTTAGTTAAAGCATTTCGAATATTAAATGGTGTATGCGTACAATTGAAAAGAACTATACAGGAGCACAAGAAAACAATTTTAGGTAAACAAAAGTGAAGCCTAAAAGAACACTTTCTTGGGTCAGCAATGAGAAGGCTGTATGCACATACAGATTAATTTACAAAATATACAGGAGCTTCACCACAGTTACAACTTTAGGGTCTAAGCTACTGCCATAGAGGATACTAAATTACAGCTTTCTTTTTCAGTAATCAGCGGTTCTCAACCAAAGGTGGTCCTCCCTTCCTACTGGCTATTTGGATATGTAATTTGGGTGGGGTGGTTGGATATTACAGTTTTCACAATGACTATTACTAGAAGCAGTAACAGGGATATAACAGAGACCTTACTGGAGGGAGAGAATGTTAAATACCCAGGATATTCCACACAATAAAGAAATGACCCATCCAATGGCACCCAAATGAGAAACAATTCTGTAATGGATAAAATGCTTATTCCAGAATTCAAGTGAATGCTTTCGCTTAGCAAATGAAAGAAAAAAATTAAATATTGTCACTGGCAAGCTCTGCATTAAATAGCATTCCATTCCAAGTTAGAAAACTCCTACCATATTTGCTTATATATAACTTGTTTATAGGGACATATGATAAATATTTTAAAATATTTCTCATACCTCATACTTGATAAGGAAGTTATAGAGCGTCTCAACATCCTGGTATTTACTGTTTGGAGCCAGAATCCTAAAAAAAAAAAGGGAAAATAAATGATTTAAGAAAATAATTGAATTTTCATCCAAAACATATCCCTACTGTGAGATACAAGAACAAAACCTTATTAAAATTACAACCATTTTGGTTTTTATTTATCAATTAAAAATTATCAAACTATGTGCTTTAATTCAGCAAAGAATAATCTGTGAAAATATTTTTGCTTATTTATAATGTTACTATTATTCATCAACAATCACAAAAAACTTATGTGAAATTACAGTTCACATTTTGAATTATGGTGATAGAGTGTTCAAAAGGAAGACAGAAATGTGAAGTGCATTTACATCCTGTACCATTTAAGCTGCAGATAAGGTTGAAAATTTTCCCCTGAAATGTTCAGCTAGTCCAAATAAACAATGATTAACTAACTACCAGACACATTAAAGAAATCCTAACAAGATTTTGTGTAACTGAATTCAAATAACACTGTTGGAACAAGCAGCCTGGTTGTTAGTAGCTTCGTTGAAAAAGATTAGAAAACACTATGTGAATTGTTAGAAATGACACTCATTTATAATACTAGAAAATAACATAACAAAAAAGCAAAAACAAGCAGAAATGAGAAGGGGAAGACATATTTCTCTTAGTGTCCTCATTTTATTATACTAAGTACATTTTAATGTCTTTGGGATAAAGGATTTTTTGAAAAAAGAAAATGGAAAGCAATCCTATCATTATGGTATAGTGTTATGAGCAATGTCTGCCTGCATCTCTCTAGTTTTGTGAGCTTGGGTATGTCGACTTCTTTTTCTTATCTGTTAAATGACTATGATATTAATTCTTACAACACAGTACTTAGAAATTAAATGAGTTACTCTAAGCAAAATCTCTGACAGTGCTTGCTATGCAGAAAGCACTGTGTGTGTGCACATAGACAAATTACAATGTAACAGTAACAACGTTATCATCAATTATAGCTCATGCCACAGAGCTAACAATGAGAAATCAAACCACAACAATTAATTCTTAAATTCCAAGTGCCATTTAGGTACAAAACTGTTTGTAGGTCCTCACATCCTTGCCAATATTTGATACTTCCAGACTTTAGTGGTAACAGTCACTAACTTATTTAGATATTTAAAGTAGCTGGACTTTATTAGAATTGTGGGAGAGCTCTTATAAAAAATAATTTTTCATAGTATACTGAAATTTTTAAAGGTGCTATACTACCTTGGAAAAGACATACATTGTACCTTTGAAATACATGAAAGTTGCACAAGAATGCCAATTTCATGGAAAATGATTTCACACAAGTAAATTTAAAATACAATCTGCTATCACCCTCCCCCCAAAAAACATGGAAAATAATATGCTGATGAAGGTGCATAAATAATTTGATTAAAAATCTGAGAAGGACAGACTGGGGACACCTGGTGGGGAGGGGAGGGGGAGGGTTGAAGGAAGATGGGAGCACGAGGGACTGAGGTGATGGTGCACTGGTGAGATGGTGATGGGGAATACATGGGGATTACAATTAATGGCAAGTATATGTAAATTTTAAAATATTTTAATAAAAAAAATGCAAATGGAAAAAAAAATCTGAGAACTAAACAAAGCTATCTAAAATTAACCAATTTTTCAGAAAGGCAATGGGAAAAAAATGTTCTAACTTTGCGACCTAGTGTAAACAAGCTATTAACAACGTGGCATAATTTATACTTATCCCTTTTAATAACTTTGGAAATAATTCAAACTATTCATATAAGAGGGTAAGGAAATTAAATGAAACAAGATGCTTTATATTACAGCCTTATAAACTTCAAGCTGATAATCACCAACAAAAGTGACTACTGGAGAATAAAATTAACATGTCTGTTCTGAAATACTTTGCAGAAAATATTGGTTTTAGCTAAACCAGTTATTTATCTATAGCAACAAGTCATATCTAAAGTAATAAATAAATAATTTACATTTTTCTAGTTTTCCAATTAGGGAACAACAACAACAACAACAAAATTGCTGAAAATTTAAGATTCCCAACCTGGTTTTATTTATTTTTTTCTATAGTTAACTAATGCAGTAGATGAGGCAAATTAGTGGCTAATAGTTGTATTTCTTGAGTTAGTAAGATGTATACTAAAGATATGCAGATCAGAACAAGAGACTCTTTTCTCTCATTTGAGAAATATTTGAGATCTACTATAGTTCCGAGCACTATTTTAGACCCTTGGATATATCAGACTGCAAATAGACAAAGACCCACTGTAGACTCTAAAGAGCAAATGAATGACAAAAATCTCAACCAAGTACAGGAAATAATAAAGTAAAATATCTGAGTACATTTGATAGTCTCTTCTTCCCACTTTTCAATTGCTACTTGTAAACATGTTTACCAGTCCTTCCTGTGATGAAACAGGAATTTTAAGTTTCTAAGTAAAGTCATTTGCTCCAAATGTTATACTTGATAAGCACAAGTATCACAGAATCATGATCTAATGAAGAAAGATTTATCAGTATCTCAGCATCATTAAAAGATAAACTACGGGGCCTCCCTGGTGGCGCAGTGGGTTAAGCAACGCACTATGAACCAGACCGCAGCCACTGCAGCACAAGTTCGATCCCTGCTGCCGGCCAGGGAGGGGACCCA
>JAGFMF010011659.1:7297422-7339646 GCA_019455555.1 Galemys pyrenaicus | reverse complement strand
TCTGCTCCCAGCTCTCTGTGGTGAATCCTCTCACCCCCCACACCTCTGGCCTGTACCCCAGTGCTTGTGTGCATAAATAAATAAATCTTTAAAAAAAATAATTATAAAAGATAAACTACGGTTATAACCAGAATAGAAATATACATGTTATTTTTTTAAGAACAAGATACATACATCATAAAATTTGTTATTCTAAAATAGTAGTTTTAGGAAAACTGAGATCCAAATATAAGAGGCAATGCTGAAATATGCTAGATTTGAATTCAGATTCTATTATTTCCTAATAACCCTGAATTTATAAGAATGGAATTTAGCTTGGTATAAAAACAAAACAAAACTGAAAATTTTTCTTAACTGGAAAATACAGCTTGTTGGAAATAATACACAAAAATAAAATGCAGAAAAATGGTTTATGGACTTTCATGCCTTACTAATTCCCCCCACAAAAATTCTTGAGAGGTCAGCCTTCTCCATAGCTCTTTTTTAATTCCTACTGTATGAAGACAAAAGACTCTTAGAATGAAGTACTAAAATTACCCTTCAATGGCAACTTTTTAAAAGAATAATAGAAAAGAACTAGCCTTTACAGGAAATAAAATACTTTTCAGAAAATGGCCATTCTTTACTATAAATATCTACATCTGTGCTTCCAAGAGAACTTCATAATGCTAAGTATTTATTAAATGCACACTATTTGTTCAGATGCACGTTAAGGAACTATGGAATATAAAAGAAAATTATAAGATACATTTGCCTATATTCAGATTATCCCACAACCTTGAATTTTTACTCTAGAACTGTAGAATCAGAATTGGTGAATAGAAGTCTGAAGTAGGATTTAATCTGTAGCTTAGGTTGTTATTTATAAAACCAAGTCTTATGAATGAACTTTTCTTCCTTTCTTCACACATCAACAATGATACAATATGTCTTACTGAACACTTAGGCAAAATCTGACACTGTTTTATAAAAATAATCTCCAATCCTTTTACCATTCTTAAGTTATGTGACCTTGAACAAGGTCCTTACTTTACTGCACCCCCTCAGTTCCTGAACTGTGAAACGAGAATAACCTTACCACCAAATGTTATATGAAGCAAATAGTTTATTTATTAACATGTTTAATTACCAGCTTTCAGATATAGAAACCAAGAGTTCAGTTGTAAAAACTTGCCAAAGATTATAAAGAGGTGGTAGGTGTTCAATCGCTTGCTACCGGCCCCAAGTCTTTGCTTTCTCCACTAATGAAGAGAATAACCACAATCATCTTCATACCATTTTATATGAAATCAAATAAAGTTCTTTTAGTTTACAGGGGCCTCCCTATGGCACAAGGGGTTAAGCACCACACTATAAAGCATCTGCAGCCACTGCAGCACAAGTTGGATCCCAGGTCAGGGAGGGGACCCACATGGAGCAGCAGACCTCTCCTGCCTCACCTGCTGCTCCCTTCAGCAGTGTACTTCAGTCAATCTACCTGTTCTGTTCCCCACTCTGTTTCTGGTGAATCCTCTCACTCCACACTCCTCTGGCCTGTATCCCAGTTCTTGTATATAATAAATCTTTTTTTAAAAATAGCTTACAGAATTTTATATGCAAGGAAAAAAAAACTCCTTAATTTGTCTTTTATCAAATGCTCTGGGGCAGCCTATTTTCTGAATGTTTGAAAACAAATCTTTGTACTTTTATCTTTCTCCAACTCACAATGAAATTAATAAGAGAATAACACTTGAAGCCCTGAATCTAAATCACATAAGCACTTCAGTGTTTCATTAGGAGCAATTAGAATTAACCTAAGCAACACGTTAATCTGAATTAAACTCCACCCAATTCAATATTGGATAAATATTAACTTATCTCTTTAAGGAAAAAGAAACTATTTGGATAAATATTAACTTATCTCTTTAAGGAAAAAGAAACTATTTTTTAAAAAGAGCTACAATAAAATAGACTAAGTTTTTTGAGTTATGGCTATAAAAATTTAAATGAAACTTTTTTCTACTTAAAAAAAACAAAGCAACAGACTCAGGAAAAGAGAAAGTAGCCCAGAAGTTTATTAACTAATTTTAGAAATTCAAAGACAAGAGAGCATGTTCTTCAATATTTATAAATCATAACTTACATCCCACAAAACTGAGTAACTTATGTTCTCTGCTTACAAACTTTTACATTAATACATTTAAAAGTCTTTGAGAATATGAAATTAATTAAAATTTAAATGTAATTACATAGTTTATTCATTTAGCAAAAAGTCTTCAGATTCCTCTATGTGGTAGCGTGCCTCAGAATTTCCCTCTTTTCAAAGGCTGGAAAATACTCACTCTCTGTATATACCTTATTTTGCTTATCATAACTATTGATGGACACTGGATTGCTTCCACACTTTACCTACTCTGATTAATGCTATCAACATGTGTATGCAACTATCTCTGAGAAACTGTTTTCAATTCTTTTGTGTATAAACTTAAGAGTATCTCATATCACAGACATAAAATAGCTGTCAGGGACTGGGAGCCGGGGAACATGGGAAGTTACTATATAACAGGATTAGAGTTTCAGTTAGACAGATAAAAAGTTATAGACATGGAAGGTCAAGATGGTTACATAACATCTTGTATAGCAAGTCCTAAAATAGAGGCATTTCATCATAATATTGATAAAAAATAATCAATTCCCAGTTGAAGTCACTGTCTATGTGGTTTGCACATTCTCTCCATGTCACATTGTAACAGGGTGGTCCCAGGAAAAGGAGAAGTTCCAAAAATCCTGGTTCTGCCTTAAGTGGGTGGAGCTGAGGAGGAAAAAAGATTTTGTGCAAAGAAGAGAGAAGGAAAGAAGGAAGATGGAGAACAGCAAGGAGACCTGGAAAAGGCACGTGGAGCAGAGGGACATGTAAAAAAAAACTGTGCTTGCTTTTTGGTCTTAAACTGGTTAAAACAGATGTGGGTGAGAGACTCATGGGGAGGTTAACAATGGCAACTATCATCTTAATTTTAATTTTGCTCTTTTCCTCCCAAATTTGTCTAACTCTTTCTGACCCTTTTCTATGGGTCTCTACTAAAAAGTCCTTTAAATGTGTGGCAGGCTTTTAAACCTTACTTTAGGCCAATCTTATTTAGCTAAACTTTCACCCTCAAAAAAATAAGTAACTTTGAATGCTTAACTTAGTAACTATATTCTTTGTTCTTTCTTTATTGTACCCTAGTTGTATTAAAGTTCCTTTCCATTAAAAATTTTATATATTTATCTTAATACAGCAAATAGCAGAACCCATTCAGAGAGGGCAAGCTCTGGGGTGCTCCTCTCCCTGCCCTGTAACAACATGTCCCTGAATGTATCAAAATTCCTGAAGTTACACTTCAGGAACCAAGTTTATCTTAGATCATAACTGGGATTCAAACATTTTAGTATTAACAACTAAGACAGGTTTAAAGATGAAGACACCAGCATTACTTGTAAAACCTTTTGTTGAGACCTCAGAAAGACCTAGAGAATCTTTCAGACAGACAGAAGACCCTTTAAGAGTCCTAATATGCCTCACACATTCTATTAAGCAACAACACTTTCCAAAATCTACTGAGTACTGCCGATAGAAGCTTTTAGGGAACTCAAGGTAGAGAGGGGGTTGATTTCAAAGAAATACATGGTTGTGAGTTTTTTTTTTTTTTTGGTCTATGTAAGACTCATGAAAAATAAACTATTTTTTTAGAGACACATGGACATGCTTTAAATGATGAGATCTAAACTTTAAGTTAATGCATAATGACATGAGATTTAGGGGTTTGGGAAGAGGGAACTGGCATGTTTTGTTAGTGGATGGGCTATAAAGTATAGCCAGCAGACAAACTGTGTCCACTGTGTTTTCCAAGACAGCCATGCAACAAAGACTCTCCACATATTCTTCCTACAATGTAACATCGATATTCCCCCTATAAATAGGTAGAGTCTACATTCCTTCTCCATGAATCCAGGTAGGAGTTGTGAATCTAGGCAGGAAGTCCATTGGAAAGGGGGAGTGGCTGAAGTCTAATTAGATTCCTCAGAAAATGCAGATTAGAATTACACACCAATAAACCTTTTTCCATTCTAGATAAGGAAGAATTTTATCTAGGGCTGAACATCTGGCATACTGTAATGAGTTGAAATGATGAAAAGTCACTTAAGATC
Organism: Galemys pyrenaicus; assembly: GCA_019455555.1. Lineage (NCBI taxonomy): Eukaryota > Metazoa > Chordata > Mammalia > Eulipotyphla > Talpidae > Galemys > Galemys pyrenaicus. The sequence goes on along the minus strand of JAGFMF010011659.1, from coordinate 7,335,479 downwards.
TTTGTTTTCTACTATAATAAAACCTTTTGTTTCAGTCATTTGCTTAATCAATAAAACAGCCCATAGAAGTTATCTCTGTCAACTGAGGGATGACTGTTTCCAAAAACCTTTCTAAACCCTCGAAGGTTAGCCATCCAAGTATACTTCCTTCATTAATGAGATATTCTCTCAAATGCAAACTCCTGTCTTTGAAACAATGGAATCATTCATCAATCTATTAAAAGCTGTGATTGCTGAATTCATTTTTCCAGGATTCATGTATGATGTTAGTGTTACAGGGCAGGGAGAGGGACACCCTAGAACTCCTAAACCTGTTCTCTTTAAACGGGTTCTGCCATCTGCCGCATCAAGACAAACATGTAAGGCTTTTAATGGAAAGGAACTTTAATACAATTAGGGAACAACACAGAAAAGACAAAGAATATAGTTACTAAGTCAAGCATCTAAAGTTACCCATCTCCATGAGGGTAAAAGTCTAGCTAAATAATTGGCCTAAAGCGAGGCCTAAAAGCCTGCCACAAGTCGAAAGAAATTTTCAGTGGAGACCCATGAAAAAGGGTCAGAAAGAGTCAGACAAATTTGGGAGGAAAAGAGCAAAATCAAAATCAAGATGAAAGCTGCCATTGTTCACCTCCCCACGGGTCTCTCACCCACATCTGTTCCTTAGTCCAAGACTAAGAAGCAAGTGCAGTTTCTTCACATGTCCCTCTGCTCCACGTGCCTCCTCCACATCTCTTTGCTGCTCTCCATCTTGTTTCTTTCTCCTTCTCTTCCTTCTATCCCCTCTCCTATTTTCTCTTTGTAGCATATTCTTATCCTTGCTCAGCTCTACATTACTTAGGACGGGATCAGGATCCTGGAACTTCTCCTTTTCCTGGGCACCACCCAGTTACATTAGCAGGGTATATTTTGGTCTTATATTAAAAAATGGAGTAAAGGACTGACAAGAAATTTCATTTTTTAGAGCTTAATAAGAGAAAATACACATAAATCACATATAAAAAAATCTCAAACTGACTATAATTGTGTTTTAGAAAAACAGCTCTACAATGTATTTCAAACCATAGCCATACGAATATAACAGGGGTTACTAGTTCTGAATGTTATTAAAGTACTTGAAACTGACAAAAATTAATTATCTTCCTTTCCAAAATCTAAGCAGAAGTCTCCTTTTCCAAAATCATATTCTATAATCAGGCACAATGCTACGTAGATGTCCACACGTTCCCATTAGCACTCACTTACTGCTGCATTTAAATACAATCAAGCCAAATACAACAACTAAGAAATCTAAACATAAGAAATATCTCCTCATATAAAAGCATTCCCCCTCTCACTAAGGAAATGTGTTATTTGTAAAGTTTAGTAATTCTGTTAGGGGGAAAGGTAGTCCTGAATGGATTACACAGATGGGTTTATGGACTCCAACCCCCCACTCCAGACCACCAGTATTCCAGAACCACAAATCTGATTATATGATTATAGAAGAGTGGATCCCTGGGAACTGAGGGTGGAGTTAAGCAGCCAGGCTGGCTATAAAACCAGAGAGGTGAGCCTTGGGCCCTCTCTTCCTTCAGAGCCATCTCCCTTGACTCAGAGCCAGCTCTCAATGTGCCATTGCATTCCAGTTCAGAAGATCTGGTAGGATATTTGGATTTGTATCCCTCTCTTCCCTTGGTGTTATTTCTGCTTTATTCCCCTTCCTTTGTAAAGTAAAACCCTTTTAATAACTTTTGTCGCGTGTGCCTGAAGTTGGGACTTATTATAAAAGTCTTCTGAGTGCGCGGGTGAGGACCCAGTGAGGGAAACCCATTTTATATTAGGGTTGTCTTGTAACAATTCCTTCTCCTATCCCTTACATGATCCAAATTAGACACCCAGAAAGCATTCATGATTTCAAACACTTCATCTAAAGCTAGAGGTCATGGAATCGATATGTTACGGGGCAACCCTAATATAAAATGGGTTCCCCTCACTGGGTTCTCTACCCGCGCGCTCAGAAGACTTAAAAAGTCCCAACTCCAGGTACACGTGGCAAAAGTTATTAACAGGTTTTTATTTTATGAAAGAAGGGGAATAAAATAGTAATAATAATACCAAGGGAAAAAGAGAGGGATACAAATCCACAAATACCCTACCAGAATCTAAGCAATGGCACGTTGAGAGCTGGCTCTGAGTCGAATGAGATGGCTCCGAAGGAAGAGAGATGTCTCCCGAAGGAAGGGGTCTGGCTCCTCAGTAAGAGAGAGAGAGCCCAAGGCTCACCTCTCTGGTGTTATAGCCAGCCTGGCTGCTTAACTCCACCCTCAGGTCCCAGTGATCCACTCTTCGATAATCATCTTATCAGATTTGTGGTTCTGGAACACTGATGGTCTGGAGTGGGGTTTGGAGTCCACACACCCATAATCCATTTAGGACTACCTTTCCCCCTAACAGATAGAGATGCATGCTAAACCAAATAAAATGAGTATACATATTTAGGCCTGATTCAGGTAGATTTTGAATTAAAAAACGTTTTAAATATTATTTCGACCTTATTCCATAAAGCTGAAATACAAACCATGATTATAAAATCTAGGCAGATTGTAATTTTCTACCCCGTGCATTCTTCTGCTTCTAAACCAGGCAGCTATCATCCATTTCATGGGCACAAAAACATAATTAAAGTGCTTTGTTTTCAGCATTAGCTTTCAAGTTAAAGTTTCACACATTCACATATGCCCGAGTTAGAGCACATGACCTTTGTAAAGATGCCAGTTTAAGCCCAGACAACTATTAGACACTTGTGCTTTGATTAACATACAAATAGAGCTTTTCTTACTTAAGTTTTCAATTCAACTCATCATCTTTATGCTAAGAAAGAGGTTTTTGTGATCCTGAGAGTAATCAAATCAGCCTAAATAAGTTTACTGAAGTATAAAATGAGACTAAACAATACTGACCTAAAAAAAAAAATCCTAACATGTTTTGTCTACTGTGGAAAGAGTACTGTCTCTGGTTCTCCAGTGTTAAGATAAAAAGACCATTAACAAAAGTGTTCAAATTAACCCTATGATACACCCATAAAAGTAAATATGAGGTGGAGAGAGGCAATTCTTAGAACAAAAAAATAAGTCAACTTCCCTCTCCCACCAAAAAAGGAAGTGTACAGAGCATATGGACATCAGCAATACCTCTAAATTTTTTAAGTTTTTGAGAAATTTGAAATTTTGCTCCAATTATATAACCATATGGACAACAGTACCAATATTTTCCACCTGAACTAACCACGATTACATTTAGTCTTAATAGAGTTTACATTTTACACACTTCAAATTTAACATAACAGCTTGAAGGAGAAAAAAAGACCCAATACATAAATATGTTACAGTTTAAAAGGTATTTTCACGAACATCACCTGACTTATTCCTCTGAAAAAGGAATCAGGTTTCCCATTTAATAAGGAAAGAAACTGTGGCTCAGACAGTGCTTACACAACAGTGGCTTAGACAACTGCAAAGTTGAGTGCATTTTTGAAAGTTTAAATATTTAAAATCCTACCCAGTCAGTCAAAAATAATTTATTTCAACTTACTTCAATTTCAATGATTCTCTTAAAGGATTTTAAGACCACATGTACACCTGACAAAAGAATTTAATTATTAACTTCGATTACATTTTGACTTAAATGCCTATTGTCTAAAGGGCAAACAAAACATGTTGCAATTTTAGTAGTTTCCTGTTGATTAGTGAATGTGGAAAGGAGCAAACTTTTTATTCACATTGCCCTCTACTGGTAGTTCAAGTTCTTGAACTAGAGAGGAGGCTAAATTTGTTTTTAAGTGTGTCCCTCAAAGTCTGCATCCAAAACCTCTGGAAATCTTGTTAAAAATACAACTTCCCTGTTCTACAAAATATCTACAGGTAATGTGATTTTGGTTAAGTCTGAGGTAAGATTAAAAATTCAAGTACTTCTAGATACAGCTTATGTAAGCAGAGCACACTATACCTTCTCAACCCTGGTTCACATGAGGATCACAGGGGAGTTCGTAAAGACAGGCGTGTCCAGGACCCACTCTCAGAAATTCAGATTTTATAGGTTTGGAATAAGGCCCAAATCAACCACTGTTCTTAAGTTAAAGCTTCCAGATGATTATAATTGGCCCCCATAGCTGAGAACTACGTAAGTCAGTGGTACTCACCTTTACCACTGACAGCTTCACCTGGAGAGCACAGACTACCGGCCCATACCTACATAGTTTTGGATTCAGTGGGGTTGAGAATTTTTACTTTTAACAAATTCTAAGTGGTGATGAAGATGCTGTTTCTGTGACCACTCTGAGAAATACCAGCTAAGCATATTGGCTGGTGGTTCTCAATCTTGCCTATGTATTATATTTGAGAAGTTTTAAAATCCTTATATTGGGCATACTTTCCTACTAATTACATCAGAATCTCAGGAGCAGAGGATGCAGATGTCAATATGTTTAAAGCTCCTAAATTTAATTTAAAAAGGTTTCTCTATAACAAAGGTTTATATGAAGTCCATGAATATGCTAATAATAAACAGTGATCTTCCAAAAGGGCAGTATAGAAGGCTGTATTGGACCAGAAATACTTGTATCAGAGCTCATAATTAATAGTTCTGAATACGTGAAATACTAGCGTACAGAATAGAGTAGAAATTGCTTTGTGTAGCTTATAAGATATTCCCTTCCAACTTGGATCCAATCTCATTTTGTGTCAAACACTCCCTGACTCTACTGCACATGTCCCTCTTGAGATATTAGCAACCTTACCATAGTTGTCTGTTTTAACATGACTGCACAGTTTTTACAGCTCTTTGGAGTCAGGGGATGCATCTTACTTACTTTTAATTCCCCAGAGACTTGTATGCTGCCGACCAAAGCTGATGCTTAGTGTTTGCTAAGTGACTGAATACAGATTGCTATCCTTATTTTCTGTCAAAAGGGTACTGTCAAGCACAGCTTTAATGCAACCTAGAGTGTGCAACACTTTTTTACACAGTTAAAATTCAGAATCGAATATTTCTCCCTCTTAGCGCTATTCTTATTTAATAATACCCTAAATAAAAAAGGGAGGTGGAAGGGAATTTGCATTTAGAGATGATAATTAATTAACTTGCTCTAGAATCAGTCACATCTTCAATTCATTGTAACTGAAGGGTGGGGTCTCCCTGGTGGTACAGGGATTAAGTCATAGCACTATGAAGAGTTCGATCCCTAGCCAGGAGCTGACCCACACGGCGCAGCAGACCTCTCCTGTCTTACTCGCTGCTCCCCTCAGCAGTGTATGTCAGTAGATCTGCCTGTTCTGCTCCCCACTCTGTCTCTGGTGAATCCTCTCACCCCACCCCACCCGCTTCGCACCTCTGGCATACACCCCAGCCCTTGTATGCATATAAAAATCTTAAAAAAAAAAATAACTTGAGGGCGGCTAACAGTTTGGTAATTTTAAGCTCTAGGAATAATTTAGTTGATGATGATCCAACAAGAGGTACAAAAGCTTTGTGCAGTAACAATGAGGTGAATTCCAAAACCCTTAAAGAAAAAAAGGATAAAAAAACTATACTGTTGTTTTAAAGATCCAAGTACTTCAAATTTGGACATACTATCATCAAATCAATTTTGTTGTAATGCTTTGATTGATAAAGAACAGTATTCTTCTATTACCAAGCTGCTTGACTAGCAATTCTGGTATAAAGACAAAAAAAGATAAGATTAAGTTTAGAATTAGCCCCTTTACATGCCACAAGACAAAACGTGATTTGATGCAATAAGCATGCTATAAAGTCCATTCTACAGCATTCTGGGACTATCTGTTAATTCTGTGTTTCATAATCATCTATGCATAAGTCTCCAAGCATTAACACTATATATAGTTTCTTAAACTCTTATGCTTGTATTGCTGGGAAACTGTATTAAAGGAACTCAATCACATTAACAATATTAACATTTACTTGTTCTAAAAAGACAGTGACAGTTACCTTAACATATTCAACAGTAATCCCTGAGTGTCCACTATGTGCCAGAGGAACTACAGTTACACTATAAAGAAAATAAAGTTTCTCATAAAGTTTACAGTATGGTACACTGTTTTCTAAAAACTGAAAACTAAAAAAGGATTTTTTTGTAAGACAGGGGGAAGGATTCAATCTAAAACTTATTCATTTATAACACTTGCTGGAAGATTCCCAGCAACTCTGAAGAAACTTGATAACCCTAAAAGAGAAAATAAATGAGACTTTAAAAATTAATTTGTGCTTACCTCTGAATTCCTTCAAGAATATCTTTCACAGCTGCCATTAGTTTTTGAAGATATATAAATGCCTCTTCAAATGAAGCTATTTTTGAAAAAGTAAGAGCTGAATTTGAGCCCAGTCTTTGAAAGACATCCGTGCTAAATAGAGAAAAAAGAGAGATATACTCATAAATTACAATTTGTATTTATTGTAATTCAAGTATTCCCATTGAATGTGTATAAAATAAAGTTGTAATTTTAACTCATATCTCATAAACTAGAAATAAAGGATAGTGATTTGTGAACATCTAGGTTGCCATTCACATAAAGGATCTAGATAAAAAATTACAAGAGGGCTAATCTAAAGTAACACTGTAGAAGGTGTGCATAATGTTTCATTCTAAGAGACCACAAAGAGGGAAGATGAATATATACATGAAATATATATACAGGAAATGAAAATGAATATACAATGAAATATGCATTGTATATTCAATGAAATGAAATATACATTTCACTGAATGAAATGTAATGAAATATATGTAGGGGAAGCCAAAAGAACATCAAATTGCCACAATGAAAGGAAAACTACAGCAAGACACGTAACAGTAAAGCTTCCAAGAGTCCATGACAAAGAAAAAGTAGTGAAAATGATGAGGGTGAAGAAACAAATAACCTATAAAGGAAAACCAATCAGGTTGACATCAGACTTTTCTGAAGAAATGTAAATGCAGGAAGAGAATGGAGTAACATATTTAACAAACTCTAAGTCAACAAATAACAACCAAGAATACTTTACCCCACAAAGCTCTCCTTCCACTCACAATCCAAACACTAACTGCTTAATGAATGATAGCAATAATGGGAAGCCCTTAAATTAAAAAATTCCAGAAACTGATTACCTGTTTTGATAGATTGTGTTCCAAACATTCTCTAAGACAGACCAGATTTCTTGATGCCTGTTGGGTTGAGGGAGACGAGAAGCTGAGAAAATGGTGACTTCTTGGTTACTAGGTTTCATTGAAGAAGTGTCTTCTTGCTTTTTACCAGGTATATTTTCTGAAGGATTCTGCTTAAGTTTTGCCTTGGCCTGGTAAGATAAAAATTACATAAAGTGCAACTAGCAGATGTGAGAGAAACAGAGTCAGTTGTGCTTACAAACATTCTATCTTTCTGGGAAGTACTGACTATTCTTTATCCTCAGTTATGTACAGAACATTCCCAGAAAAAAAATCAGAGCTAGAAAATATATTTATCTTTTCTATTATACATTTCCAATCTTGCAAAGGCAAGAAGAGAATGGAGTGACCTATTTAATAAACTCTAAGTCAATAAATATCAACCAAGAATACTTTACCCCACAAAGCTCTCCTATTATTGTCAATTTAAAACTACTTTTTGAACTCTTCTACATATATGGCTTTGAACTACACAGGAATTACCTAACATACAATTATAAATAGGCATTGGTGAGGCTCCTAGCACCTCAGAATTCAGTTCAAAGAATGAGAATGTAAAGGTCTGCCAAGAACAAAAGATCAGGCAATTTTGGCAGAACTAAGTCTTATTTTTTTGGTTACTGGAAGGCTTATAAAATGAAAATGTAAATTATTGTTTTCCTATTCCAACCACATTTATATGAAAATATGGAAAATGATAACGCTAATTATTTTTCCAGATTGGTTTCTCAAAAGCCTTTTTGAAAGCAAAGGAAAAATGAGTATCTCTCTTTTTCAGATTTTCTATACTTGGTAAATTAATAATTATGGCTGACTTAGACACAAATTATTTCTAACATGAACAAGGAGCAGCATCGCAAGGTTACAATTGTGGAAACATCACATGTTGTTTCAAGAAATCACAATAATGGCAAGTGTTGAGAGAAAAGTATTAATGAGTATACTAAATTCTTCCCTAGTCTTCACGAATCTCTCATGTATCAACTAGAATATTAGGATGGGGGGAGTCAATAATTTACTAAATAACAATTTAATATTTTTAAACACTCAGTTGGCAACATATAGCCTGCAGACCATTATCCAATAAATAACATTACGTTTTACTAGCACCTTTTCATGCACCTCCCATTTCTGGGTTTCCAACTAATGAAAGCACCTGAATACTCAACATTCATTATTTCTCTTATCTCAACGTCTCCCACATATATTTTAATCTCAATCTTTACTGAACGACTGCTAAACCTGTAAAAACATTAAACTTTTCATTTTGTTCAGTATGTTATTTCACTAAAGATTCGTTTAAGACTCAGTACTATGATGGAAAGGATAATAATAGATCTTTGCCCACACAGTTCAAGTACAATATCCATTAAGCAATCTTCTAATTTCCTAAACCCATTCTCTCCTGCCAATAGATATAAAAATCACACTTGCCTTAAGAAAAAACAACTACCAATGTTAAGTCAAAAGATCATGTCACCCTTATAACATTCCTTTCCTCAAGAACTACGAAGTATTTCCTTTAAGTTTTATTAAAAAGACAGTAAATTCTTTCCTCATTAACTATGATTAAGTTTAATATCATTTGAGCCTTTTATTTGAGTATTACCATAGGCAAAACTTACATCGTTAATGTAAAAGGCATAATAAGGCATCAGTACTGCGGTGCTGGAATGACTGTCTAAGAATCACATGAGGAGACCTGGTAGGTCAACTGGTAAAGTGTAAATAAGGTCTGCAAGGTTAAATAATTGTATGCTATCAATTTTAATTTCCAGATTAATTTATAATAGTTATATAAGATATCCTGTATTTTGGGAAATACATAAGTTGTCATTTCAGGTTAATGGGCATCATATCTGTAATATAGTCTCAAATAGTTCAGGAAAAAAAAATGTGGATATATATATAGGTAAATGGACAGTTAGGTAGACAGGGGGAATAATAAAGTAAATATGATTCAGTGTGAACCCTGGGTATTTCCCAGATACAAATTTGAATTCTTTGTACTACTCTTGTACTTCTTTGGGAAGTTTTGAAATAACTTTCAATTAAAATTATTTCAAAATAAAAAATGAAATATAATTATTATTGAGCACCACTGCCAAAAATCTGATACACTAAAGCTTGCAAGGGGCTTGGCAACTCCATGTTTGAAAATATTTCCTAAGTATTTTGATGCATGTTATGATACCCTGATTTGGGGCACTGGGAAATGACTAGTCAAACAACAAAGCAAAGCTTTCTTCTATGCCTTCATTCTATAAATGAAATAAAATAAAATCCCAGTAATTGCTGTGACAGTTCCCATAAAGGAATGTGTTTTATAACTTGTAATAAGAACCACATACTCTCCATTCAATTCATTTAATATTTACTCAATGCCTTTGATAAATCAGAGTAAGTTAGAATTAAAATATCCATTACCTAATATCTGCTAAATACACATTTAGAATGTATGTGATTACTATTCTAAATGGCATTCCAAGCGTATCTTACCTCTGTAAATGTTTGAAGTAGTTTGTTTACTTGAGCAAAAGCCTGTGGAAGAATACCATCATAATTTGACCTTGTACTGAAAGCATGTAACAAACTTTTAGAATCTTGAAGTAGGAATTTCACTGTTGTAGAATCCACTGCATTGTTAGCTGTTAACAGACAATTAATCAGGAAAAAAAATATAAGAATGAGTATACAATTCAAACATGTCCTTGGAAAACCAATCTAACATTAAAGTTTTAGAAGACTACACATTTACACCTACATGCCACTCCTAATTTATTTCTCTGTTACAAAAAGCATGAATTATAAACAATATTCTTATAACTGATTCCAAGATTCTGTATTCAGATTCTAAGACTTCTCCACATGGTCAACTTCAAGGTACAAAATAAAGTCAAAGAATATAATAATCTTCAGAAGGGAGATAATCACTAAGCCACTGAGTTAAAACTATAGATTTTCAAAAGTGAGACTGTTTCACATACAGATTATGAAGGCGTCAGAAGAGTCACCTATAATGCTTCTTATAATCAACTCAGTTATCAGGTTATGATTTAATTTCAAATTCCATGATATAACTGTAAGATTAGATTTACTAGAAATTAAATTTAATAGTTTCTCTGTGTATATGATGTCAGCAAAAATTATGCAATTTGGGTAATAGCAAACTATGACAGGTGAAGACAGAATATTCCTACTCCCATATGTAAATTAGTGAAGTGAAAGAATAATCTGAAGGTATAACAACTTTTTCAAGGAACTAAAATTACATTAATATCTCCAGTCAAAACTTTTTTTTCCATTTAATCATAAAATCACTTTATTTTGGGGGGGGGAATTTTATTTTATTTTTTAATTATTATTATATATATTACTTATTTTCATTTTTGTACTGGTTATATTTCTCATCCCCATGGCATTCCCATCACCAATTAACCTGTGCACCACCACCACAGTCCCCCGTACTCCTCCCACTACTCTTGTTCCCTCTCCTTCCTCCACCCCTCGGGATGTCCCAGATTTATAGTTGTCTGTTGCTTTTGATTTTTTTAAAAAAATTTATTTATTTATACACACAAGAGCTGGGGTACAGGCCAGAGTCGCGGGAGGTGAGAAGATTCACCAGAGATAGAACAGGGAGCAACAGGCAGATCGACCAAAATACACTCCTGAGGGGAGCAGCGGGCGAATCCAGGAGAGGCCTACTGTGCCATGTGGGTCTCCCCTGCCTGGCCAGCGATCAAACTCGCACTTCTGTGCCATGGATGCTTCACAGAGTGGCACTCAACCCGCTGCACCACCAGGGAGGCCCAGCTTTTGAGTATTTATTATAGTTGCTTTTTTCCCCCTTAATCCCTTGTTTGTTTCCTCTACATTCCACCTATGAGTGACACCACCTGGTATTTTTCCTTTTCTTTCTAGCTTATTTCACTCAGCATAATCCCTTCTAGCTCCAACCATGTTGCTATGAATTGCATGAGTTTATCCTTTTTGATTGCTGTGTAGTATTCCACAATGTATAAACCACATTTTCTTGATCCAGTCATCTCTTTTTGGGCATTTGAGTTGTTTCTATAGCTTGCCTATTGTGAAAAGTGACCATGCAAAACTTCGAACAATAATTTCTTAGATTTTAAAAGTTATGAATAATGAAATAACTCTGTTATGTCACCAAAAATCAGAACAGAAAAAACCGTTTTCCTCTATTAAGGTAGAATCTCCACAACTATTTTCAGGGGGATTTGAAGTAGCCACGCTACCATGTGTTTGTTTTATTTTCTTTTAATGTTCACGGTTTCAGAGACTCTGTGAAAAAAAACAAACAAAGCAAACACACACAAAAAACAGTTCCTTTTTTCCACTAGCAAAAATAATTATAAGTTACTCTATATCACTTATTCAGTATTTGCATAGGAAATACTGAAAGGTCACATGAAAATAAAAAGATTTTAATAGTAATTACACAATATTCAGAAACTTGAATTTAATGTCATCACATAAGACCCAACCCCTCAGCTTTCCCTTTATCAACCAAAAACAACAACAAAAAGCCTAGTGTATTTCCTTTCAAGAACACTTTCAGTTATTTTTAAAATAAATGACTAATTTAAATTCCTGAAGGAAAAGAGAGTTGAAATATAACTGCACACAGGACATAATGTCGATTCAATGAACCTAGAAAATCTCCTGAGAACACAATTGTACACAACTTCTTTTATGGGTGTTTCTCCAATGTAGTCTATGTTCAGGACTTCTGTTCTTGAACTAAACATTTGATTTCTTACTTTAAAAATTCTTTACTAAAATGATGGCCAAAGGGGAGTAACTGACAAATTCAGTTACCTAGACACAACATAAAAAGAAGTCTACATGGCTGAAATAGTTCAATGTTTATATAAGAAGTAATTATTTAGGCTAAAGTTAATATAAATAACAAAGTCAGTACACGCTATGAGTCATTTTCACATGATTTCCTATGAACTGACTTAAGGACACATGTTACTAAAGTTAAAGTTAAGACACATGTCATTCAACAGCTGAGGATACTATTAAAAGTTAGTAAACAAAATCATAAAACTTGATTTTTCTAATTCAAAGTTATTTTAGAGCAAAAGATACTGTTACAATCTATAGTATATTCTTGACAGATAAATATTAGGCATGAGAGTTTTGTAGACCAAGGACCAATAAACTATGCACACAATGATTCCAGAATAAGATTTTGAGCAGAAGGAACAGTCACCATCTCTTTATTGCCAGTCAGAGCTTCTGCCTATCAGCTACATATAAAAGCAAAACACTACCTCCATCTGGAAAAACAGTAAAATGGAAGATGGCCATCTTTAAAATGAATCTGTTAAAGATCATATATGGTTTATGGGCTTTCTCTCTTAATAGAACCAACTAAAATCATGCTCCAGTAAAAGGTATAGGAAGTGTTTCTGCATATTTTGTAAATCTGCTTTGGAGACACGTCCAACATGTTGTTCTATATTTCTTACATAATGATACACACTTAATAAATTTCTTCTATAGGTAAAGATGCCAGGGGAACAATATTTCTTTTAAAAATGGGTAACTTTAAAAAATAAACTCACACAACACCTACCACTTTATTAGATGCCAAGTAATTCTCTAGAGAAATTTTTTAAACTGCTTGTAATTCCAGGGAAAGATAGATTATGGTTTTGTTTTGTCTTTAAATTCTAGGAAGCTTAGTGTTAAAATTTGTGCTCAAGTTCTACATGTTTGTGGTAAAATTATCTCTTATTTTTCATTATCTGGTTCTTGGGCCTTTAAAATTTAACTCAGTACCCAGTTAGTTAATGATCCTCTTACACTCATTTTTTTTTTTAAGATTTTTATTTTTATATGCATAGAATTGGGATGTAGCCCAGAGGTGTGGGGAGATGAGAAGATTCACCAGAGACAGAGTTGGGGACAGAATAGGCAGACTGATTGAAATACACTGCTGAAGGGAGCAATGGGCGAGACAGGAGAGGTCTGCTGTACCATGTGGGTTCCCTCACTGGCTGGGGATGGAGCTCAGGCTGTTGCAGTAGGCTTTCGAGGTGGTAGCACTGAGACAACCCCTAGACCACCAAGAAGGCTCCCCACAGTTAGTTTTTTAAAAGCAGACCGGATATAACTAATATAAAGAAAGTAAGTAAAATAGATTTACTCCATGTTTAGAGTCAGAAAAAAAAAAGTCACAAACCAACTGAACATCAGTAATGGTTATAGTTGTCATACTTAAAGGTGTAACTTGGGACAAATTACTTTATCAGCACTAGTTTCCTTGATTGGAAACATGGGCTTTAATAACCTTAGATCACTGTTTTTCACATCTTTTCTTCCAGTCTTTTATATTCACATCTTACATGGACTTTCCATATATATACACAGATAAAATAAAGGTGCTTGGTTAAAACTGGAGTTAAGGACTAACGACCTATCACCTACAAGATATTCCATCAACTTTTTTACAACCCTCGTCACCCTGTGGTAGCTCAGAAATAATACAGGAAGCCTAAGGATCTGTATTTAAACTCCAGCAACTAGGGGCCTCCCTGGTGGTGCAGTGGGTTAAGCAACGCACTGTGAAGCAAACCACAGCCACTGCAGCACGAATTCGAGCCCTGCTGCCAGCCAGGCGAGGGACCCACATGGTGCGGCGACCTCTCCTGCTGTGCCCGCTGTTCCCCTCAGCAGTGTACTTCCGTTGATCTGCCTGTTCTGCTCCCCGCTTTCTGTGGTGAATCCTCTCACCCCCCCCCATATCTCTGGCCTGTACCCCAGTGCTTGTATGTGTAAATAAATAAATCTTTAAAAAAAAAAAAAATAAACTCCAGCAACTAAATGGGTAACTGTGATTTCTTCCAGTTCTAAAACTCACTATGCAACAACGCAAATATTACTTATCCAAATATTTAAACAAAAACCTAATACACTATTTTTTAAATTAGCACATGAAGTGTGGTAAAGTATGTGTGTTAAATATAGTGAGACTCGAAAAAAATCTAAGTAATTCTATTTGCATACTCAAATAAAATATTAACATACAGCTAAAAAGTTTTCAAACATTAAAAATTTTATATTCACAATATCCAGGAACATCAACAATGTCATCATTACAGTGAAAGTTCTATGAACTACATCCGTTCATTTAGCTAACGCAAATCCCCTTTTGAAATTAGAAATATAAATAGTTAAGATCTAATTAACCAATTTTTAATTAATTTATCTTCATATTCCATGGATATTACCTGCTAGTCTGACTTAAATACTTTAACACTGCTGAAGACAAAATAAAAGATTCATACCTTTATAGAAGTTTTCATGTAGGCTCTCGATGGTTAAAAGCAAGTTCTTTTCCATAACTAATCCAAATACAGCCACCCAATGTTTTCTAAAGCACTGTAGTAAATGTATTAGAGTCCATGGTGGTTTCAAGTACAGCATCTAAAAAGTATTTAGAAAAAATTAACATCTACTTATTTATTATTCCTGTGATTCATAAGTACTTACTTAGGAATTCTTACAAATATTTCAGGATATAGTTAGTTGAATTCTTTTTAAAGGAAAGGCATTTTAATAAAAGCCAAACATAATCTGGAAATACTAATTCCACTGAAAATGTTTTGTAAAACTCTTATTAAAAATATCAATACTATGTACAGAAAGAAGGAATATTTCTAGCCAGCAAAGATCTTCAATCTATTATTCAACATAACATTTCTATAAGGAAGTAAATCGAACTTCATATATAACTAATAATTGACACTATACTCTTGCAAATACATGTTCATAAAGAAGACTGATCATTTAGTGTTACAAAATATCAGCATGTCCTTCCTCTGAATCACTCATATGCAATGACTTAAAGTCAATCCTCCTAGTACCTTCTACTCATTCTTCATCATCTTAGCTCAGTACTTGATAAAATAATCAGTGAGCAAACACAGTATGTTGGGAAATATTAACCTGTCAGTGAATATCTAGAATAGGTATAATCTACAATTGATGGGGAATAAATAAAACAAACAGCAAGCAAACATTAAAGTATTTTACTGACTTCAGAAAAGATATGAATCTAAAGAAAATCAAAAGATCTTACAGACAAAACATAAATTTATACTATGATTCTCATATTAAAAGTCATAAGTCAAAACAATAGTTCTCTCTCTGAATACATATTGTTAGGGAAAATTCCTACACATAGTTAGTTGAATTCTTATTCTGACTCAAATAAACTATATATGAAAGAAAATTTATTAAGTCAATTGAAGCTCCAAGGGTACAGTGTGTCTGATACACAATATTGATATAGAGTGTTTGCTGAAAAAAAAAAAAACAAAAGATAAAACATAGTCCAAATTTTTAGGAAACGCCCATCACTATCACCTAAATTGCAAAAAGTTATTTCAACTTCAAGAAAAAAACACAGTATGATATAGATTATTACAATAAAGCTTATGCACTTTATATTTATAACAATGAAGTAACAAATATATAATACTATAAAAGAAATTTTCAAATAACTGAATTAAAATAATCACCTCCATCCAAAGGTTTCCAAAAGCAATTTTCATTTCTGTTTCTAATATTGAAGATAAAGCTGTTCCAAGAGATTTTTCAAGATCAGATATTATGCTTTCAAGTAAAATGGATAGTCCAGAATTTTTTGATTCTCCTTCATAACTCTCTTCCAAAGATGTTGCTTCTTTAAAACAAACAGTTACAAGCTTCATTTAGGACACTAGTTAAAACTATGAATATTACATAAATTTACATAATATTCAAGTATATATAATTAGGTTTGGCTGTAAGTAATAAACACATATACAAATAATATTTAAATAACCTAGAAAACAAATCAGCACTTTTATTTTTAAAAACAATATTTAAAAACATGTATCTCTAGTCTATTTGTTTTAGATGCAACATAAATATATTACTTTAGCAAATGCTCTGCTTTTTTGACAATAGGCAAGAAAATATTTTTACAAGTAGGAATTGAAGAAATGTTATGGTACTTTGCAATTTTAATTTTATTATTATCAAATAGGAAAAATAAAAGAAAACTCAAGAATTCTAAAGAAAACCAAGGATCAAAATGTGTTTTATTTCTCAAAAACTGTGTATTCTTCTAATCATAGCCCACATCAATAAACTGTTTTAAAAAGACTATAATCTCTGCCTTAACCATTGTTATTCTTCCCTTTCAAAAAGAGCTTTTACTTTTTCAACTAATATCACATTATTAACATTACTATATTAATACTTGAAAGCAACAGCAATTTCTTTATAGTCAAATCAAAAGTGTTAAGTGATTTATCTTTACAAATACAAACTAAGAATTTAAAATGATAGCAGACAAAACTAACATTGTTATTTCTGAAAAACCAAAAACTAAAATATCCCCTTACTTCTTGTAAATACCATTGAATATTATGATGAAAGAAATTTTTATTACCAAAAAGATCAAATAAATAGCATGCATATCTATGAATTTTTATGTATTTATATATAAAAAGTACACACAATATTAGACATTCCAATAATTATTTTTCCCACAGAGAGAAAAGGCAGAATGTATTTTTAAATAATGTCAGCTTTAATAATAATATTCCATCAAATACCAATCTATAAAACAGGTTATTCTGACTGAAAAGAGACAAGCAACAGTAAAGTCTTTAGTTTTCTTAAGTAATAGAAAATTATGAAAATGAAGCCGATTTAAAAAAAAAAAAAATCAGCAGTTAATTCTCTGCACCTTAAATAAAAATTTCCTACAGCTGGTATTTAGTTAAAAGTATACAATGGATAAAATAGCATGCACACAGTGATTATAAATATATAAAAGTGTTTAAGTATAAAAATCTCAATTTCATAAAAGTATATGCAGAAGGCAATATTAACTATGCTAGCTTTTCGATTACCATTATAGTTTTCACTTATTTTATAACATTTACATTCCAGCAAATACTCCAAATCATGTTATTTTAAATGTACATGATGAAAACATAGTATTAATTCCAACTGTTACCAATAATCTTAGTGCAAAAAGAACTATATTTTTAGTTATTCACAGTAAAAATACTACCTGCTTTCAATTGTTGCTTAGATACACAAGGTTGATGACATACATCTGTGTTCAGAGAAAAGTTTAATAACTCTGCACTCAATTCTTCTTTACTGAGTGACTTCACACCACTTATAAGGCCTTTGTTTCTTAAGTTTCTATCATCCCTAAGTTTGGGGGATGGAGGAAAAAATATTTTTTTATAAAATAAGTAACACAGTAACCGAAAACACATGGATCTAATCAGAGATTGGTGATTTTCAGCATATTAACAAAGGATAAATATTTTTTAAAAAAATAGAAACAATAAAGAAATGAGAAGACAACACAGTCACATTAGATGAGCTTTTGAGAATAATTATTCACTAACTTTTCCTAGTACCAGGCACTTTCTAAGCCACACACATACACACACACTCCATTTAAAAAATAATTCTCACAAATATCTTAGGTAGGAGTGGTACTATTTGACTCTATTTCACAAATGACACACTGAGCTGTAAAGAGTTTAAGTGATTTTATCCAACCTTATACGTACAGACACAAAAATTACAATGATGAGAACTACAACTGCCTGGACCCCCAAATCATCAATAACTTAGTAACAAGGAAAGTCACAAAGCCTTAGAGACTTAAATATCCTAAGACAATGTTCAAGATTGGCTAACAGATATAAAGTCAAGAGAGAAAATGACGGGAAGAAACCACAGAGTAGATGAGCCCTAAAATCTGCATATAAATTCTGTCTAGAAAAAAGCAACACTGCCAAGATGAATAGTAATCAACAGACTAAGACTCAGACACGACACAGATATTGACGGTATCTGGCAGGGGATTTAAAATAATTTGATTAATTAATTCCCCAGTTTCAGGACTAAAAGAATTTGATTAATGTGCCAAAGGTTTTAACAGGAAAAGCTAATAGCATGCAAAATCAGATGGGCAAATTTAGCAAAGGTTGAAGTAAATGGATGGAAAGTTATACACCATAAAACATTAAATAAGAAAATAGGTATATTAGTACTAAATAAAGAAGACTTCAAAACCAGGAATATTATCAGGGACAAAGATACATTATCTATTGAGAAAGGGGCCAATTCAAAAACAATCCTGCAAGTGTGTGTATATTACTAAAGAGTTCCTTAATACATGAAACAGAACAAAAGAACTGAAAGAATAGACATGCACGTTTATAATTGGAAATTATAATAATCCTCCTTAGTAATCATAGAACAAGTAGATGACTAATTAGCAAAGTTATAGAAGTCCCAAATAATACTATCAACCAATCTAACCTAACTGAAATTTACAGAATTACTCCACCCACAAGAGCAAAATACATATTCTATTCAAGTGTATGTAAAGCATTCACTAAGGTAGATCATATTCTTCACCATAAAATAAACTAGCAAATGTAAAAGAATAGAAATGATATAAATTGTGCTCTTAAGTGATAACATAATTAAATTACAAATGAGAAACAAAAAGATAACTGGAAAATTTACAAGCATCTGGAATTAAGGAAAAGCATCTAAATAACCCATAGGTCAAAGAGGAAGTCACAAGAAAAGTATAAAGTGTATTGAATGAAAGTGAAAGTGTCATTTGTGGAATGCAATTAAAGCTGTGCTTAAATAAAAATTTACAGGAGTTTCAAATACATGATCTGCACAAAGGGGCACAGAAGGATTTTCTGGGGTAATGGAAGTACTCTATGTATTCAAAGGGATGTGGGCTACACCAGTGTATTCATTATCAACACTGTATAGTGAAGATTTGTTCATTCCAATATATGTGTATTTTTCCTCAAAATACAAGTAACTGCCTAAAAATAACCATATGGGGGACAGGGAATGGATCAAGATATGAATAACAGCACAGAAGAATTTTTATAACTGTTGTAGCCAGTACATAGTTTATTAATACTTTTTCACTTTGAATATTCTTGGAAATCTCCATAATAAAAGAGTCAAAACTTGACTCCTAACTAATAAATTTGTCAGATTTCTGTTTCTGAACTATGTATTGGAGTTTTAAGTTGACTCTTCTCTGATTTTTCAAGTGTTCTCTCAACATTACATAACTTAAGTCAAAGTGAAACTTTGCTACATGAGATTCAAATCTCATTTTTCTATAGATTAACACTTTAGAAATGTGAGCTATAACTGAAAAGTTTTACTAGGCAGATTAAGAAAATTATGTTTTGATCCTTGGTATGATGTATACAATATAATTTTTTAAATTTCTTTGTTATGTTTCTATTATTAAAAAAAAATGACTATGAGACTCACGTGCACAGTATAACAACAGAACAAGGGAATAATTCCTGGTACTGAAGACAGCATTTTAATACTCGATCATCATTATTTTCATCACTTAATCCATCTGCAAATTCAGCAAAAGAAACTGTCAATAAGCATTAGGTACTAGAAATCTGGGTACTATATAAACAATCTAGGCTGTGACTATAAAGCAAGATCTAAAAGGAAAGTAAACTTTTTAAATGAAAAGAGGAAGACAAAGCACAGCAAAGCAATGCCCTGAAAATTCTGGACCAGGTAGCATATAGTAGTGGGTTTAATAAAGGACTTAATTTACTACTAAACTGGAACAGGATCTGCCTATTAATAAACACAACAAAATGTTATCAACAGGTTAAATGACAGCCTAGAAACCCAAAATTATGAATTCAAGCTCAATTCAGGAAGTGATTATGAGTAAATTATATAATTACATCAGCTTAAAATGATCTTTTTTTTTTAAAGATCTATTTATTTATGCATACAAGAACTGGGGTACTGGCCTGAGGTGCGGCGGGTGAGAGAATTCACCTGAGACAGAGTGGGGCACAATGAAAACTCAAAGCAGATCCTTCTAAGTTTGAAACCATGCTTTTCCACACACTACATGTGTAATCTCGGGCAAACTGCTCAACCATAAGGATTAAATGAGAAAATTTATTTAAAGCATTTCGCTCAGGTGCCTCCCTGATGGCGCAGTGGGTTAAGCAACACACTATGAAGCAAACTGCAGTCACTGCAGCATGAGTTCGATCCCTGCCACCAGCTGGGGAGGTGACCCACATGGAGTGGCTGACCTCTCCTGCCTTGATTGCTACTGCCCTCAGTGCTGTATTTTTGTTCATCTGAAATTTATGTAATGAAGTGTTTCTTGCCTGTGTCTCCTTCTATATATTTTTTGGTTTCAGGTCTTACATCCAAGTTCTGTTCTGTTCCCAGCTGTCTCCGGTGAATCCACTCACAACTCCCCCACACACCTCTGGCCTGTACCCCAATTCTTGTATGCATAAATAAATCTTAAAAAAAATTTTAAAAAATAGCACTTGGCTTAGTATAATGGTAATAGCAAGTGCTTTCTAAGTAATACGTACATATTAATTTAGACTCAACTTAGGTCACACCTGAACAGCAGTGAACTTTACTCATGTATAACACCAAAACTAATTCTGTATAAATTTATAGCTAATAATTTTAATATTTAATAGAATTGAACCACCTCAATAACAGGTTTTGTCTGTAGCACCAACACTTAGAATACCCACAGTGCTGCAGGTAAATATTTGGTAACAAATCAACAAAGACTTCAGATAAAAAATAATGGATCAAATGCCTGATGGGACACCTATAACAAAAGAGCAAAGAATATAAATTGGTACAGGGAAAGCCTCTTCTGTAAGTGATGCTGGGAAAACTGGATGCCATATGCGAAAGAGTGAAACTAGGCTGATATGGGACTGATAGTGCCGATCTATCACCACCCAATCAAAAAATGGGCAGAAGAACTAAAACAACACTTCTCCATAGAAGAAATAAATGCACCACCAGGCAAGTGAAATAATAAATGGCCACCAGGCAAGGGAAATAATAAATGGCCACCAGGCAAGTGAAAAATGTTTACCATCATTTATTATTAGAAAATACAAACCAAAAGCACTGTGAGATAACCATTTTACACCAATAAGAATGGCTTATATTAAAACAAACAAAAAACACAAGTGCTAGCAAGGACGCTGAGAAAAATGAAACCTTATACTGTTGGTAGGGAGGTAAACTGCACCAGTCACTATGGAAAGCTGAGTGGAGAAATCTCAAAACACTAAAAATGGATTTACCATATGACCCACGTGTTCTACTCCTAAGAACTTATCCAAAGGACACAAAACACTAATTTTAAAGGAATCTTGTGCTCCTATGTTTATTTTACTGCAGCATTATGTACAATAGCCAAGATATGGAAACAATCTAAATGCTCCAAAACAGATCAATGGATCAAGAAAATGTGGTATATATACAAAATGGAATGTTACTTAGCAATGAAAACATATAAACTCATGCCATTTGAGACCACATGGACGGAGCTAAAAGGGATATGCTAAGCATATCCGTAAGTCAGAAGGGAAAAAAAGTCAGATGGTTTCACTTAAATGTGGGATATAGGGAAATCAAACAAAGTGTCAAAGAAAAACCTCGAAAGCTGACCAAAGACATGAGGCATCTGAGAGGGCAGTGGGGAGAGAAGGAAGATTGGGTAGAAGAGCACAAGAGACTATGATGATGGGCTATGGTGCTTTGGTGGGAACTACAGTGACCACACCTGAGGGTAGAAGTCATATACCATGCAAAAATTAACAATGTAAGAAAAAAATACTTCAAAATTAAAAAATAAATTTATTTTATTCTAAAGTATAAAAAAAAAAGAATGGGGAAAAAATGCCAGTGGGGAGATGGCAGATATCTATTTTGTCCTTAATTAAATTTAACTTATCATAATAAAATGATTATAAAAAATCTGGAAAATTTAAAAAACATAAAGAAAATTGAAATAACACATAATTCCACCAGTTAAATATAACTAATGTTCACCATCTATAAGGATATAGGAATCATAGCAATTTTGGGATTACTTTCATATTCTTTTAAGTCCTGTTTTGTATAATATTACCTTAACATTTTACAAAATACATTATTCTCTCTTCTGACCAAAGCACTGCATGTTAGCTACCTAAATTGCCAGCCAGGTTGTTCCCATTATTTTGCTATATAAATAATTCTGTGTTGAAGATTTTTACACAAATCACCATGAGCGTTACTTTAGGATACATTTCTCAAAAAAGAATTGTATCTTTAGACATAGTAATACACAATGCTAAACTGCTCGTCTGAAAGGTTACAAATTCATATTCCCAAAGCACTTAAGCACTGTTAAACACTCTTAGTGGGTCTTCAAAAGGAATAAACATTCAGAAGAAAGAAAAGGGAATATCAAGGGAAAAAGTGATAGATTAAAAACTGTTACTTTATGTGTTTTTATACATAAAAAAAATTAACAATATTGTAAAAAGAAAACAGAAGTTATTTGCAGTGAATGAAGGGCTAGTTGTATTTGTTTCTTTGTAAATGTCTTATTAGTAGTCTGTATATTTGGGGGAATGGGATTTTCAGTTTTTCTTATCAATCTGTGTAAGTTTGTGATGTAATAGGGGTCATTAAGTGCCTTAGTACAGTAAGTTAACCAATCTTCACAAACAATTTTTGACCTATAGGTTATTCACCCCCATTTTACTACACAGTTTCTTCCCTTTTAACTTTCCCCAACTCAGGTTTATAAACTCTGGCTAATCAGATTTCAAATCCTATGCTTCTCTTACAATAATAAATACTACATCAATTAAACACAATTTTGAATAGACTTAAGGACAAGGTTGAGATTATAGTCAACGTAGACTAGCTTAACTCAGTTTGTGGCATTTTTCTTTTAATGAAAAAAAGCTTGTGTAAAAGACATCCTGTTATAATACTCAAGTATAAGAAAGTAATACATGCAAAATAAGCAAGTAGAAGTCTGCAAATGTGTTTGACACATGTGAAGTATAATAAAAATTCATTTGGCTCTTGCCTTTGTCCAAACAAGTTATTTTAATTTGACTCAGTAATACAGAATTGAGTTTCAGTTTATCATTACAAAATAAGACGTAACTTTATTATGATAAAAAATGACTAAAGATATTTCTAAAAGATATTATAAAATCATTATTAGGAAAATAAATGTATTAAGCACACTGTCTTAAATGATCACTTTGATAGAAAACAATGATAGAGAGTACGTAAAAGATTAATTATACACTCTATATAACATCTATAACCATGTAACTAAAAGCAAGTTCAGCAACTTAACAAAAACTAAGCTCAGATAATTCCACATAAACATTAAAATGAAATAGGGACTTCGGGGAAGATAGCCAGAAATTGAAAAAACACAGGAATTTGGAACCAATGCTTTGATGATCTTCCTTAATAATGAAGTAAAGGACAGACTGAAGAGGGAGTCAGAGCATTAGAAAAAGGACTTTCTAAAAATGAAAAAGGTCTAAAGTAACGTAATGAGCATCTATAAATAATAAATGTGGCCAAAATTTCTATTCTAAATAAGCTGTTCTAAAATAATTTTCAAAGTCAATCTTTTGAAGAAATAGATAATCTATCTAAGACAAGTTCTTCAGCTTCTCTGCCTCAGTTTCCTCATCAGTAAAATGAGGCTAGTCTTCCTTAAGTGCTGTCAGGTTTAAATGTGATACTGGCTGCAAAACACTTGAAAGAGGTTCTGAAGAAAAATGGCCATAAAAATGTTGTCTATTATTATTATCTATACTCATATAATAAAATACAATCTGTATCAGCAAACCAAAAAGAATAGAAGATTAAGAGTAAGAAAAAGCTAATTGCTTCTTGGCCTTTTGGCTAAGACCAAGTGAAGAGTAAGCAAAATTCCCATCTCCTCTTAAGGATTGGTGCTTTACTGAAATGATGATCTAAGTCAAGGATTAATTTAAGTGTGTGATTGTTTAAAAAGCATCTTATCTGTTAGCAATGTATGCCAAATTATTGATGGGTAAAAATTATATATTTGGAATTTGCTTCAAACTAATGAAGTTCCAGAAATTGGGAGAGTATGGGAAAAAGAAATGAGAATAAACAAGAAAGACAAAAGTTGGCTAATTACTGAAAATGAGGATATATACATAGGAGTTTATTATATTATACTGTCTACTTCTGCATTTGAAATATTTTATAATCAAAAGTAAAATAAAATAGATAATCTAAGATGTTGGTTTTAATATGCTCAAACATTTTAATAATTTTTAAATCTAATAAGTGATATTTGTATGTGTTTTTGTTTTCCTTTTTTTGTAACAAAAACATGCTCACAGCAAAACTAGAACTTCACTGAGTACCTTCCATCATAGCAAAGAAACCCTGGCTAATACTGGATTTCAGAGTTTTGCCATAGTGGTTTTCCTTTAAAAGCTCATATCACACTAAGTTTCTACTCAAAATGCATAAGCAGTGTATCTGGTAAATACTAAGATTTAAAAATCTCTAAGTGAATAAATGAAGAGTTCACTTTCTTCAAAGACTTAAGACTAAACAGCTATGCTGAAAGTCTTCTCAGGGCTAATACCATGATTAGATTCATTTTCATATTTATTCTTTCATATCCTACAGTGCTAAATCCATGGTATTTAAAATAATTGGAATGTACATATATAAATACTTCTGAGCTGGAAAGAAACACGTTTTTAAAGAATGGAATAAATCCTTTCAATGTATATATAAACTCTTGAGAGGCAACAGTGTTTTTTACAGTTTTTTTCAACAAGTTATATAAAACAAAGAATATACTTATGTTCTAGATTTGGGTGGTTTAAAGATACCTTAAAAAATAATATGGAAATGAGTAAAATCTGGGAAAACCTATATATCTTTATTATAAAAACACATTTTTATTATATATTTTGATAAGCCACAGGAAAATGTCTGTCTCTTCATTAGACTAACTACCCACAGTGACATTAGAAATACCAGAGCAATTACCTGCCTCATCAATCAATTCAACATTTTGAAAAAAGAATCCAAAGTACTATAATGCAAATAACTATGAAAACTGAAGTATATAGTCACTAGATGTCTAAGTAATACAGATATAACCTAAGAAGCAGAAAAATAAAAATAAAAGGCCAACACACCAAGACTAAAGAATACCCCAAACTATCACTATGTCCTGTCATTTCATACTCCAATTGTTATAAGTATTTTTTAAATTTTTCACCATTTTCCCTCCAATAATGAGTCAACACCCACAGAAATCTTAATCAGGAAGCACCCAGAAAGAACAATACTTACAAAGTTTTTGAGATGCAAGTTGCATTGACTGACCCCATAGCTTCCTATCTTGATCTTTGAGACTGTCGTTGATGAAATGAACTGCAGGAATAGCTTTGTGCTGGGCATGTTTTAGCAGTTTTCCTGCCTTCATACGATCTAGCTCTTGCACAACAACCCAGGGAATTATTAACACAAGTCTGTCAAAGCCTAAAAAATAAAAAGATTTCTTAGAAGTCAACAACTATTTATTGAGCTATTAAATAGAACTGCTCTAAAAGAACTGAGCATTTTAAAGTAAGGAATTCACAATCTAAATGAAGAGGTAATACATAAAACATGGAAATTAAAAAGATGTATCAAAAGAATTATGAGCAAATAAATACTACTGGAGATCAAAAAAGCGAGTTTAGATTGATAGTTAAACTGTGAAGAATCATTCATTTTTATATAACTTGATTATACCATATATATGTTTATACACACACATATATAATGCATATACTTAATAGCATACATGTATGCATATACTTAAAGTGTATCCAAATGAAAATTTATGTGGGGAGAAAAATCTACATCATGGTTAAAATATTAATTCAGGAAAAAAAATATATCAGTAAATACGTTTTCCACATACCTGGGATTTCTGTTGTCTTCAGAATTCTAACAAATTTGAGATGATTCATCAGAATATTTGTGTCAATGACAATCAGAAGCTTTTTGTCTGAAGCAGTATTTGCTGGAAAAGAGCAATGTTAGGATTTCATGACACTTGTTAACAGACTTGCATAATTACTATAATGTTAATATCACAGAACTTTGATAGCATTCATTAGACAACAAAAACAAATTACACCAATCCTTAAGAGAAAGCACAGTAATCAATGTTTAATTATTTACCAGTAGAACATTATGAATTGATTATAGATGGATTTTAAATCAAAACCATTAACAACATTGTCAGAAGTTTGATCCCTGCCGCCGGCCAGGGAGGGGACCCACATGGCATAGCAAAATTAAAAAAAAAAAAAAAAAAAACAACATTGTCAGGTCCTGTCCTTTACCACTGGTAGTTGTGCAATGAAGAATCATTCTCTGATTTTTAATATATTCTGAGAGAAAAAGAATTGAAAAGATAAATATGTGTAAAAGAAAAAAATAGATACTACTAGCATTGTTGCTTCAAAGGAGCAATGCAAGCAAAGTTAATGCACAGAAAAACATTTAATTGAAAAATGCAGTGTAAATATAAGGTAACATTACTATTTTGATAAATACAATTTGAAAAATATTTTGGATAATCGCTATCATTTCCTTTTCCCAATAGTAAGAATGAGCAAAATTTTACTATACAAACCAGATATCCACGAATAACTTTCATTATTTCTGATCAGTACTTTACATAGTTGAAATTGCTAAAAGTAACGATTAAAAGCAAGAATAAAAAGAGAAAGAGAAAACATGTCTAACACTATGAGAGCTATAAAATAAGGAAGTATTATATCTGATTCCTGTAGCTAAAAGAAATATACCATACTTTATAATTTTAAATGAGCATATTTTAACATTTTTTCATGTGAATATTATAAAAATTGAATGTTAGTGTGTTAACTCTTAAGAAGGACAGGCAAGTTCATAGACTTTATGATATACATATAGCATATACCGGTAGAGGAATGTCCATCATCTTCCACGAAGTCAATCTCCATACTCATTAACTCTCCAGCAGGTGGGACCACAGGCAAATCCACACATTTGCCTATACGTGCAGCATGAAGCTCTTCTACTATCTGCATCTAAATTGTAAAAAAACGCACAATGAAGAATTTTGAATTATTTACTCTGTAGATTAACAAGAAAGGTAATGAATTCTTACTTTACCCACATAAGTGAAAATGGTTTGTGAACAAAAACAGCTTCTAAGAATTGAGGCAGCATGATAAAAACACAGATTTACAAACCTACACAAGATTTTAAGAATAGCTTCTCTTATTCTATAACCTTAGGCAACTAAACAATTTAATTACCTTGAGTCTCACTTTGTTCATCTGTAAACAGGAAGGCTAAATCTCTATTTCCTTTTAGTATTTAGGGGAGGATTAAATGAAATAATGTGAAGTTCCTTGCACAGAGCCCAGTAGATAGATAGATCTTCAAAATAAGTAAATTCTCATTTCAAAGCACATCAGGAACCAAACATGCTCTTATCTGGATAATGCAGTCTTAAGATTTTTAAAATTTCAAAAGCTGAAATCTAGACCATAAGACTCTTATCACTTCATGGAAATAGTTCCCTGACATATTTTGATGCAAAGAAATGAAAATATAATCACATTTTAGAGCACAGGCTAGAACTTTCTCTTAGCAAGGGGCACTGACCCACAAGACAGAGAAATATAACTGATTGTCACAAATAAAAAACAACCACTATGATTTTAAAGTCTTCTTTAAATAGAGAAATAGAAAGTATTCTATAAATCTAATTTTAATTTAGGATAAGAGAACATAAAATTTTGTGCAGTAATTCTGTCAGGGTCGATCAGTAGATTCTAGCTAAGATATGAAACAACAGGTTAAAAAAAAAACAAGCATCAGCATTCTAATTTTCACTGAATGACATCTTACTACTGAGAAAAATGAGGCAAAAACCATGTTAATATCATACTGTATTTTGGCAAGTTCCTCACTGGAAAACAAATTAGAGCTTATTAGAAACAAAGTGGAAAATGTGATCAAGTAAATATACTTTCTCAAGTAGTTATCCATGACTTCGTAAAAACTTACATATGATTTAAGTAGAGACAGCACTGTTATTTTCATACTACCAAGGTTTTTAAAATCTTTGTTTTTATTAAAAGTAGGAACTTTATGACTTAATTTCATTAAAAAGATTCAAAGTAAATAAGTATATCAATAACCTCTTGATCTGTATCTTGAACATTTTCAAGTGTCACTGAAGAACATGGTGTATCAATATTCTGAAATGAGAAATATTTTATTAGTTTGGAATAAGTATATGCCTACAGTAGAGTTTTTCAACTTTGGGACTATTAACACTTGGGATTGAATAATTCTTTGTTTGGAGGGCTGTTCTGTACATTGCAGGATACTGAGAAGCACCCCTGGCCTCTTCCCATTAGCACACCTCCCAATTTGGCAATCAAAAATGTTTCCATCAGGGGCCTCCCTGGTGGCGCAGTGGGTTAAGCAATGCACTATGAAGCAAACCACAGCCACTGCAGCACGAGTTCAATCCCTGCTGCTGGCCAGGGAAGGGACCCACATGGCACAGCAGACCTCTCCTGCCTCACCCACTGCTCCCCTCGGCAGTGTGTTTCAGTCAGTCTACCTGTTCTGCTCCCCACTCTGTCTCTGGTGAATCCTCTCACCACCCTGGACTCTGGCCTGTACCACAGGTCTTGTATGTATAAATAAGTAAATCTTTTAAAAAAACAGTATTAAAAAAACAAAACAAAAATGTCTTCATCAAGCCAATTGCCAAGTGTCTCCTAAAAGGTTAAATTACTGCCACTAGAATGGATAAGACTCATACTATTCAGTCACAGTAGAAATTCTTTAGGGTTTACTTGTTCACATATATAATCCTAAAAATACTTATATTTGAAGAATAAAACTAGACACCACCCTAAAAAATAGAAAGAACTATAGCAGAGACAAATAAGTTGGCCTTTAGTAGTGCAAACTTTTCTTAACTGCCATTTCTAAAATGACATGACACAGTAATAAAAGGAACCTGATGATTAAAATATGACAGTGGGGCAAAGGCTGAAAAATGCATAGATTGAATCTTAACATTTTGTCCTCTAGCAGAGACTGAAAATCTCTCTATCCTACTTTTTCACTGGCATTTTTGACCTTAAGTACATGTAATAGGGAACTTAGCAAAAGCCATTACCAAACCAAATCATCTAAAAAGTCTCCAAAATAACACCAAAGTCACATCTATTTTACAGAAAATACTCTTCAAACAAAGCCTTTTAGTCTATTTATAGTATACTCTTTAAACAAGTGTATCATATGTAGAACTGTTTTACAGGCAACTCCAAGTTCCTTTTTCATATTCTACTGTAGAGAACTGGTTATAACACAGGCAAACTAGAGGTTTTTTCCATTAAGATAGCAATAAAAAGAACAAACTCAATTTTTTCCCTCTTTGGACTCCTTAAAGTTCATTAAATGAAAACTATCACTCTCAAGCTCATCTTGCCTCTCTCATAATCCTCCATTTTTCGTAGGACATAGCTTTTACTACTACAATCTATAGCCTTGTTTCCTAACAGCAGATAGGCTCAAATACCCATTTGTAAAATAGTCTCTAAATTTGAGAATTCTAATTTCTGAGTCCAAACTTCTCTTAAAGAATTTCTACAAGGTTGTAGAACTTAAGTCCTCAAACTAGCTCACAAATGCCAATTTATTCACATAATTTAGAAGCAAATAGCTCTGCCAAGCTACCCAGCTTGGATCACTACTCCTTCTTGCATCCCACCTGGCCTTCACCATCCTGGCCTTCACCAACTCATTCTTTAGTTTTCAATGTAAATGTTACCCCTTCCAGTAAATCTTTCTTAACTAATCCCTCCACAGTATACCAAAGCCATGTTAATCCCCTGATGTGTATTTATAGTCAGTGATAAGTACTAATCAGATTTAGAATGACTGCTGGGGCCTCCCTTGTGATGCAGAGGGTTGAGCACTGCACTGTGAAGCATCTGGGGCACAGCAGCGCTAGTATGATCCCTGGCCAGAGACCCACATGGCACAGACCTCTCCTGCCTCACCCACTGCTCCCCTCGGCAGTGTGTTTCAGTCAGTCTACCTGTTCTGCTCCCCACTCTGTCTCTGGCGAATCCTCTCACCTCCCACAACTCTGGCCTGTACCCCAGCTCTTGTATGCATAAATAAATAAATCTTTAAAAATAAAATGACTGCTGTGTGTCTCCTCAAATGAAAAAGGGACTGCTGTCTCCTATAGGTTACTTTATTGCAGTGCCCAGAATACAGTAATACCAAAAAGTATTGTGTAAAGGAATAAAGTTTTCAGAATATTAATATCTGGGTGTTCTATAGTACCTGGGCTTAAAGGCACTTAGACTACCACAGAATCAGGAATAGAAAAAATCCACACCCGACTACATTAAAACTCTTTGCTGAAGCCTATAGTCTTCATCTTGCACTACCTTACCTGGGTTAGATTTTCACAAGAACTTGAGTCACTACTTTCTCGATGGTCACAATATTTTCCTTCCCACTCATGAACAGTCGGATTATATGTAGAACCTGAAAATAAATATTCACTTCTGTGCTTCCTCAAATTTAATGAAATATGGGAGTTTTCCAGGCATTCTTTTTTCTCCTCCTTTGTCTCTGACTTATTGGATTCTAAATTAAAGACATTTTCTTCTACAAGCTTCTGGAAGGTATCACGGGACTTTACTGGGATTTTGAAACTGATCTTCCGTCTTCTAGATTCGAGGGGTTCCTTAATTATCTTGTTGGAAATACAATCCCGAGAAAATTGGATCCTCTTGCATTTCTCTAAAGCATATTTTTCAGAACTGTCTCTCAATTTATTATATCTTTCTTTCTTGAGTTCTTCCATCATCTCCTTCCGAGCATTTAAGTGAGGACACTTTCTTTCACTTGCCTGGCCTGCAGCTTTACGTTTCACATCCTTGGCAATCTTAGGACTGCTAAGATTTTTAATTCCATAGTCAAGTTTACTCTTAACATTTGTCAATTTAGTATCTTTAAGTTTAAAGTCTACACATTTATTTATATCTTTTGTAATTCCATTTGAAGAAGGACTCTGTGAAATAATTTGATTATCATCTGAATATGATGCTTCTTGGAGTTTAATAGATCCTTGTGATAAACAACTGGTTTTTGGTCTCTTTCTTGGAGTGTCAGTTTCTACAGTCAATCTGTAAAGTAGCACAGAAACAAGGTTAAAGTACAATTATACATGATTGTACAAAATGTTGCACTGTATCATTTTGGTTAGGACATGAGAACTGGATTAATACTAACTCCAAAGAAAATATTAAATGGTTTATTAAGAATGAAGTGTGAAGGATTGGTCTATACAAAAAATTTTATAGCATTATATAAATATCTTTTGACAACAGATTGATAGATTTATGTAATATCAGACAATACAAATTCAAAATAGCTCACACACTTAAGAACAAATAATACAATTACAATACTTCACATTAACCCTTAAAAAGCACAAGGGAAAAGGGAATATTAGTCTGATTTCTCAAAAGAGAATTTCTTAAAATGACAGCAGTAGGAGAAATCACAAAGTAAAATAGTAAATATGAATAACTATTTTCTTTAGAACTTGAGAATATTAAAAAAATAATAAAAGAACTGGGAAATGGTATTTCTAAGGAGATAGCTTATTAGGCTTAGTACATAAAATACTCACCCAAGAAGTACACCAATAGTCTAGAACAAGAGACTAATAAACATCCAGGGGGGAAGTTATAGACATGCCAACTATAACAACATAGCATTTTTTCCCCTATCAAATAGCAAAGGTTTTAAAATAACATTAAATCTGGTCAGGACTTTTAATGCAGACCCTTTCATATGTAGCTGGTAAAAATGCAAAAATGATATACAACCACAAAGGAATTTGACAATCTAATTTAAAATTCTGTAAGTGTTTATATTTTTTGATTTCTTAGTAATTCCCATTTTATAAAACTTTAGAAAGGTGAAAAAATTGTAAGTGCACTAAGAAAATATATCAAAAGGTATTCAGTTCACAATTACTTATAATAGCAAAAAAACATAAAACCAACCAGGAACAAGATAAATGGTAAAATTTTGGATATGACTAAGAAACATTATTCCATCAAATATAATCAAATACAGTCACCTTGAATGAAGTTTATGAAAAACTTAATGATATAAAACATATTTATATAATATGAAGCAAAAACAGGTAGGGTACAAATCTGTATATATAACATGACTTGAAAATTTTAAATAAGCACAGTAAGGACCTCCCTGGTGGCCTACAGGTTAAGTCTCAGTGCTATTACAGCTAGGGCCCAAGTTCAATACCTGGCCAGGGAGCAAACCCACATATGGCAAAGCAGACCTCACTTGTCTCACTCACTACTCCCTTTAGCAGCGTATTTCAGTAAATCCACCTGTCATGATCCCCACTCTGTCTTTGGTGAATCCTCTCACCTCCCCCCACATACATCTGGCCTATAGCCCAGTTCTTCTACACAAAGTAAAATAAATAAGCACAGTAAAACGACCAAAAAAAATGTGCTAAAATGTTAAAAGTAGCAATACCTGGAGATGGTAATATTTTCCTGCTTCATAAAAGTAGTGTCTACTTTTATGTAGGGGAAGGAATAAAATGGGTGGGAAGGAATAAAATGGGTGGAAAGAGAGAAGTAACTATGGTGATGGTGCATGGGTGACTTGGTGGTGGGAATTTCATGCGGATGAGAAATATACACTGTACAAAAATGAAAAATAATGTAAAATGTATATAAAAAGAAAGAATGCAAACACAAATCAGCACACTTTTAAACACAAAAAATAAAGGCAAACAGTTAAGGATTTCTCTTGTAAACTATATTTCAGGAGAACCAAATATTTGATGAGGGGAAGTTCTTTATAAGAAGAATTCCACCTAAAATACAGACAAAATTATGATTAGAATTTTTTAAAAAAGGGATCTATACTTTCCATTGTATTGGTTTTCTATTGCTGCCCAAATTACCACAAATTTTACACTTAAAAAATTAAAAAAAAATAGATAGGGGGAAAAGTCAATGAAAATCAATCCATTAATTTATCAATAAATCCTCAAGTGCCAGGATAGTTTATAGTTTAGTAGGAAAGAAAGAGATGGTAAATAAATGCAAGCACAAACTATAAACATCAAAACAATCTATGGACCATGGTCCAAGTGGTCATAATTAATAAAAACCCATCACTGTGATACCTTTTCTAAAAAGTAAAATCTTGTTGGTTTACCACGTTACTATGTGAACTTCAAAAGTACAGCCATACACCTCAATGTTCGTACTGCCTCCCACAGCCCCCACCAAATTTCTAGTGCCATTCCCATTATCAGATTGACCCCTACCCATTTCTCTCAATTATTCTAGTTCCCATCTAGTAACCACCATATTTTTCAGGATCTAAGTTATTTTTGTTTTGTGTTGTTAATTCATTTGTTTTGGATATTTATATTCCACATGAGTGAAAACACTAGTAATTAATTGTCTTTCATATAAAATACCTTTTTAAAACATCAACTCTTATCAACTATCTCTGCAACCTGACAGTCTCAAATCTTTTAAGACAGAAGCCTGAGATGCAGCAAACACATATTTTTTTATGATTAAGTATTAAAAATCCTATTTAGCTGGAGCTGAATACCATTATCTTGGATTGAACTCTTTTCACACAAAAGTAAGTGTAAAATTTTATCAAAAAATTAGTCACTATTATAATTAGATTTAAAAATTTAATGACTGACAATTAAAATATAACAATTTCCTAATATAATCAGCTACTAGATTGCTCCATTGGTCATCATAATTCACATTTAGGACACAAAATTGTACACTTTCATGTAAGTCAAAGGTTAAGTATATTTTTGGCTAATTTTACCAGTAATAGATACTGTTGATGGCAATATTGTCATCTATCTAATAGTAACTGAGGCATAATTTATCTCCTACTCAACTCCTAAAAAGTTGACCAAAGGTGATAAAGCAATCATATTGAAGAAATTTCATAAACCGGAAATTCAGTGCTTGAAGAAATATTTTCTGAAGAAGATTTTGCCCTTGCTTCTATTTTTACTACTAATGTATCTGTATGTACTTAACTATAGACCTAGCTTCAGGATGACAAAATTTGATGTCATTTTCCATCTGCATCTATGTTTTTACTTTTTGTGCACCAATTGTGCCTCCTTACCATAACTACATAAAAAATAATTATAACCTTAAAGCAAGTACGGTCAATTATTTCTCCTATAAATAATGACAACAGCAAAGGAATCATTTTCTTTGCAAGCAACCAATGGTTGTCAGAAATCCTGCACTGCTGATACCTACAAATCACAGTATTAAAGCTTTCTTTTGTCTAGAGAATCCTTTCAGTATATAATAGCCCATATTATCATATTGCTTGAATATTTTATATAAAACTATGGCATGGTAGTTCTAAAATAAGTTATATGTTATCTAATTTCCCTTTAACAAAAGAAAATCCAACTATAAGTTACATTTTAGGATACTCGTCAATATTTGAAAGAATTTTTATGTAGTGCCAGCAAGACAGAGAGCAGGTTCTCAATGATTCTGGCATTGGCTTTTTCAGGCTTTTATTACTCTTTACATCAGAGGTGACCAAGTACACAGCAGGTAGCGGGGGGCTGGGGAGCAAGGAGTCTTGCAGGTCTCCTATACCCCAGTGAATCTTCACTTTCTTGACTCTCTAGTCTCTGTTTTTCTCTGCTCCTGCCTCTTTATGTTCTCTCTACTGGCGTCCTCATGACACCGCCCTTATACACCTTGTGTCTCAGCCCAGGTGCGCCCACTTGCACATGCCCACACCCTGCTTAAGGTGCCCGCTAGTAGGCATGTCTGCAGGACCACAGGTATCCATCATCGACACCAATGGTGGGAGGGCAGAAAAGCCTGATCACTTTTCACTGACCCTACAATTTACCAGCAAGGCACAGAGCAAGTTCTTGATGATTCTGGCAGACAGATAAAGGAGGAGTCCTGGAGCTCTCAGTGGCTTTTTTAGGGTTTTATTGCTCTTTATATCAGAGGTGACTGGGTACATGTCAGGCAGTGGGGCCGGGGGATCAGGAGGCTGGCAGGCCTCTTAGCCCCTGGAGCATCTTCACTCACTGGGCTTTCCTTCTCTTTCTTTCTCCTCCCTCTGCTCTCTCTTCTCTCCTCTTTCTGCTTTCTCCTTTCCCTTCTGCTCCTTATGCTCTCCCTGCTTTTCTCTCTTTTCTCTTGGCGTCCTCATGATACTGCCCTATATGCCCGTGTCTCAGCCTAGGTGCACCCACTTGCGCATGCCCACACCCTACTTGAGGTGCCTGCCATTAGGCATGTGTGCAGGACCGCAGAGGCGTCCATGGTCGACACCAATAGCGGGAGGGGGAAAAGCCTACAATTTTCTCTGACCCTACAAGCACATTACTGATGCTATTACCCAGATTAAATATGATAGTAACTTGCACAATGGCACAATCATTGGTCACACGTGGCATGTGGAAACACTGTTAAAGTAGGCATTTCAATCTCAGGGAGGGAGCCAAAGCACCAGAGACTTGCAACCTCCAGCTCAAGAAGCCACAGGCCCTGTCCAGGCCTTGAGAGTTCTCAGGAACATCTGCAGGACCTCACCAGCCCCAGTCCTGTCAGGTGAATGCTGAGACTCACCTTGAACCTTAGGGAGGGAGCAAGAGAGCCCAAAGACCTAGCAACCTGCAGTGCAAAAGCCAGTGGCCCCTGCTCAGAACAGCAGAGGTCTTGCAAACATCAGCCGGACTCCACCAGCCCCAGCCCAGTCAGTCTCTGTGACTTCCCACAAGTTCCCTGGCAGCACCCACACACCTTAAGCCCAGATACCAAGACAGGGAGTAAGCCAAAATAGCTAGAGGTTACAATGACCACCTGCGATACTCTGCCAGAGGTTCGCCAAGATAAGACATCCACTGGCTCCAGCAGTCCAGGCACCCTCTTACAGAACACATTCCAGGGTAAGAGCAGTCAGAGGTTCCACCCACCAGCCCCAATTAGCCAGACCACCCACATTGTGCCATGGTAAATACCCAGAATTAGAGGAAGAAGCAGACCCATATCCAACAGAAGCCTCATCTATAGCAGGGTGAACCTTAAAACAATGGGGAGAAGAAAAATGCAAATGGCCAAGGAAGCCCTTACAGGAAAAAAGCAGGACAAAGAGAAAAATCAAACTCCAGATCCCAACAAAACTGACACATAAGAATTCTCCTCCCTGTCAGATGAAGAATTCACAATTGCCATAATTAAGTCAAATAACTTGAACACAGACAAAATTCAGAAAATCAGAGATATAAGAGAAGATGCAGAAAAGGAAAAGAATGTTATTGAAAAACAATCAACAGAAGAACAAGAATGAAAATTAAATAAGAAAATAAAAGAGTTGCAGGATTAAAATATCAATGGAGGAGCTAAAAAAATCTGGGAAAAGCCATGAAAATAAAATAGATATTATAGAACAAAGCAGCACTCTTGAAGATAGATATGAAAATAACCAAGAGAAAAAAGGGGGAGGGTAGGAGGGACTACCTGGTAGCACAGGGGTTAATGTCTCACAGCTATCAAGCTATCACTGGCCACTGAGGCATGAGTTCCACCCCCAGCCATGAAGCTAATTCACACAGTGCAACAGACCTCTCCTATCTTGCCAGCTGCTCCCCTTAGCCATGTATTTCAGTAGATCCGCTTTTTCTGCTCCCCACTGTCTCTGGTGAATCCTCTCATCCCCAACACCTTTGGCCTACAACCCAGTTCTTGTATGCATAAGTAAGTAAAAATAAATCTTTTTTAAAAAAGAAAAGGAAAAAAGGAGAGGTTAAAAAAAAAACAAATAATTCAAGAATTATCTGACTCAGTGATGTATCAGTCAGGAATCTCAGAACTAAAAGAAAGAAAAAGGAGCTGAAAAACTGTTCAATGAAATAATTGAAGAGAACTTCTCAAACTTGAAGCAGGAAATGAAAAGAGACATACATATAGCTAGAAGGGCATGAAACTATCATAATGAAAGGAAAGCTATAGTAGGTCACATAGTAATAAAGTTTCCAAGAGTCCAAGACAAAAAAAATAATGAAGCTGGCAAGGGAAAACAGATAAATTATAAAGGAAAACCACTCAGGCTGAAAGCAGACTTCTCTGTAGAAACACCACAGGCAAGAAGAGAATGGACTGACATATTCAATAAAATTCCAAGACAAAAAAATTCCAGCCAGGAATACCTTGTCCTTTATGAGAGAAAAATAAGGATCTTCTCAGACAAACAAAATCTTCAAAAATCTGCTACTACTAAACTCTCACTCCAAGAAATCTTAGAAGCCTTAAATTCTAAACTATCAGAAGAAGGAACAAGAATTAAACAGGGAATTGACAGAACCACAAAACCATGAACAAAATGGCAATAACAGACATCCACATATCAAAAATCACCTTAAACAGGGACTAAACTCACCAATAAAAGACACAAAGTGACATGCTAGATCAGAAAACAAAATCCCACTTCTGGTGTCTTCAGGAAACATATTTAAATTCTAAATTTAGAAAATATAGATTGAAAGTAAATGGTTAAAAAAAATTCTATAAGCAAATGGCCCCCCAAAGAAGGCAGGGACAGCTATACTTGTATCAAATAAAACAGACTTCTAGCTAAAAAAGATGACAAGACAGAGAAATGCAAATCAAAACCACTATGAGATACCACCTCACCCCAGTGAGAATGGCACATATCAAAAAAAGTAGCAACAACAAATGTTGGCGGGGAT
>JAGFMF010011659.1:7206772-7290279 GCA_019455555.1 Galemys pyrenaicus | reverse complement strand
TGTACTTCTGTTGATCTGCCTGCTCTGCTTCCTGCTCTCTGTGGTGAATCCTCTCACCCCCCACACCTCTGGCCTGTACCCCAGCTCTTGTATGCATAAGTAAATAAATCTTTAAAAAAAAAAAAAAAAAGATACTATGAAGATAAATATAACTATACATGGGAGAATATGCTACCTAAAAAAGCTACCTAACTGCATGTGCACCATTGTTTAAACCCATGTGATAGGGTCTATTAACACACACAAAAAATGTGTTAATTGCTATTTGGTAAGGAGTAGGAATGGAAAACAAAACAAAAAAACCAAAAACCTAAGCACTGATTTTCATTCCATTTTTTTTACTGAAAAGTAAGTGTAAGATAAAGAAAAATTTGGGCCTCCCTGGTAGCACAAGGTGTTAAGTCTCAACACTATGAAGCGATCTGAAGCCACTGCAGCGTGAATTTGATACCAGGCCAGACAGTTAACCCACATGGCGGAGCAGATCTCTCCTGTCTCACCCGCTGCTCCCCTCAGCAGTGTATTTCAGTCAATCCACCTGTTCTGCTTCCCACTCTGTCTCTGGTGAATCCTCTCACCTCCTGTAACCCTGGCCTTCACCCCAGATCTTGTATGCATAAATAAATAAATCTTTATAAAGAAAAATTTAATAGAAAAGTAGTGGGAAGAATTTGTAACATAGACCATCTAATTGGAAAGATTAATACTATATGGATTTACTTATATTTGGACTTAAAATCAAAACTACAACAAATCAAGCTCAGAGATATGGAGAACAGAATGGTGGTTGCCAGACGTAGGAGTGGGCGGTTAGAAGAAACTGGTGAAGGAGGTGAAAAGGTCCAAATTTCCTGTTATGAAATAAGTTCTAGAGATATACAGCAGAGTGACTAGAGCTAAAACACTAAACTAATAGCATTGTATCGCACAGTTTAAAATTGCTAAGAAAGCAAATCTTGAACATTCTCATCATAAGAATAAATCATTTTAAATATGTGTGGTGATAGATGTTAACTGGGCTACTGTGGTACTCACTTCACAATATGTATATGTCCAGAATCACTGTGCTGTACACCTGAAACTGATATAACATTATATGGCAATTATATCTCAATTTAAAAACCCTCTAATTGTACATTAAAAATTTAATGTAATTTTGAGTTAGCTGCAGTATCTAAATAAACACTCACCAGTTTTCTCTTCTCCGATGAAACAAATCTTGTAGAGCAAGGTGGACTATTAGAAATTTCTGAGGTTTTTTTCTCTTTTTCATCCTAAGAATGCCAATTGGAAAAAAAATAAACAAGAAAAGTACAAAATAAAGCACAGTACAAGGCTGCATCACTTCATCATTATTATAAATAACATTCTTTCCATACTATTAACAAACCCTAGAGGGAAACAATGTTTAAAGGCACACAAACTTTAATAACAAGGAAAGCTCAAATAGAAGGAAGACTCAACTGGAAGTCAGAAAATCTAGGTGCTCTTGAATTAGAGATAAAATAGGATACAGGTATTGGAACAGAAGGTCAATGACAGCTCAGATAAGACCGTTAGGAAATGGCATTGCCATGGTAGGAGTCTGTCTTCGGAAACCATATATTCAATTATTTTTCAGTGGATCCTGAATTCAATAGATCCAGGACATACCTACCATTTACCAAAGACATTCTAGATAGGGATACAGATGGAGGCAATTGCAATTTTAAACAGAGCAGATATGTGAGGCCTCACAGATGGGTGGACTTCTGAATGGAGACCTCAAGAAGAAACAAAGCAGGGGGCACCCCTGTTGGTGCAGAGTGTAAAGTCTCATCCCTGTCAAGCTATTGCCAGCCATTGTAGCATGAGCTCCATCCCTGGCCAAGGAGCTCAGCCACATGGAGCAGCAGCCCTCTCCTGAATCACCCACTGTTCCCCTCAGCAGTGTACTTCATTAGATCCACTGTTCTGCTCCCCTCTCTGTCTCTGGTGAATCTTCTCGCCCACCTCAGTACCTCTGCACCTCAGGCCTAGACCCCAGTTCTTGTATCACTGGGGTCTATGCAGAAATAAAATAAATCTTAAAAAAAAAAAAAAAAAAAAAAGCCAGGAACAAAGTATATGACTATCAGGGCAAAGAGTTTTCACTTCAGAAAGAATAATAGCAAGTGCAAAGCCCTGAGGGAGGAATGTGATGGCAGTCACTTGTCAGCCCAGCAAGAACTTCAGCTTTTACCCTCAGTGAAGCTGAAAGGCACTAGATAATAAGGAGAAGAGAAGGGATCTGATTTATACTTTAATAGCAGTATTTTGGCTGCTATGTTGAGAATATAAGGAGGCAAAGGCAAAAGCAGAGAGATCAGTTTATTAACTAACAGAATGATGGGAAAGCAACTTGATAGTCTAGGTCACAGAGATAGCCAGTAGAGAAGGTAGTCAGACTCTCAATATATTATTAAGAGATAGTTGATAGAATCTGCTGATAGACTATGACAAAGATTTTGGCTGAAGTGAATGAAATTTTATTTTATTTAAGTGGGAAAATCGTGAATGGGCACTTGAAAAATTTAAGAAGATGAGGTACCAGCAAAGGATACTATGCGAAGCATGCACCAGTGAGAAGTGGTAAAATACAAACAAGAGAGTATGGTGTCTTAAAAGCTAAGTGAAGAAGGTGTTTCGAAGAAAAGGTATAAACAGTTATGTCCACTATTGCTGATGGGTCAAGTCAGAGGAGCTCTGAAAACTGATCGAGAAACACGGAAACCACTGCTAACTCTGACGAGTACCTGTTTGTAGAAGTCTGGCTAGACTAGGTTGAGAGAATAGGAGAATTGCAAATGGCATCTCAAATATTAGTGTCAAAAAAGGAATATGCAAGTGAAGGGCATCAGGGTACTATCTGGTCACACTTCAGGGTTTTATCACAATCCCTGGAAAGCTAAATGAATACTCAAGAAAGTTAGTAGGCATCAAGCACTGAGAAGTGTATTAACTCGGCAACACTTCATCCAGATGATGAAAAAGCTCTGTGAACTACCTGTGATCACAGAAAACCACTTCTTTAACTGAATGTTCACCTTTGCCAGATTAGTCTCTCATCTTGGACAGAAATTTCACATAAACATGGTCTAATTCTGATAATGTACTATGCTGACTAAATCAGACAGGACTCTGTTTTGGCAACTAATCTCATTGAAATCTTCAAGATGCTTCCTGGAGACCTACTCAGCTCAATTTATTAGATATCTTAATATACCATAATGCTCCTCAAGGCAGTGTACTGACTAAAAGAAAAGGAAACATGCGGACCATGTCTTTCTTGCCTTTAGCCTCCCCTGTAAGGTCCCACCCTTACTGATGAGCACACTTAGAGTATGCTGAGCAAGAGGAGAGGGCAAACCATGTGGACAATGGCCTAATGGTGAGTTATTAACATGAGAAAGAGGATAGGGGGGGCGGGGGAGTTGGAATTGAAGTCAGAAATGCCTAGGCAAATCATTTGTCCCTTAGTCCCTTTGTCTTCATTTATATAACTGGGATAATACTACTTCATAAAGTTGTGAAGAATAAACAAAATATTGCACTTAAAGAATGAGAAAAACACCTCCTTGGCCAGAAGAGCAAATATTTACATTTTTTTCATTTTAAAATGGAAGACTTTTATTTTCATTACACAAAATTAAACTGTTAAAAAAAAAATCTTTAGGTCAGTAAATCAAAATTCTTACTTCTTCAACAAAGTTGGGTGATGAAATAGTGCCTTTTCTCCAAGACTTCTCTTTCTTCCCACAAGATTCTCTATTGGACATTTTGAAAAGCTAAAAAATAATAAAAACATATTGTGTATCTTTTATAACAAACCAAAAAACTCATACTTTTTTTCTGCAAATATATAAAGACTGGAGTTTTATAAAATCGTTTCCATTTTCTAATCATTCCTAAAACATCAGTATGGTCTCATTGTGTCACTTTATCTCACAATCTCCCTCAAAATGACGAGTTTCGTTTCATGATAAAACCTGGTGTTTTTAATCTATCACCTCTAGGAATAATTCAAAATTCTGCCTCTAGCCCTGATTTCTCTCTCAAGCATCACAGCAGCTTTTTCTACTTACAGGACTGCAGTATTTTGCCCCACCAACACTTCACAACAAATACCAGAGACCTCACCAGGTCTGCTGAGATAGCAAAATAAGTCTAGAAACAAACTCCAGAGGAGAGTTTAGTACTCATAGTGTTAGGGGGAAGAGTAGTCATTGCATTCCAGCTCAGAAGATCTGGTAAAATATTTACGGATTTATAGCCCTCTCTTCTCTTTGTATTATTACTATTTTATTCCCCTTCTCTTGTAAAATAAAATCCTTTAATAACTTTTGTCACGTGTGCCTGAAGTTGGGGCTTATTATAAAAGTCTTCTGAGCACGCAGGTAAAAACCTAGTCAGGGAAACCCATTTTATATTAGGGTTGACCTGCAACAGTTGTAAAGTGTACTGCTGCTTGACGGAGTCTGGCACAGGATGAAAAATGATTACTCAGAGTCCATGCGAGTTGGAGTAATGAGAAGCCTAGAGGGACTACATCAAGACTCCATCTAGGGAGAATTAAGAGGCAGCCCCACTTTTTATTTAGAATCAGGTGGAAGATAAAAATCAAGAAGCAAGAGGGGGGATGGGGAATGCTTAACCACTAGTGCAGGTCATAGCTGAGTTATCTCAATGTCCTTGCTAATCTAAGCATAACATCTTTTGAGCTCAGGGTGGCTCTGGTATTCCTGATAATCTAAGCAGTACAGCCCTTCCTCATACCAGAACTTTTGCCCTTTGTGGTTCCTTATTTACAACTTCCCTAATTGTACTATGATTTCAGGGTATAGAGCAATCCCACAGTTTACTAATACTATAAAAATAACAAAGACTATAAACCAAGCATTTCTAGTCACAAGTAGTTAATATAATCAAATAAGTGATGTTCTAAGAATAGATTCTAAATTACCCAGAAATTATACTATGTAAGACAGTTTATAATGATAACTGAATTTACCATTGAGTTTCAAATAAGAGTAATAATAATCTTTTTCTTGTTCAAAGGATTCCATTCCATGGGCGGACAGGTACAATAAAAAGCAATAACTTCCAATGAGATGCTTTGAAGCAATGGACAGGATATGATATCATATCCTGTCTAATTTAAACTGGAAGTGCTAGTCTCCTGTTGCTGCTTTTGCTATGGGGCAAATAGGGTATGAGAACTGAGATGGTATGATCTGGTGTGTGAGTTCTCACCCATGCACTTAGTAATATAGGAGAAGACCCAAAAGCAGATTTATGTACGTGAGAAAAGGGAAAGCTAAGGGAGAGAAGATTATGTATTAGTAGGTATGTAGAAGGAAGCTGTCTGTCCTACCTGCAGATGTCAGTTAAACAGAGACAAGGTCCAAATGGAAGCCAAAAAAAACAGACACCAGCCTGCCTGTGTTCAGTCTTTTTAGGCCAACCTGGCAGCTCTGCTCTGCCCCCAGTTCCCATCACACCCTCTACACAACATTCAGGAGTACTGGGGTAGAGAGTCCCAAAAGCTCCACGTTTTACCATGGAGTGGGCAATGAGTGCCACCCACTGGCTTAGAGGTTCCTCCTCATTGTTCCTCTTATACTTTGAATACAAAATAATGCTTACCCACAAAACAAATTGGGAAAAAAAAGGCATTGCAGATAAACTATCAAGAAAAAACACCTGTGTTTTTAACATGATAAATGTTTTATATTAGTATGAAATTCCTACTGATTTTGT
The DNA here is from genome assembly GCA_019455555.1 of Galemys pyrenaicus. Taxonomy (NCBI): domain Eukaryota; kingdom Metazoa; phylum Chordata; class Mammalia; order Eulipotyphla; family Talpidae; genus Galemys; species Galemys pyrenaicus. Next base: position 7,284,501 of record JAGFMF010011659.1, on the reverse strand, counting down.
GAAAATCAAAAACTAAATAGACCTGGGCCCATTCTCCAAGATGGCTTCTGATAACCTCTGCTACTTTATGCAGTTCTCTCTCTCTCCCTATCTCTCTCTCTCTCACACACACACACACGCACACACACAGACACACAAGGCTGACTTATGTAACCAGTAGGGTACTGCTACATGCTAATATGTGGTGGCAGTATGTGGGTCATATAAGACACTGAGGCTTTGGCCTTTCTCTGTCTTGACTTGCTCACTCTGGGAAAGATTTGCTGCCATGTTAACAATACATTCTAACAGACATAGGGAGGAGAGACCCACCAAGGAAAAACCAAGGCCTCTTGCCAAAAAGCCTAAACTGCTAGGCATGTGAATGAAACACCTTTGCCACTGATCCTGAAGCCTTAATCAAGTCTTCACTAGACAGCATCCCTATCAGGTTATCTTTTCTGAAACCTCATGAAAGACCTAGAGCAAGTCATGAAAGACCTAGAGCAAGATACCACTCAGTCATTTTTTAATTCCTGGCCCATATAAACTATGGGGTAATAAAAATGTATTGCTTATTTATTAATAAATATTTATTATAATACTTATTGTTTTAAGTCACCGAGTTTGGGATACCTCGCACAGCAAATAATACACTTATTTTGTACATCTCTTAGGCCTTCGAAGATCCCTTCCTCAGGAAATCTCAAGAGCAGGGAACATTCTTAGAAATTCTTATTAAATTCCCTTGCCTATACTAACTACAATCAAACTCTTCTTTCCAGCTGGCATTAAATGATGAGATTGATACACTAATTAACCATCTAGTCTTTAAGAAGAAAAAACTCATTTTTATTATAACATTTTAGATTGTTAAGCATTAAGTCAGCTATACATCCAGGAACATTAGTGAGAACACTAAGAGTAACTCATCAAAGGTTCGGAGTGAATAAACTATTTTCATTAAACTGGTTACAAGAGAAGGAAAAAAACTCCAGATCTACTTCCTAACTCCTGGGAGGTGGGAGGAGAGAGGTTGAGAGTGGGAAGGACTAAAGTGGTGTTTGAGTTTCAAAGTGCCAAATATTCACTCTCTCTCCCAGGGATTCTGAAACAAGTAGGAAATAAACAGACCAATGAGACAGGCATTAGGTATCAGCTTTATTAACTAGAAGAAGCAAATTGCAAGTGTGAGTTTTGTACCTGAGACTAAGAGGGGTTTCCCTCTCCTTCTCTGCTGCCTATGCGTTCACATTAGTCAGAATATTCAAGTTTTCCCTGCCTGCCCCAGTGGGCTTTAATGAGGGAGGCATAAGCTCAAGCAGGCCAGAGAGTAAAGGGAACTACAGGGACCTGGGAATTCAACCCCATATGCCTCGGGGAAGATCAATCAAATGCCCTGAAGCTCAACACATTTGGAGCTCAGGTTATCAAAAGCCTAAATTACAAGCGCAGAACATCTCTTTACCCCCAAAATCCCCATACACAGAAAGCTTACATGATGATACTGGGGACGTGGTGGGTAAAGCTAGGGGAGTCCCAGAGGCAGGGTCCGCCAGAAGTACACCATGCACAGAGCGGGTTAGACCCCAGACCTGCCCACAGAGCTGCCCCGCCCAGGCTCCAGCGGTGCCCAGCCTCTTCAGTCCTACCAACAGGGCACCCACGGTAACGAGGAGCCGGCCCAGAAAAACGCCAAAGAGCCCCAGTCCCTACCTTCCCAGCGCCGGCGGCGGTAGCGGATCCAGACACCCAGGCTGAGGACAGGGAACCACGAACCCGATGCCCGCTGGGAAATGTAGTTCCACGCTCGGATCCAGGCGACCGCTCCAACGCTGGGAGCGTTTGTTTAGCTTTGCATTTACTTCCTCTGAGAAACTGGAACTCCGGCCTCGCCCCTTCAGCGCGGTGCTTGCTGGGTAGTGTAGTCTTGACTCGGTCGAAGGGGGGGGTGGGGGGGGAGAAGGGACCACGGCTCGGTGGCTGGTGCACGCTGGGTAGTGTAGTCTCGGTTAGGCCCAGCGGCGGGACGGAGACGCACGGCGGAGACGGAACTCTCTCACCTCATTGGATGCGTCCCGATACGCTTTTGCGCAGCCAGTGGTGGCGTCGTAACGCCCCGGGGAAAGGGAAGCGGACGGAAGCGCGAATCGCTGCCTCTGGGTTTTTATTTTTCTGCTGATAAGATTTGATCACTGGTTCTTTATCTTTTGTCTGTTGCACGCATCCCGCCCTCCCCATTTGCAGTCCCACCCCTTGGATCCTGCCCTCTGGGCACTCAGGCCCGTTTTCTCACCCGCCGTGAACCCCTCCTCGTCCGGGCCCGGCACGGAGGCGGTCACTATGGAGAATATGGCGGAGGAGGAGCTGCTACCCCAGGAGAAGGAGGAGGTGACCCTGGCCCAGGTCCCGACCCCGGCCCAGGACACAGCTCGGGTCCCAGCTCCGGCCCCGGATTCGGCTCCGACTCCGGCCTCGGCTCCAGCCCCAGTCCCTGTCCTGGCCCAAGCTCCGGCCCTGTCCCCGTCCCTAGCCTCTGCCCCTGAAGAGGCTGAAAGCAGTAAGTGCAGGATGCCCAGATCTTTCTGCCGTAGGAGAAGCGAGAAAAGCGCTTTGCTTGGGACTAGGGGAGGCCCTTCCTCACTGGGGTGGCTTTTATGGGAAAGGCAGGTATAGGAAAACGGGAGGGGTGGGGGGGACCGTGGAGCGGATCAAACGGTACTAGAATGGGGAAGGCAGTTCCACAAACCTCGAGGACGTCATACTGAAGGATGTGTTGCCAGGGGTGCTGCAGATGGGAAATAAGAGGTTGAGGGCTTTTTCCGTAATGGGGGGTGGGGGGACTCTTTCTGGTACAAAAATAGGAAGTTACACTTAATTTGATAGTTTTCCTTTCATTCCCTTTAAAACATGGCATAGTAACCGAGGCAACCTATTTACTAAATTCTAGCTGCCAAGGCTTAGACCGAGTAGCTTTATGACTCGACATACACAGATGAATTTTTCTCACTTTATTTCCTTTGGCAGCTTGGTTTAAAAAAAAATTTGTGGCTCATGAGTACTATGAGTCGACTGAATTATGAATGTCTTCCTTCAGACAAAATACCAGTTGAGTTGCATCAGAAGTTAACGGTTGAAAACCAATAGCTTATAGTATTGTGTTTCTGAATGTTTTTACATGTTTTCTAAATGGTAATGTGCCGAACCATAATGGAATTTAAAAGATTAGTGACTGAGTCTTCTGATCATTTTAAAATATAAAGTCGAAGAACAACTGAAGTTTTTTGAAAAAAATTGTGGTCATAAATGGATTGTTATGCTCTTTCAGAATTATAACAAAATAACGTTAATTCGTTGGCTTCACTACTTCTAGGCCAGTTGTCAGTTTAATGTTTATAAAACACTTGGATAGTGCCCTAATAATTATTTTGCAATTTTAAAACGACATAAATTGTTAGAATTTAGAGTAGGATTGATCACAGAAAAGACATAGTGTGCCTTGGGTACACCCTGTTTCTCCCACCCTCCCCCCATGTAAGATCAGAGATAGTAGGTGCAAAATAAGTTCTGTCATTTCTTTACCTGCAGCAACAATTGGGGGAAATGGATGTACACTCTCCTGAGTAAATTAGCTTCCACCTCACCTCTAAATTGTGTACATATATATTAATCAGAAGCCGTTGCGCAGCTTTAGGGAATGCATGCTTTCTCCACTGTGAAGACTTTATGAACGTAATTTGGGAATATTTGTTCATATAGTCCAAAATGTACACATGTGTAATTTGAAGAATATTTGCTGTTTGAAAAACCTGAAAATTTATTACTGGGACAAGTATGTGATGATTGAAAAATCTTAAGGTGCATCAGAAATATATATTGCTCACTTTTTAAAAATTATTTTTAGATGGTCTAGTTAGTCCTTTCAAATCAGTCATAAGTGGTAAAGATGAAGATGGCATATCTGAAATAGAATTCAGAATTGAGAATGAAACTGTAAAAGAGTCTCCTAGCATCTTGGACTCCTCAGCTTTAACAAGAGGTGTGACTATTGACTTCCTGGTAATTAGTATTACAAAAAACAGGTGACATAATGTAATAGGTTGTGACATAATAGGTTGTCATACATCTTCTATTTTGAAGCAGAATGTGATTTCAGATATGAACATAAGCTTATCAAGAACTTTTGGACAGATTTGTGGGTGTTTTCTTCAAAACTTGTGGACCACAAGTTTTATCAGTTTTCTAGCTTACGGGGCCCCTTTCTCTTTTTTCATATTTTGGAGAAAACCAAAAGCCTTTATGACTACAAGTTAAACAGTTTGGATTTTATACATGGATTCATTGCCTGAATTTTACTGTCTGACCTAGCAATTAAGTTTTTGGTCAAATGGGAAAGAAATTTTGCCTGTTTATGGAATTATATTTCATAAAATCCCTTGAATAATACCTAATATAAGAAGTTGAACAATAACCAGTAAGAAGCTTGTTGTTCATAGTTTTTCTCAAAAGTTTGTCTTTTGATAAAGTTGAACATGAAATGTCTAATACTATGGAATTGAAATTATTGTAGTCTGCTACGCATCCAGAAAGACTAGTGATTTTAAAATTGATACTTAACAAAAATACATTCTGAATTATATAACCTACTGACAAAACAAATATTTGAACCTTATGCTTTATCTCCAAATCCATCTCATCCAGGATATTTTCCTATCAGTTATCTAGTCTTGATATTCAGACTCCCACTTTGTGAATGTTCACTTGGTAAGTCTATCCTTAAAAAAAAAAAAGCAAGTTTTAATCCTCTCCATCTCCATTTTTATACTTCTTAAAAAATAACCTATATTGTGTTTTCTTAACTTCATTTCTCCTTCCAGTCCCATATGTACCCTCAAATAGCTTATCAGTAAGCTTCTTAAAGGTCACCAGAGACCTGCCAGAAAGTAAATTCAAAATTCTTTTCTTCATCATTGTAGTTATTTCTGATATTAGTGTTGAACAATTCTCCTTTATAGTCTTGTCTTCCTTAGTTCTAACTGCATTATATCGTTTCTCCCTACCGCTTACTCTTTTTAAGTCTACCCTCTTGATTTCTTTTTCATTAATGTCTCTTAAAAATACCTGTTTACCTCCACACCTTGTTTCCAGATTGTATCCATTTATATAAATTAGTGGGTTCAGCACCTGAATGAAATTTGCCCTGCCCCAGTCAAGAATATGTATGTTTTGGAAAGATATGTTCATATATTACAACATTTATAAGTATGTAATATGAAGAATGCTTGATCTTGGAGAATCCTAAAACTGTATTACTAGGATTGGGTTTTAGCTTTTTTCTTTTTCATCTTTTTTCCTTGTCCTTTTTTAATCATTTTCAAGTGTCACCTAATGTATACTTGTGTTTTATATCTATCATAATGTCTCCTGAGTGTTCCAAATTGTGTGTTCCAAAACACAATTCAACTGCTTATTTGACTTTGTACAAGAATACCACTAGGACATCAAACACACTATATCAAGAATTAAATTCTCTTTTATCCTTTCTTTCTGCCAAATTTGTTCTCTTATTCATTAGATAATGGTGCTCTTCACCATTTTTGCAGCCCATGTTCTTTGCCTCTTTTTTCTTTTTACCTCCTGTACCTATTCCTTGCAAGTTTCTGACATCTGTTATTTATACTAGTTACTACTGCCAGATCTATCTTTCAGAAATATTCAAGTCATATTCACTTGCTGAAATATCTGCAAAGGTGTACCATTGTCCCAAGAATAAAGTCTAAACTAATTAGCATGGGATTCACTATAATCTGCACAGCATTTTTGGATGCTTATTTTTCTATCCATTCCACCTACCGTGATTGCAGCCAGGGCTGGCACAGAAGTGGCTGTGCTTTTTTAAACCTTCATGCTGTTACTTCAGTTTGTAAGTCCAACCACCAAGTCTCTCCTTATCTGTTCATATCTTCAGTCTCAGTCAAATGCCACTTCCATGAAGATACTCTCAGAGTCACTCATTAGAATTAATTCCTCTACATGTCCCTATCATAGTATCTATAACCCTTATCAGTGTTATAGTTAGTACTTAACATGTTAATCTCTCTGAAAGTTCTTTGCAAACAGTAAACATGGTATGTTTCTTCTGCATTTTATACAAAACACTTTTTGTAGAATTAAATAACAATTTAAAGCTGCAAAGGTACACAATGGGGTTTTTCCCTCAACTTTTTACATTCTGGAGCACCCTTGTCACTTTATAAACTGAGTTGCAGCACTATTTGCCATTTACAGTACTAGGACACAGGAAATGAAAGTATAAAGTTCTATGTGAATGATCAAATAAAAATGGAAATGGGATACAGATGGATAAAGCATTATCTAACTCTTAAAATTTCTTTTCAGAGAGACACATCTCAATTCAAAGGCAACTTGCTGATCTAGAGAAGTTAGCTTTTGTAACTGAAGGAGATTTTGACTCTGCCAATTCATTGAATTCAGCTAATCTTGATACAGGTATTTTCACATTTGTGTTTTGTTTTGTTTTAATTTCAAATGACTTCTCTTTCAACTCATGAAAAGTTTGCTTAGAATAGACTTAATTAATCCCATTGAACTAATAAAATAGTAAACAATTTTTACCCAGGAAATCGGTAGCTCCCTCTCTGCAAGAGAATAAGTGATTTCAAGGAAACTACAATTCCTACAGTTTTAAGGAAATTACATTCTTGGGGGCATAGAAGGGCTGTGTATTCTGTAAGTTAGGACTTGCATTGGGCTACAAAGTAACAGAAATCCAAAAAAACAGTGTTTTGAATAATATAGAGGTTTATAGTCTCTCATATAAAGAAAATCCCACAGTGGGTGGTTTAGGACTAGTACGAGAGTTACACAAAGTAGTTAATGCCCAAGCACATTTCTGCTCTGCCATCCTTAGTGCTTGGTTTCCATTCTTATGATCACCTCATTTTTTTTTTCCTCAACAGAATATATTAAAAAATTGCCTGTATTTATATTCTGTTATATGTGAAAGATATTTTTTGTATTAAAAGTTAGAGTTTTTATTTCTGTATATTTATTTTACCTTAAGCCTGAAATTAAGGCCTTACTTCTTTTGCATATTATGAAAAAATATTAGACACATTGCACTTTATTTGAAATGAAATAATACTTCTGTTTTGATGATTCATAATCTTAAGAATATGTGAATAAAGAAGGAAGAATTTACAAATTTAGTAATAGAAAACAGTGGTTGTAACCATGCCTCCAATCTCAGAATAGCAGTTTTGTTGAATTCCATCTACACCTATACTTCCTTCTTCCATTTTTCTAATTCCACATGTTAACTGTATTTGTTGTGACCAGAGTAGGTTACCACAGCAAATACCTATGCTTTCCACCCAGCTCCCACCCTTCTGGGAGTATAATATCTGCTGCCCTTTGCCCTATCTGAAGTATGGAGTCACACCCTCTCTGCTGGCCTTTAGACTGAAGGGATAGACTATAATTTATCATTTCCTCATACTCTTTGTTTCCAGAAGCAGCAAAGACTCAGTAGCCCAAAGAGAAGCGACTTTTAGGGTAAAGAAAGTAATCACTGGCTGTGTGCTAAAAAAATTATTGTAAACTGCTCCCTGAGGTAGAGATGACTTCTCCCTAGAAATACATTATCTAAAAGTGTGTGTATGTGTGTGTTTGACAGGGAAGGGGGTGGGAAGAGTCCCTTACTGGTAGTATATTCTTTGCTTTCTTGGTTCTTCTTTCTTTTTCAGGAAACAAACAGACTTGTCCATTATGCCCTAAGGAAAAGTTTAGAGCTTGTAATAGCCATAAGCTTCGTCGGCACCTTCAAAATTTACACTGGAAAGTCTCAGTTGAATTTGAAGGTTAGTATTGTTACAGAGAAACCCCATTATAAAATGGGTTGCTTGGCTGTGTGTCCTCATTCATGTGCTTAAAAGGCGCTTAGGATAAGACTCAACTTCAGGCACACACAAAAAGGTTAATAGAAGGTTTATTTACAAAAGAAGGGGAAATGGAAAAATTAATAACTCAGGGAGAAAGAGAAGGAGATAAATTCATGAATGCCTCTTGCCAGTCCTGCTGAGCTGCAATTGCTAAAGCATTCTGAGAGCTGGTAAAAAACCAAGAGACCCCCAAGGCCCACATGCCTGGTTTTATACCAAACCTCACTGCTAAACTCCACCCTCAGGTCTCAGCAGTCCTCCCTTCAGTGATGATGACATTATGGGATTTGTAGTTTTTGGTGTCTTGGATCTCTTTGGTCTGGAATGGGGGTAGAGTACATAATACCTATTTGTGGACTTTGTTCAAGACATCCTTTCCCTCAACAGTATTTTTGTGCTTGCTAAAAAATTTATATAAATACAATTCAAGATATAATAAAATTTTTGAAATTTTGTGAAGGTAGAAAAAGATTTTCAATTGAAAATTGTTATACCTGCCCATTTGTTTAATAAGACCCCGTAGCCCTCTAGGGAATAGGCATATGTGCTGTAAGTAATTCAGCAAGCATTTACTAAGCATCTCTTCTGTACCAGGTACTCTGCTTATTCCCGTATTCCTATATTATTGAACAATTTTTTTTTTTAAGATTTATTTATGCATGCAAGAGCTGGGGTACAGGCCAGAGTCGTGGGAGGTAAGAGGATTCACCAGAGACAGAGTGGGGAGCAGAACAGGCAGATTGACTGAAACACATAGCTGAGGGGAGCAGTAGGTGAGGCAGGAGAGGTCTGCTGCACCTCCCTGGCCGGGGATCAAACTCCTGCTGCACACTCCCGCTACTGTGCCGCAGATGTTTCACAGTGTGGTGTTCAACCTGCTGCACCACCAGGGACTAAATAAATACTTTTCCTTTTTATATTAGAACAACTACCACTTTACACATATTTTTGAAAATCTAAAAGTTTATTGAAACAAAATAAAATATTAGAGAGAAGAAGGGTTTTTTTTGGCTGATAGCGTGAAAAATTCTAGAGTCAATAAGAGTATTCACAGCAGTGTAGGATTTAAAATAAATATTTAAAAAGTTTCTCAGCTCTAGATAAATGGAAATTAGAAAACATGAAAAATTTAAATAGAAAGTAATTTTTTTCTTTCAAAATTAGAAACTAAGGTAATTTCATTCAAATAATTTATGACATAACAAAAGTAGAGATAATCCTAGTTATTCTTATAAAATTTGCTAATAATTTTTATTGATAATTGAATACTTAATGAACAGTGATAAGACAATAAGCCATTCTTCATTCTAGGTTACAGAATGTGCATCTGTCACTTACCTTGTCGACCAGTGAAACCAAACATTATTGGAGAACAGGTAATCGGCTGTTAGATTTGTCATTTTTAAATTAAAAAAAAAAAGTTGCTGTATTGAACTTTTTGTTTGATAGCTTTTGAGTCAGATAAGTTGCCTTCTTGTTAGAAAGGAAAATTAGGGACCGTCTTGGCACAGTGGGCAGCCCCTCAGTCTCATAATCCGAAAGGAAAATTAACACATTTACTACTTTTGGAATGAAAAATTTAAATAGAAAGTAATTTTTTTCTTTCAAAATAAATTTTAATCCTGAATATAAGTGCCTTCAATTTATGTGGCACTGAGATCGCAATCTGTACCAGTCCATATTTGTCTTCCTTTTAAGTTGTCAAGGGACAGAATCAAGACTGAAATTTTAATAATTTTTATTAAATACATATATTTATTTTTAGGATAAATTTGATCTTTGGGGTACAGAAATTATAAAATGTTTTTAGTGACAGTATCCTGAATACTTACTAGCTCAAGAAGTCCTCATTGTTCATTTGTGTTTCACATCACTAAGATACATCATATACTGGATGGAAGAAACATAAACATTTCTTAACCAGTAGTCCAGGACAATGCTTGGTCAGTCAGCCCTATCCTATATATTTTCAATATGATAACCATAGTGCTATGTTTTTGACGATTCTCTGCTATGTGATCCACGTTAAAAAAAAAAAAGGTAGAAGCACTCAGAGTAAAAGACATTAAAACTAAGAGCCAATTGAGTTGTCTTTTTATTCTCAGCTAAATGAAAAATTTTAAAGGGACAATTTGTTGCTTAGAAAAAAATCAACTTTATTATGTTGCTAAACATTTAGTGATTTACTTGAATATAGTCAGATTTCCAGGAATACTGACGGTTGGTCAACATGGTCATCATTAAGAATTTCCATGTTATTTAAAAACAAAGGTACTGAATATTCAAAATTCAGTACTTTCTGATAATTCTACATTTTACAATTAACTTTTTCTGTACAGTTATTTATATTATATCTGCATGGTGGCAATTTCTCACTAGTATAATATTACACATCCTTTCCAAATTCGTGTTTGGTGATCTCTTGGTAGCTTGACACCTATCAGAATTGTGTCTTGAAATTGGCCATGAAATGTACTTCAACCACAGACAGCTGTAAGTACTACAAATCAGGGTTTTATATTCCTGGAGAGCTAGTAGTTAAAACACTTAACAGCCGCCTCTGCTAGTGTTATGCCATTTGTAAATGTCACTTATAAAAATAGGGTATAGTTATTTTCTGATTAGGGTAAATAGTAAAAACTAGGAAATTAAACTTTGAGGCCTCTGGTAAAGTACAGTTGAAAGCATATATAAATGTGGGTAAGGAAGTAAAGAGCCTTTCAGAGTCACATGGCAGAATTAATACTAGCTTTTATATTGTTAAACCCAGGACACACTAACATACTTAAATTTGCAACCCTAAATACTATCTCATTGTCTTAGTAATTTATTTATGTATTTAAATTAAATACTCTGTTTAATAGATTTCCAGTAAAATGGGCGCCCATTATCATTGTATCATTTGTTCAGCAACAATCACCAGAAGGACCGATATGCTAGGACATGTTAGGCGCCATGTGAATAAAGGAGAGACTAAATCCAAGTTTATTGCTGGTAAGTTGAGTAATCTCATTAACATGTTAATAAGTAAATCCTTAAACAGTGGTCCAATTATTCTTTTCAAACATAGGCAGGTAAAATATAGTGATTTTATTAAATCATTTACTTAATTACTAATCTTTTATATCAGGTTTTGATTTCTTTCTGTGAGGCACCCCCCATCAATATCTACCCACCCTCAATTTAACAGATATATTTAATAAGTGGATAGAAGAAAGCAATGAATTGTCAAAAAAAAATAGGGATCTTAATGAAAGTTACTAATAATGACTCCTGCATCAATAACTGCTTTGAAAAACACTGTGAAAGGAAGGTAAGAGTTATATGAAGACCATTTATTATCCTGAGTGATACCAACTTATTAATAGCTTATTACTTTTTAGAAATTAAACACTAAGCCCTCCTACTCTCAGGCACCCATTGTAGGTAATCAGTTGACTTCTATTTATAAAATGGGATTATGTGCCTTTCTTTTAAAAATTGAAAAAAATAATCACTGAAATGATTTTCTCTAGAGTGTAACTTTCTCATAAAACCAGGTTTCAAGAAGGCTGATCTTGTGAGACATGTCACCTTGGTAGATATAGAAGAAATGTTCAGAGAGATTACTATTATGTTTCATTGTAAGATGAGAAATGGTTGCCATTTAGTTAACATTCTGCTTATAATATTACCAGGAAATTCAAGCAAAGAATCTCAGTTATTTTTACCTATACATATAAATGACTCTCAGATATTTAAAATATATACACATAAAAATATATACATTCCTGTTTTCTCTAGGCTTATAGCTAAATGTTTTTAATGTGTAGTAAATATGGAGCAATATTTTTCCATTATTTTGTAGCTATTTAAATGTAGCTTGTGATTTAAAATCATAGTTATGAAAAGGTGTTCTGAAGTCTACCATGTTCATGAAATCTACTGGTTTTAGTCAGCGATGAGGGCTATGGTATATATCCACACAGAGGTAGTAATTTTCTATGAGTATGTCAATAAAATATACATAGTAACTAACCACTATAAATTCAGCATCTTGTAGTATTTGATGAGAAATAGTTTTGAGATTTTGTGTTGTCTTAGGTTGATTGTTCTTAACCACATATGATGCAGATGATTTGATGTGTTAGACAGTTAAGATTTTAAGTTAAAATAATTCACCAAATACTTAACTAAGTGCAACTCTTTCTTTTCCATAGACAGTGCTGAATATATCAGTGTTTGGGTTTTTTTAAATAGCTACCCAATTAGTTACATTAACACAAAGTATTATAAAAGAAAGTTATCTTTTAAAATGTGTATTGTTTTAAATGTTTAGAATTATTTTATATTTCACTGGAAATGTTCTCTTTTTATTTTAGCATCTGCTGCTAAACCACTTAATGAAATTTTGAAAGAGGCAGACACAGATGTACAAGTTTGTCCTAACTATTCAATACCTCAGAAAACAGATTCCTATTTTAATCCCAAAATGAAACTAAATCGGTAAGATACACTGGAAAGGAGGGGGGCTAGGGAATGTTTCAAATCATTACAAATGTACCTTCTCTTAATCTTTACACTCTAATACCTTGAAATTTAAAAACTAGGTACAGAAAGAAAATAATCTATTTTAGCATTTTTTCAGAATGATTGTTCTCTCTTTTTTTCTACAAAACCAGTTTCTCAGAGAATAAAATAGGCCTGACTGTATAATTAACTAACAAACTGGTGCTTTTGGGGGCAAATCTTATTTATGAAGTCATTATTTATAGTGAAAGCTTCTTAGTAGAATCCTTTTGGAGTCATAGTGTAATTTCACAGAATTTTACTTCTTACACTGTTAAATAGGGAATGTTATTAGATCTCTGATTTAATGGGGGCAGGGAAGGGAGACCTGGTCTTTTTTCCTATATGTGGAGAAACACCTTATTCTTCTCTAAATATGTGTTTCTTCCCTGCATTTATCTTCACACAATACAGTTTATTCTGACACTTTCTGGTCACAGTATGTAGAGGTTTTCTACAAATAATTATTATTATTTCTACCAAGCATTTCTCTGACATCAGCTAGGTTTCCTACCTGAAGATAGGATCAGGTCTCACAGGTAAATGGCTCAGTCCCATAAGACTTTCACACTCCAAGACCCCCCATACATACTTTGGGTACCAGTTTCAAGCCCAGGCTATCACTTGTGATTTTGACCCATTGACTATAGATCAGAGGTTCCAAGAGCCCTCCTTGGGTTCAAAAATTTGCTAGGGCAACTCACAAAAGTCAGAAAAACACTTATATTTACCAGTGATTAAAGGATGAAGAGATACAGAGGGCCAGGGCTGGGAGATTACCACTTTCAGGAGCTTACGTCCCCGAGGCATTTGAGTGCATCATCCCCACAGTGTGGATGTGTTCTTAGTACTATAAATATACTTTCAAGTATTCTCATTTTCTTTAATAAAATAAAATGTACAGTGATGAAGCCACAATACAGTTAAATTATTTCAGATATTTATACTTTCTTCTAGGCAGCTAATATTTTCTACATTGGCTGCTTTGACTGAGGAGCGAAAACCTTTGGAATGTCTAGATGCCTTTGGAGCAACTGGTGAGTAATGAAGCTTTTTTGGAACCCCATCTTATCAGATTTGCACAGTATCTTTTCTTGCAAAATACGATATATCCTGCAGAACATTTTATATAAAAATTAAAAGAGCTAATATAAATTTTTATTGTGGAAATATTTCAAATATATACTCAATGTATTATAATGAACGAATCCCTGTGTATCCATTAGTCACTTCAGAAACAATCAACTCTCAGTCTTTCTGTATCTATGTTCCCATGCACTTTTCCTCATACTTCACTCCCCCAGTCTCTATCCCATTATTTTTAAATAAATTACAGATCATTTTATCTATAAATATTTCAGTTGAATTCCTAAAGGATGAGGTCTTTAAAAAACAATTTTATTATCATACCTAAAAAAATTAAGACTAATTCTTCAATATTATCACATTTAGGTGTGCCCAATTATTTCATAATTTTTTTTAAATTCAAGTCAAAATCCAGACAAAGTCTATATATTTCAATTTCAGTTGTTTGATATGTTTTAAAAGTCTTTTTAATCTATATTCCCTTCCATATTTTGTGTGGTATGTGGTTTTTATTTGACATAACAGGTTTTTAAAGAGTATCCCAAAGTCCAGATTTTGCTTAATTGTATAATGATTCATAAGGTATATTCTTCTTTCCCTACATACCTATAAATTGGTAGTTGGATCTTCAGGTTTGGTCAGATCAAATAAGGTTTTTTTGTTTGTGGTAATAAGAATACTTTTTTACTGTAGTCAGGACCACTTGGTATTTGGTTATCTTTTTTTTTTTTTTTAAAGGAAACAAACATTGCCTAGCTATTTAGATAAGGGAAGATGTTAAAGATTGAGAACATTTCCCCAGAATATTCTAACACCAGAGAAAAGATAATGGGAAAAAAAATAGGAAATTTCTAGAAAACCACTTATAACCCTTTCTTCTTAAAAGTCATAGGAGAGTATTCTTGGGAAGTTTATACTAAAAAAATGAATGTATAAGTTAGCGCTCCTGAAGTTTTTCTTCTCAACAAAAAATAGTGAATAAAAGCATGGACTGTGAAGCCAAACTACCTAGATTTAAATAATAGCTTCATCACATTCCAGCTCTGTGATTACAGGAAATTGTGCTTCAGTTTCCTCATCTATCAAAAGGGAGCACTGGTACCTATCTTATGATAATGTCAAATAAATTAATATATGTAAAGAAATTAGAACAGTACCTATATAGAAAATGCTCTGGAAGTATTAGGTATCATCAGTATTATAACATCATTACTTTTTGTCATCATTATCATTAGTAATGTTTTCATATAAATATGGTAAAAATGATGATTCTAAGTTAATCAGATCATCTGAACCATTCAAACTTGACTTTTTTTTTTTTTTTTAAACTCCTTTTCTCCGGTGTCCTCACATTCACTCAGTCACCAAGTCTGTTCTCATTTTTCTTTCGTAATGTGACTGATCTCTTTTTCACTCCATACCCACCACTTCAGTGATTTTATGGCAATTATTTCTTTCCGCTCCAATATTTCTTACTTGCTGTTGTCAAACAATAATACCTAAAACACTACATTGATAATACTGTTTCTTAATTGAAGAAATCATATACTTTATTGCTTAAGTAGAGTCCAAATTATTCAGTCTGCAATTTACCATCCTCCATATTCTGATCCCAGAATACTTTTCCAGATTTATTTATTTATTTAAGATTTTTAAAAATTTACTTTTACAAAGAAGTACTGAGGTGTAGGCCAGAGGTGTGGGTGGTGAAAGAATTCACCAGAGATAGAGTGGGTTGCAGAACAGGCAGATTGGCTGAAAGACACTGGTAAGGGGAGCAGCAATCAAGACAGGAAAGGTCTGCTGTGCCATGTGGGTTCACTCCCTGGCTGGCAATCAAGCTCAGGCCATTGTGATAGTGCTGAGACTTAATCCCTAAGCCACCAGGGAGGCTCACTTTTCCACATGTATTTTCCAGTTCACACAACCCTTTTTCCTATTGTCTTTTTGTTTTATTTTAAATTCAATGATATTTATTAAACGTCTATCCTAAACTAAATGCTATATGTTTCTTAATAGTACTATCATTTTTTCCCGGTCCAGTTTTATTAAAATATAATTGACATATAACATAAGTTCAAGGTGTACAATATGATTTGATATATTTATTATAAAATGATTATACAAAAATTTTAGTTAATATCCATGACCTCACAGTTAGATTTTTGTTTCTTTTGATGAGAACTTTCAAGATCTTTGATGAGCAACTTTTAAGTTGCTCTTTTAGGAACTTTCAAGTAAAGAGTACATTATTGTTAACCATACATTACACCCATGAATCTAGTTATTTTATAGCTAGAAGTTTTATATCTTCACACAATTCCTTTACCTTATACTCTCCCATTTCTGGCTACCAAATATCTGTTCTGTGTTTCTAAAAGTTTGAATTTTTTTCACATATAAATGAAATCACATGGTGTTTGTCTTCTCTGTCTGGCTTATTTCACTTAGCTTAATAATGCCCCCCAAGATCCATCTATATTGTTAAAAATGGCATGATTATCTTCTTTATTGGTTGAGTAATATTCCATTGTCATTATCTGTCATTGGATGCTTATTGTTTCCATGTCTTGATAGTACAATGAACTATTCATTTTTTCATCTGAAATCATTGAAGCTAATGTCTAAGATCTTTCAGCCTTTTCTTTCTACTGTATCTTTGTAAACCTGTATTAGGTTCATAGCACTTATTTTGCATGTTTCCCCATCTCTAAAACATAGATATTAGAACTTATTTCACAAATATGGTATGAGACATATAAAATTCCTGGCACATAGCCGATGTTCTTTTTTTTTTTTAACCCTTTTTTTTTTTTTTAACCCTTCTGAAGGCACATGTATGAAGAACGTGGTCAGTGCTTTTAGTACGTAGAGGGTTTTCTAATCTATATTAGCTAGGCTTGTATCATCATCTCTCATTTTATAGTAAATTTCCCTATCTTTCTAATCTAGTAGGTTTGAAAAACCTTGAGAAAAGATTTTCTTTTTTCCGAACGTTTGACCATTTGCTTACATGTGCAAAATTACCTTCTTTATCTTCACAATGATACTGTTAGGTAGTATTTGAAAAGAGTTGGTTGAAGACAGTGGTTTTCATACTTTAGTGCATTAGGGTAAACTTAAGCAAAAAGAGTTCCAGCAACCCTTCCACCCATCAAGCAGGGAAGCCCCACTCTTTATTATATTATATTGTGTATTGGGTTTCTCTGTAAGAGTTTGTTTGAAATAAAAATGTCTCATGTAAGAAAACTACTATTCCACAAATAAAGGACATACATGGATATTTATTTATAGAGGAGTCATAAAAAAAAAAGTCTTGTAAGAAAATTGGTTAGACACATTTTTGTGGTATCTTTTCTTCCTAGACTTATTAGTGAGAAAGGAGATTAAGATTTATGCAAATATTAGGATTTTGAAATGGTTTGTTTTTGTTATATAGAAAAGTATTTTTTTATTATTAAACTTTAATTATTACAATTTAAAAACTCATTTCCCTCCCCTTTTCTCCTAAGGGATAATGGGATTACAATGGGCAAAACATCTTGGAAATGCAGTGAAAGTTACAATTAATGACTTGAATGAAAACTCTGTGACATTGATTCAGGAAAACTGCCATTTAAACAAACTGAAAGTGGTATTAGACAATAAAGAAAAGGAAGAAAGCGATGATATTCTTGATGAAGCGGAACACTTTGGTAATATTAAGGTGACCAAAATGGATGCCAATGTACTGATGCATTTGAGATCTTTTGATTTTATGTAAGTGCAAAAAAAGTGCTATATTGCTTTCTAAACCTACCTGCATTTTTTTTTGGAGGGGGGTGATAGGGGATGGGATGGAGGAAAATGGGTATGGGTGGGAGGTTAAAAAGTAAAAGTTTTGAGTTAATTTAAATTAATACAATTGGTGTTTTTTGTCATTGACCTAAGAAAAGCAATAAGAATTTTTTCTAGCAATTGTAATAAAATGCCTGAGCTTGACAGTTTTCCTCTAAACATAATTAATGTTTATATGTGTGAGATTATATGACATTTTACTACTTACTTTGGGAGCCAAATTATGCATTTAAAATCAATTTGGAAAGTGCTTTGAATACATGGAAGTTTATCATTAGAAATAATTATAATAGTATAATTTTAGTTATTAGTGTGATTTTAATGTCTATATTCTTTTTGATTTTAGACACCTAGACCCTTTTGGAACATCAGTCAACTATCTAGATTCTGCATTCAGAAATATAAGAAACCTTGGCATAGTGTCAGTGACTTCTACAGATATCAGTTCTTTATATGCCAAAGCACAACATGTTGCTCGGCGCCACTACGGCTGTAATATTGTCCGAACTGAATATTACAAAGAACTAGCAGCCAGAATTGTTGTAGCTGCAGTGGCAAGGTACAAAATCATCTACTGTTTACCTAGTATGTTTGATACATGATTTTTTTAAAAAAGCTATTGATAACAAGTGCTTATTTCATTTTTCAAAATGAAACCCAACACTAGTTTCATAGCATTTAGATTCAGGTTCCTACCTCATATTCCTACCATAATTACAGATTATTAGACTTTATAGGCCTCTGGGGGCATTCCTAATTAAATGAAAACTGGTGGTCAGTTTTTATTTGCCACAGTACCTACTACACATACACTACACACATACAAGAATCTTAATAATATAATATCAGCAATTTCAGATTCGTACATATACACATGGTAACTGCAAAGGGAAAACAAAGCACATACATGCTGTATTGAGTAGATAGATAGCCTGTAAAATTAATTATGGCAAAGACTTTGCCTATTCATCTTTTATTGAATACTGGACAACTAGCATACTAACCTGCATGTAGTAAATGCTCAGTAAATACAAATTATTGGGAAGAATCTTCTTTCCAAAAAAAAGATAAGAAAAGGGGTCATGATAACAAGAAATAAGGACATACTGAAAACTAAAGAATGCAGTGCTGTTGAGAGGTTATCATCATAAAGAAAAATGTCTAGTGAATGGCAACCCATGCAAACTTTATTTCCTGTGTTTCACCCACCCATACTTGACTGTGTAGGTTAGTGTAATATAATGCTACATCAATATAAAGCCCCTGAAATAACTTCAAAAATTTTTTCAGAGCTGCAGCCCGATGTAACAAAGGCATCGAAGTGCTATTTGCAGTGGCTCTGGAGCATTTTGTGTTGATAGTTGTGAGAGTTTTGAGGGGCCCCACTTCTGCAGATGAAACAGCCAAGAAGATTCAATACCTGATCCACTGTCAGTGGTGTGAAGAGAGAATTTTTCAGAAGGATGGTAATATGGTAGAAGGTAAATTCAAATTTCTCTTGACTGTACACTATGTTTAATTTATGTATAAGCCTCCAATGAATAAATCTTTATCATATCCCTAATTATACATATTGTCCTTTGATTTTAAAGATTACAGTGCTAACTTTATTTCCCATACTGGATTTCCTTTCATCAACAGACAAGACATTCCTGTGAGTTTGAGTTTATTAAAGTTATCTACTCATGCTATACAATTTATGCTTTCTAGCCCTGCCCTCTATTGAAACATCTAGTAATAACTTAGTTTCCACTTTCACTAATTTTAGGAACAGAAGTCAGATTACCTCTTTGTCTAGACTGTTTTAAATCATTAATTTTATAAAAATAATTTTCATATTTCGGGCTAAGTATGAATGTCATCAATTAAGAAATTCATTCAGTAAACATTTGTTGAGCCTCTACTATATGCCAGGCCTGGGATCAGGGAAAATGATGTGACTTGTGCTCTCTATTCATATACCTTTACCATACTGTTAATTACAGAAGACTTTTTGTGTTTTTTAATATTTGCTAAAGGAGGCCCTTGTAAAAAGTTTAATTTCAGAATGTTCCTGATACTGTGTCGTTGGTTTTTTTTCCTTAATAAAAAAATCAAATAAAGGAACCAGAACATGTTAAATTTAGGAAGATAGATTGTGGTTTTGAAGCCCAGTATACTTTTCATTTGTCCCAGTACGTCACTACAATGTTAATTGATGTGGGAAAGGAGGCATCCGATGTGTTCCTTACTTTAGTTCTCTTGTTCTTTGACTCAGAGATAAATCTGAGATACCTATCATTTATCATGTTAAAACATCTTCATTTCCATTTTTATTGTACCTTATCAATATGTTGGATTTTGCCACGCTTTTTCATGTAATGATGATTGTGTGGTTTTTCTCCTGAGATCTAATTTAATTAATTATAAAATTTCCCACTATTGAACCTTTCTAAATTTCTAGAAAAACTACTCAATCAAAAGTATTTTTTTAATGTGGTTTCTACTTGCTAAGTTTTAAAAGACTTTTGTTTCACTATTCATAAGTTAAATGGTATATAATTTTCCTTTTTTAGCATAACTTTGGTTGGGCTTTGGATTCAGTTTAAAGTCCCTTTAAAAAGAATTTGGAACTTTCCCCCTTTTTTCAAACCTTGGGAATAGTTAGGTAGCATCAGACTTCCTTGTTCATTAAAGGTTTAGCAGTATTCACTAACTTTTCTAACTTATTTGCAAAGAGTTAAACAAATGGTGTGTAATTTTTTAAATTTTCTTGGTGTCTTGATTATCTTTTTAAATTTTAAATATTTTTAATATTTGTTCTTCCTGCGTTTTTACTTGACTGAGTTAGGTACTGGTTTATTCTGGTAATGGGTGTTTACTATCTGAATGTTTACTTTAATAGTAAATATGTATATACATCTTTAATTTAGATTTATCAGTTTTAAGCAATGTGCTTTGGCTTCATCTTAAATGTTTTCTTCATCTTCCCGTTTCCCTTCATAATTTCTGTTCATTATACTGGTACTATAATATATAACATTTCTACTTGATGTTGCCTGAGCAGACATATTCAGTGCTCATCATCAGCCTTTTTGGCATAATTTCTCATTATTTCTTAGTTGAGTAAATTTAACTTTCTTAGTTTAGTCAAGAGGCTTCATGGAAAAAATACTCATCGATAGATGTTTAGAGCTTAGTGTTCATATCCTTTATACTTAAGAGTCTGAAGAGTTTCTTTGAGTGCCTTTTGGAAGTTCTTCTGTTGTCTTCTTTTACTGAATACTATTGAAACTTTTCATTTATGTGATACGATCATTTTGCCTGGCTGCTCAAAGGATTTACATTTGAAATACAGTTAACTTTACTAGAATATATCCTTTTATGATCAGTTTTCCAAGACCATGGCATATATTTTTAACATGCAGTTTCAAATTTTCATTTCAAGAAAGTTTTCTTAGTTTCAATTCTGATATTTTTCTTACCTTTGAACTGTTATGACCATAATGGATCTCATCCTTTCTTTAACATTTTATCTCTAAAAACATAAAATACAGATTGTAATTAGTACATCTTCATTATTGGCCTTTTCATTATTATGAAATACTCATTTTTGTCTCTAATATTTCTTGTGTGAAAGCCTTATAAACACTCCTATAGTTGCTATTCACATAATATATTTTTCTCATAATTTCATTTTCAGTCTCTTAAGCATTTTATTACATCTTGCTTTTTTATGCAGTCTGATTATTTCTGCCTTTGATGACAGTGTTTAGATCATTTATATTTAAATGCTGTTATTAAAATGATTGGCTTTGTGTCAGCTCTTTCACTATTTGTCTCATAAGTGTTTTGTGTCTTTGTTTCTTTTTCTTCTGTTGTTACCTTGTTTGGTCTTAAATATGTTTAGTGTGTCATTTTAATTAATTTCATTGTTGATTCTTTAGTTATATATTTTTCAGTTATAGTCTTAATAGCTGCTCCAGAAATAACAGATTATACTTTCACTTATCTACCTCATGGTCAATAGAGTTAAGATTGACAGAAATCTAACAACTAACAACTTTGTTCTAATGTAATTGCATTTTCTATTTTCCTCTTTCCAACTGTTATTGTCATATATTAATTATGTCTACATAGATCTAATCCAGCAATACACTATTATATTTATTTTTGTAAACTTATGATTTTCAAAGAAATCAAGGCAAGAAGAGAAAAAGCATATCTTTGA
This sequence comes from Galemys pyrenaicus, assembly GCA_019455555.1. Classification (NCBI taxonomy): domain Eukaryota; kingdom Metazoa; phylum Chordata; class Mammalia; order Eulipotyphla; family Talpidae; genus Galemys; species Galemys pyrenaicus. The sequence goes on along the minus strand of JAGFMF010011659.1, from coordinate 7,262,880 downwards.
ATTCAAATTACAATATGTCACTTCCTTTCAGCTTTCCTAGTTTTTGTTTATCTGGGTATATCTTTATTTCACACCAGGATAAAATCATGGTTATTTAACTACAGGTATACATTCTGAGGTATGTCAGTAGGTGATTTTATCTTTGTGCAAACACTGTATTCTTACACAAAGCCAAATGGTATAACTTACTATACATCTCATATATATATAGGGACCATGATTATATACTGTCCTGTCATTGACCAAAACATCATTATGTGGTACATAACTGGTTTTGCTGGTTATAGAATTGATTGACAGGTTTCTTTAATTTAGTACTTGGGACTATGTCATTCCAGTGCCTTTTGGATTCTTGTTTCTGATGAGAAATCATTGCATAGTTTTTCTTTTGTACTTGATAAATTATATTTTATTTCCTTAAAAATTGTGTATGTATATGTTACTTTCAGCAGTTTAATTATGATATATCTAGGAGGGTGTCTTTGGTTTATCCTGTTAGAATTAAGCTTCTTGGGTATATAGATGAGTGTTAACCAAATTTGGGGCATTGTCTTGCTACTCCAATCTACAGCTTTCTTCTTCACTGGAGGCAGATATGCTCTGTAATCTGTAGTGCATACCAAATATGCATTAAAGGATAATATAGTCATCTGTTTCTGGTAGTGTTTTCTAACCAATTTTTAATGATTGCCCTAGGGCTGCTATTTCTATTTATCTTTGCCTTTTATAATCAAGTAGCCCCTATGGCTATTTCTGCCTCTAATAGCTATTCACCATTCAAGTGACTTTCTTCCAATATTATGATCCTTCAAGTTTTAGGCTTTCAGAAATGACTCAATTATTTGAGATCTATAATGTTTCTTCAGCACTATTTAGGAATGTTTCATGAGAATATCTTTTCTAACATTTCTGGAGATTTAGAACAGAAGCAGGTTTTAATACTTAGCCCATCATCCTGATTTTGTTTTTAAAGTAACAAAGTCAAAGGAATATAGAATCCATTTTAGCTTTTTATTAAATTTTCCTAAATATGATGAAACTTCGGAAAGTTTTGGGCATCCTGGATAAATAAAATGGTTTAGTAGCCTGTGGCTCTTGTTTTGGTTTGTTTTCCCTAATTTAGTTTCCCTTTTTGAAAGAAGTAATAGACATCTCCAGTGGTTAAGAAAGGTTGTCCATAATATAGATTTCATCACAATTAAATTTAAAATAAAAATCTCAGGAGAACTTTCAGCATGATTTTTTTTTAAATGAAACATTTTTAATGATTTTTTAAAGTTATTAATGACATATCATTTCATGAAGAAATCTCCGGCGTGGTCATCATGGTTTTTCCACCATCAAATCGCCTATACTTTTCTACCATAGTCCATTGTGCTCTCTTTCCCCACTCTCTTCCTCTTCCTCCCCCTCCTCTTCCTTCCCTCTTCCCCATTCCCCCCCCACCCCCATACCTCAGAACTATGGCCAGCTATCAAGTTTGGCTTTGAAGTTTGTTTCCCTAATGATTTCTTTAGTTTATCTATATTCCACCTATAAGTAAAACCATCTAGTACTTCTCTTTATCCTTCTGGCTTATATCACCTAGGATAATGCCTTCCAGTTGTAGCCATGCTGCCACATAGGGCAAGAGTTTATCTTTTTGATCATTGAGTAGTATTCCATTGTGTATCTATATATATGTATACACATATATTTTGGGGCACTATCTTGCTACTCCAACCTGATCCCATCTTTAGGTTCTATCTGTCTACATATACACACCACATTTTCTTCATCCATTCATCTGAATTTATGGCTATCGGGCACTAGGACTTGTTTTCTGTATTTTGTTTTTAATCATAAAGAGCTTATAGGCTATAAATGATACTGTCTTTCAAAGAAGTCAGCTCACTCAGAATTTTTTAATTTGTCAACTTGTAATATATAGTTTATAAAGCTAAATCGATCCATAAATCTTACTAATAAAATAACGATCCCTGCCCCGCTCCATAAATTAACCAGCTAAAATTTCACCACTCTCTCTTCTGCTTGTCTTCCAATTTCTAAATAGTATGCTTGTTATACTACCTGCTTTTAACTGCCTTTATAAAAGAAAAGTTTTTAGTCTCTTAAACCAAAGTTACATATGCATCCCTCCACTCTCCCTTGTTGGCTTAATCATTATTCAGTATTTATCTTATAGGTATAAAAATACTGCTTCTTTATTTAGCGGTTATTAGTATATAACAATTGTTTATTGCTTTGTAACAAATTACTTCAGAAAGCAGTGTTTTAAACAGCATTTATTATCGCATACTTAACAGTAAGTGCAGAACCTGAGCATGGCCTAGCTGGGTCCACTAGCTCAGTCTCTACCAAAAGCACAATCAAAATACTGGTCAGGGCTTTAAGAACCGCAAGGGCTGACTGAAAAGGCTCTACTTAGACTCTAACTCACATGGTTGTTTCCTAAAGTTGGTCCTTGTAAGTTGTTAGACGGAAGATATCAGTACCCTGCTGACTGTTAGTGCCCTCAGTTCCTTGCCACACAGTTCACAACAACATGACAGCTTTGCCTCAAAAAAAAAAAAAAGCAAGCAAGTCAAAAATCATGTTCTTTTGTAAACTAGTTTTAGAAATAATAACCTATCACTTTTGGCATATTCCAGTCATTAGAAGTGAATCTGTAAGTCTAATGATTTTATACTCAGGAAGAGGAGGTTATATAAGGATATGCCAGGCTGCTATAATACAGATGAACCATATAATATATTGATGCCATAGTAATGTTTTTATATAACTTTAATAACTCTGGAGTTAATATAACTGATTTTTTAACTTTATGTACTTTTCATGATCTGTCTCTAAATTTTTTGCTATAGTTTCAGTGCTCTTTCCATATGGTTTAACATGCTGAATGATCTTTGGGATCCAGTTTCACCCTCTGCAGACAGTTCTCCTAGCTATTCTATGCTGTTTGTTTTCTAAGTCTGTTGAAAGCTATTGTCCAAGCGCTTCCTTTTACCCATCTTCCTGGAAATTTCCTTTGGATTTCTCTTGTGGCATTTCCTGTCTTGAATCTTTGATTTTTTTGGGTTTTCTTAATTTACCTTCTCATTTTGAATGAACACTTGTTCTTTTAATTTCCTTGTTCTTTTAATATTAGTATACTTTTTTTTTATTTCATTTGCTGGATAGTCTGTAAATCCTTTGAAGTCAAGAACCTGAGTTTTCAGATATGAGAAATTTTTTGTATTATTTCTTTGCTAATTTTCTTCACTCAAATTATCTTTTTATCATCCAGGAATTCATTTTAGTTCTATGTTGTATCTCTCATATTGAACCTCTTTTTCACATATATAAACACATATATATACACACATGCATTTATATATACGTATACATACATATATACACATGTAGATATATGTGTATGTGTGCATATATATTTTTACATCCACTAGTCTTTTCTTTGGGATTTAGTTCTACCTGTAGATGTTCCTTGATTTTTATTTCCCAGTTCTCCTATTTAAATTTCTATTTTATTCATTTTTAACTTCAATTTTTGTCATTGTTTCTTTTTTAATAGTCCCTATTGTTTCGGTCTGGAGTGCTGCGACTAAACTCCTAGGCCACCAGGGAGGCAAAATCTAACCTTCTCCAAGAATATTTATTATAGTTGGGCATATTTTTAAATTAGGGGAGAATTTGTTTATTTTTGTATTGGTATTGTTCTTTTATTCATTTCCTGTCTCTCTATTTTATAATTTTGTTCACTGTCATAGTAAATCTTAACTGTTGTCTTTGTTATCCACACTGAAAGTTGGAAGCACTTGGGGCCTTTACAGTGAGGATTTTACTGTAATGAGAAGGCACTTCGGGCAGCCTTTTCATTGGGAAACACCTCAAATACCAGCAAAAATATATAGAACTTTTCAATTGGTGAATTTTTCTAAGGCAGGAGTTTCTACTCTTTTGTCAACTTTGTGGGAACCGTGTTGGAGAAGGAGACTGAAAAACCTTACCATTTATATGCACTTGTATTTAGTCCGGGGCCTCCCTGGTGGCATAGGAGTTCAGTCGCAGCGCTCCAGCTGCACAGCAGACCTCTCCTGTCTGCCAGCTGTTCTTTCTGAGCGGTGTATTTCAGTAAATCTGCCTGCTCTGCTCCCCACTCTGTCTCTGATGAATCCTCTCACACCCTCCAACACCTCTGGCCAGTACCTCAGTTCTTCTATGCAAAATAAGTAAATACTTTAATCCCTCTATTTTCATACATTTCACCCTCAACTGTGACTAATGTCCCTGGTTCCAGGTCTTCAGTGGTTCAGTCTCACCCATTATTAACATCTTTGGGATAGGAAACATATAGAAGCCCGAATGTGGGAATTAGAGAATATCTAAGAGTCTTAATTGTACTAGGCCTTAAAAAACGTTAACCAGGCTTCTTTTCTACCATGCCACCCTATACCCATCTTCAGAAACAATTTGGACCTTAAATTCTCAGGCCTTTCTGTGGTCCCACAATGCCAGAGTATTTGCTGTTTATGATGGTAGCCCATCTACTCATTTCAGACTTGTGCTTTAGCCTTCTGACCTGAGTATCAGTTAACCCCTTGAGTTATGAGTAACTCATCCCACCTTCTAACATTTTATTGACATTTTTCATCATCTTTTGTTACGTCCTTCCCATTTTATTTATCGTTGGGGTTTGATTTTTATTACTCTGTTCTCATTTTAATAATATTTTAAGAGACAGCAAAGAGAAAGTTTAATCCTTTGTACTTCAATCAAAGTCTACAAATATTTATGATTCCTCATGTGGAATTGCCTTCACAATTTATCTGTATACCCTGGAAATACTTATTTTCTGTCTTTCTTTCTTTACCCCTTCATTTTTGCTGCTGGTAACTTGAAAAAATAGCCCTGCCTCCTCAGAGAGGGAATTGCTGCTGATACTGACCCAACACTAAGAAATCATAGGCAAGGGACTCAGGAAAGGACATAGGTGTGTATGATGGGAGCATTTTACAAAATACATCAAGAAACAAACTGACTAATACAAGCTCACATGTAAGTGGGTGTGATGGACAGAACCATAAATGTAAATGCCCTAATTTGGATAACACCTGTCTATGTATTTGTAATTTAGCTATTTAGTGGGTCCAGAGAAGAATTCTTGGATATGCTGATAATGTCTGAGGAATTTAGTTCTCAAAAAGCTGGTTTCGGGGCCTTCCTTGTGGCACAAGTGGTTAAGTCACAGCACTGTGAATCAGCAGCAGCCATGCAGCAGGAGTTCAATCCCTGGCCAGGGAGGTGACCCACATGGCACAACAGACCTCTCCTGTCTTGCCAGCTACTCCCCTCAGCAGTATATTTCTGTATCTTCCTGTTCTGCTCCTCACTCTGTCTCTGGTGAATCCTCTCACCTCCTGCATTTCTGGCCTGCACTCCAGCTCTTGTATGCATAAATAAATAAATCTTTAAAAAAAAAAAACTAGTTTCAGTGATAACCAGGTCTTTCTTTTAAGGCTTGCAGTTAAATAATACTAAAGAGTAGACCTAGAAACAAACAGTGAAGGAGACCTTTAAATAAATCTACAAGACAGTCCCTCAGGTGTGTGCCATGCTATTTAATTACTTTGAATAACAACGTGATACCTGGTAGCAAGAAGTTATACACCTAGGTCAGTTCCCTATCACCAGAATCCTGGATATGTCTCATGCAACTGGTTCCTAGAAAATGAATCATCAGTCCAGCAATGGTCTGGATTGGGGGAAAGTCATGAGTGTCTGATTTAAAATAACTATTCTGTTATACCCACAAAGCAAAAAATTATATCTAGTATTCTTATTAAAAATAAAATTACTATTCCAGGTCTAAGTTAACTGAAAAAATCCATGGTAGAATATTGCTCTATTTCGGAAACTAAGAATAATGCTAACATCTGCCAATTTCCTTCTGATTAATAAGGCATTTCAGTGCTTTTTAAACTGAGTTAGATTCTTCTGACTTACATCTTGAGGGCTAAATATGAATCAAGCCCAGGGAATGTAGTGTTTCATTTTCTTGCAAAATGTATGGGAAATGTCTTTATTTTGATGGGATCATAATATATTTGTCAAAACCTATAAACCTTTTCACATTTTATATATATATAAAAATTAGACCCCAGTTGATTTTAAAATTTAAATATCTTAGAGATTTTACAAGACTTTCTCCTACTTAAAATTATTTCATGGAGTAGGGTGACTAAAAGTTGATAAAAATTTGCCTCTAATAAGTCATTTGACTTGGAGTTCTATAACCTCTCTTAAAACCTTAATCCTCTGATATGTAGAACTGAGCTTTTAACAATACTTCAGAGACTTACGAGGATTAACATTTTTAGATACACATGAAATACTTAACACAATACCTGGCACATAGTAGATCCTCAGTATATAGTAGCTTCAAATTATTATTAATATAACAATTTCTATCCTATACATTGTCATTTCTCCTTTGATTTCTTTCTTTAATCCTTTCACAGAAAATCCATACAGACAGCTGCCTTGTAACTGTCATGGAAGCATGCCTGGGAAGACAGCAATAGAACTTGGACCTTTATGGTATGTACCTTAGCATAATAATAAATTCAAAATTGATTTGAATGAAAACAAGCAAATTTAGATTGTGGTTTAGGTCTAGGCAAATAATTATGATTCCTCTCCTATGAACCTGAGGTATTTTCAGTGTTCAGATTTCCTATGCCATTATTCTTCCAAGTTTATGACAGTGCTAAGAGGCAGTAAGATCAAAGAGAAGCCTGGCTGATATGGAAATTAATCATCTCTAAATTCCAACAATGATACTTTTTTAGTTGATAATTATACAACTAAGGAATAATTGTCACAATAACGTTGTAGAAAAGTTAAGTAATATAAATTGTCGTGGAAAAATTAGTTTTCTGTGTGTGTGTGTTGTTCTTTCCTTCAGATCAAGGAATTACTTTTAAGTGAAAAGGGCATATGAAAAGAAATGTCTGCTTTTGTTTTAGGTAAAGCTGTTTTATGACACATAAATGCAAATATTTAATGGGTTTGAGCTTTCACATTATTACCAGTTACTGTATTTTTAATGTTCCTGCTGATGCCTAAGGTGTGCTTTTCATCTCATCTAAATATGCTTAGATTAAGAATGAGCTAATCAGCCTTTCCTGCTAGTGCACTTATCTGTATCATTTGCTATACATTGAACCTACTCACTGCTCAGAACTAGAGAAATTACAAATATAACATGTTGCTAGGTGTAGAAGGAAAATCAAGCCCATATCTTGTTTTACAGATGAGAAAACTATGGCATAATGATTTAAAAGCTTACCACAATTGAGCCCCCAAAATTAGTTATTAGCACAAGCAGGGCTTGACTCACTCAAAAACATTGATCATATCTTTACTCTGTAGGGCACAAAATAAATAATCCCATTCCCCTCTGGATTTTTCTCAGGCTGGATAAGTAATCGAAACAGTAGCAAATGGGTTAGCAAAGGATAAATAATCAATTTAATAACATCTATATGGAGAATTCACATGGTTATAAATTCTAAAGAATAATAGAGCAGACCAGGAATATTTATCCTGCATTTTAGAATCCAAGACATCAAAGACAGAGACAGAAGGGGTGACCTCATCCTTACTCGGAGAGTACAGATGAGATTCTTGGATAGAGAATTCTTCTAAGTCATAAGAGGGAGACCAATGATTATTTCTTCGATTAGGGAAAGGACAGAGGCTTAGGACATAATGATCTCTGATTTGGAAAGGGCAAAGGATTTAGGCAAGAACATTAGCTTCTCTTATCCTTCAGGACCCTCACTGCTCTCAACCTAAATCAGTCTGCATTTTTTAAGTAGTAGAAATAAACCACTGAGGCTCTCAGAGCTTTTATTGACTTCTAGTTCTCATGTCAAGGTGAGAAGGCCTACTCTGGGCCTATTACGAAGTCTGTCTGACCCTTTGAAGTGATCTCACCCCACACTCTGATCCAGAATCCTTTTCTCCCATCTTCATCTCCAATTCAAATTCTACATCCTCTTTTAAATTACCCCTTAGTGCTTCAACACAGACTAATCTCTAACTTCCCTTTGAGTAAATATTACAGTGATCATTCAACACTATTTTTTAAAAAGTGTTACATTTTGCCATTTCTGCTTACTATTTGCATACCTTCTTATATTATTTTTTCCCCCAACACCATCACTTATATACCACTGTAGCTTTCTCTCCCTCCTCCCTCTTAACCTGAGTATTCACCTGATATTTATTGGTTTGGACATTTATTGATTGTCCACTGATTTTTGTCAAACATTATCAAATTATCTGCTATGTAAATATCCAGTATTGTTCTTATTGTTTGCTTTGCTTTACTATACATCATTCTCTCAAACTCCTTTCAGTTTGTTGAAAATGACTGCATTTCATCCTTTCTCGTGATGACTGCATAGTATATAGTATAGATAAACCATAGTAATCCAGTCATGTTGATAGGCATTTAGACTTCTTCCATGTCATGTACTGTAAATAATTCTACTATGAACACTGTAGAGCAGGAATTTTATGTTGATGATTTTATGTTCTTTGGATATATACCCAAGAGTGGGCCTTACTGGGTATTTTCATCTTTTAGTTTTTTGAGGTTAATCCAGATTGCTTCCCACATGGTTGTAACAGTTTATATTTCCCCCAGCAGTATAATGGGATTGATTCTTCTTTCTTTTTCCACATCCTCTCCAGTATTTGTTGTTGGAGGTCTTTTTAATTTATGCCATTCTCACAGTTGTGAAGTAGTGTATCATTATGGTTTTAACCTGCATCTCTCTTAGTGGAAGCAATGATGAACATTATTTCATATGTCTATTGGTCTTCTGGATATCCTTTTTGGTGAATGGTCTGTTCATAGTTACCCACTTACTAATTGGGTTGCTTGCTTTGTTGAATTGTGAGCTTTTTGTGTACGTTCAGTGTTAATCCCTTATCAGTTATATATTGGGTGTCTTTTAAATTATCTTGTATTTTCTATACCTTTATATACAAAGGTTTTTAACTTAAAGTAATCCCCACTGTTTATTTTTGTTTTTCTCTTGCATAAGGGTTCAAGTCACCAAAAATATTGTTAATGTCAGGGAGTGTATTGCCAATGTTTTCTACTATGTATTTTATTGTTGCAGGTCTTATTATATAATAAGCACAGACATGCTGAGGTTAAATGTTTTAATTTTTTGTGTTGAATCTGAAATTTATTTGGGGGAATATTGCTTTTTTTTATGGTTTACAACACTGTAGGTGCTTAATATAATTTAGGGGAATAGGTTCACACCTCAGATATATCACCATTCCCACAACCAAAGCACTCCAAGTGCATTATGTTGCAGATGTTTTAACTAAATCCTTATCCGTTTGGAGTTTGTTTTGTGTACGGACTAGCAAGTGATCCAACTTCATTCTTTCATGTGTGACTTTCTAATTTTCCCAGCATCATTTATTAAAAGAGAGTGTCCTTTCCCTATTATATGGCCATAGCTACTTTATCATATTGGGTACTAGGGTGTACCTGGATTTATTCTGGGCTTAAGGTACTATTCTTTTAATCTGTTTATGTCTTTGTGCCAATACTGTATTGGTTTGAGTACTGTTGCTTTATGTTAAAGTTGAAAGTCAAGGAGCACACCTACATTCTCTCCTTTTTCTCAGGTTTTCTTTTGCAATTCAGAGTCTTGTGGTTCTATATAATTTTTAACATTTTTAAAGTTCAGTTTCTTTGAAAAATATTGTTGATGTTTTGCTGGGCATTAATTTAAATTTATAGATCACTTTAGGCAGGATCATTTTGATTACATTGATTCTTTACATCCATGAGTATGGGATATCCTTTCATTTCCTTATGTCATTACGTAAATTCTTTAATACATCTTCTTATAGTTCCCATATCTTTTATCTCCCTAGGATAATTCCAAAGTTTTTAATTCTTTTTGAAATAGTTATAAATGGAATTATTTTCTTAAAATCCTTTGCTTATTTCCTTTTGCTTTATTTATGTAATTTTCATTGCTTATATATAAATGATTGGGTTTTTGTATGTTGCATGTCTATATTTTGTATGTTGATTTTTGTAACCTGCACACTTTGTTGTATTGTTTGTAATACTTTTTTAATGGAATCTTTGGGTTTCTCTATATAATATCATATTATCTGAAAATAGATTCACTGCTTTTATGACTTGAATTACCTTTCTTTCCTGTTTTTGTCTGATAGCTCTAGAAAAAAACTTCTAATACTAAGCTAAACAGGAGTGGTGAAAATGGACGTCCTTGTCCTGTTCCCAATCTTAAAGTGAAAGCTTTCGGTTTTAACCATTAATTCTTATATTGGCTGTTGGTTTGTATGCATAGCCTTTATTATGATGAGGTAGGTTCTTTCTATTCCCATTGAGCTTAGAGTTTTTAATCATAAATGGGGGCTGAATCTTACAAAATGGTTTCTGATGTGTTACATTGAGTAATTTATGTTTTAAACCATTCTTGTATAGGTGGAATTTATTTATTATACAGTGGTTTATAATCCTTGTGATATACTGTTGAATTTAATTTTCCGCTATTTTGTTGAAGATTTTTGCATTGATGTTCGTCAGGGATAATGGTCTATAATTTTATTTTCTTGTGCCATCTTTGATTTCAGTATTAGGGTAATGTTGGCATTGTAAAATACATTAGCAAACATTTCCTCTTTTTGTTTTCTGTTTTTTTTAAAAAATAAGTTGAGGGCCCCCATGGTAGCACAGGGTTAAAGTCTAAGTGCTATCAAGCTGTTGCCAGCCACTGTGACATGAATTTGATTCCCTGCCAGGGAGCTGACCCACATGGTGAAGCAGACCTCTCCTGTCTGTCCCACTGCTCTTCTCAGCAGTGTATTTCAGTAGATAGACCTCCTCTGCTTCCCACTCTGGTGAATCCTCTTACCACCCAGACCTCTGGTCTACACACCAGTTCTTGTATGCATAAGTAAATAAAAAGAAATCTTAAAAAAAAAAAAAGATTGAGGGCTGAGGGCCTCCCTGGTAGCCTAGGGGTTAAGTCACAGTGCTATCACTGCAGTGGCCTGAGTTCAATCCCCAGCCAGGAGCTAACCCACAAGGCACAACAGACCTATCTTATCCACTGCTTCCTGTAGCAGTGTATTTCAGTAAATCTACCTGTTCTGCTCCCCACTCTGTCTCTGGTGACTCCTCTCACCCCTGCACCTTTGCCTACTCTCCAGTTCTAGCAAAAACAAAGAAAATACTGTTTTGAAAGAATTTATCTGTGTATACAAGAACTGGGGTACAGACCAGAGGTGTGGGGAGTGTTGAGAGACTCACCAGAGACAGAATGGGAAACAGACCAGGCAGATCGACTGAAACACACTGCTGAGGGGAGAAGCTGGGAAGGCAGGAGAGGTCTGCTGTGCCCAGGATCGAGCTCATCATGCTGCAGTGGCTGTGTATGCTTCATAGTGGGATGCTTAACCCCTTGTGCCACCAGAGATGCCCCCAAGAAAATATTTTTAAAAATAAAAAGTAAGCTGAGCAAGAGATAGGCATTGGTTGTTTTTTAAAGGTTTGATAAAATTCGCTGGTAAAGTCATCAGGCCCTGTGCTTCTCCCCCATCCCAGTTTTTCCTTATTACTATTTCAATTCTATGCTTATGATTGACTTGTTCTACTTATCAGTTTCTGAGTTAGTATTAGTAGACTATTTTAATCTAGAAATTTATCCATTTCAAGCTTATCAAACTCATAAATTTGTTCACAATAGTCTTTTCCTTTAAAGATTTATTTATTTACGCATACAAGAACTGGGGTTCAGGCCAGCAGTGTGGGTGGGAGAGGGTGAGAGGATTCACCAGAGACAGAGTGGGGAACAGAACAGGCATATTAATTGAAATACACTGTTGATGGGAGCAGCTGGCCAGACAAGAGAGGTCTGCTGCTGCGCCATGTAGGTCAGCTCCCTGGCCAGGATAGAACTTGTGCAGCTGTGGCTGTGGATAGCATTATAGTGCTGCAAATTAACCCCTTGGGCCACCAGGAAGGCCCCCATAATAGTCTCTTATGATTCCTTGCATTTCAGTGTTATCTGTAGAAATTTCATCTTTCATTTAATGATTGTTTTTTTGTGTGTGTTAGCCTAACTAACTAGAGGTTTCTCTATTTTCTCAAAGAACCAACTTCTAGTATCAATTATTTTTTGTTGTTTTTTTTTTATTTTCATTGTTGCCACTGTATTTTTATTAGTTCCTTTCTTCTACTAACTGTGGGTCTTGTTTGTTTCTCATTTGCATGTTGCTTTAGGTATAGTATTAGGTTGTTTATTTGTGATTTTTCTTCCTAGTGTAGGCCAGCTACTGCAATTATCTTCTCCTTTTGTAGCTCAGATTCTGGTAGCTTGTATCAACATTTTTGTTTGTTTAAAGGTACTTTCATCTCTGCTTTTATCTTGTTTTATCCAGTAGCTGTTAAGCAGCATGTTGTTTCTTATCCCTGTATTCATAGTTTTCCTGTTTTTTTTTTTTTTCTTATAGTTGGTTTTTCACTTTATAGCATTATGGTGAGAGAACATGTGAGTTATAATTACAGTCTTTGTGCTTTTATTGACAACTAGGACTTGTGCCCCAAGATACAGTCTATTAAAAATGTTCCATGTTCCCTTGAAAAAAGTTGCAATAGTTTATGGGTGTGTTCTGTAGATATCTATTAGACCTATTTGATCTAGTGTCTCATTAAAGCTATTGCTTCCTGACTGATTGTTGTAAATCAGGTATTAAAAGTCCCTAGAATTACTGTGTTGTGAGTGTTATTTCTTCTTATTATATTAGATCCTTAATTATAATATATTGTCCACCTCTAAACTCTTAGTACCTTTCTTAATTGGAAGTTTGTTTGATCAGATATAAGTATAACTGTTCCTGATTTTGCTTGTGTTGCCCTTTGTTTGTGTAACTGTCTTCCAGCCTTTAAGACCATGCTTTGTTGGTAAGATGGGTTTCTTTTAAGCATTCAACCTTTCTATCTTTTGACTGGTATATTTAGACTGTTTACATTTAAGGTGATTATTGAGACATAAGTGTTCATTGCCATTTTTTATTGTTTTTGCTATTTTGGTTTGTCTCTTTTGAGGTCTTCCCATTGTTTTGTTTAGGTTTTATTTCCATTTTAGATTTTGCTTTTTCAGTGAAGCTCCTTACTCTCCTTCTGTCTTGTATGCTTAATTGATTTTTCTAGGTAAAGGATTCTGTGCTGGTATTTTTTTTCTCTTAAGTACTTTAAATTACAGTCCTTTCACGCTTGTAATGTTTCTACTGAAAAGTTTACTGACTGTCTAATTGGTGTTCCCTTCTAGGTTACCCTTTTTCTCTCGATGTTTTATATATTTTGGTCTTTCAGCAGATTAATTATATTTCTTGCTGTGTGTATTATGGTATTTTGTTTGGAACTCTTTGGGCCTCTTAGATCACATCTGACTTCTCAGATGGAGATGATTTTTAGCAACTATTTATTAAAATAAATTTTCTACGTCTTTCTCTTTTCTTCTATTGGGAATCCTATGATAAAGTTCTTCTATTGGGACTCCTATGATAAAAATGTTCACTATTTTAAATTTTTTTCTATACATTATTGTATTTATGTTTTCTCTGATACTGTGTTGTTGAGTTCATGATTCTCTCCATTGTTCTGTTTGCTGTTGAGGCCCTCATTTATATTCATTTATATAGTGGTTTTTTATTCATTTATATAGTGTTTTTTAAATTCATTTATATAGTGTTTCTTAGTGCCATTAGTTTTCACTGCAACTGCCTCATGTTTTATCTTTACCATTTACTGTTTTATCATGTGTTGTTATTGTATGAGTTCCGTAAGCTTTGTTAGAATTGTTACCTTGAAGTCTTCAGTGATGTTCTACGGGTATGCTCAATTGAGAGTCCTCTCTGGGTTTTTTTTGTTTCAGAATTTGTGGTAAGTTCAGCATTTTTAACTTAATATGGATTGTAATAGGGATAGATTTTCACACTGTTGACTTTACACCTGTTATAGTAGTCAGAGAACTGGTACCAGTGAAGGATAGTAGGTATAAAAGAGGAACTGGGGCAGAGAGTATCAAAGGATCACCTCCAGTAAATATCAGGAATTCAAGCATCCTCCTGTGGTACAGGTAGCAGTTGTGTGGTAGGCATCCACTATGGGCCCATCCAGCTCAGTTCTCAATCTTAGGGTCTTTTGGTCTGTGTCCACTTCCACGCTAGGTTACTTTTGAGCACTCGATGTAGCACTTAGCCCAGATTGTGGTTGATATGGGGTCAGTAGTTTGATAAGAGAGACTGTAGTTTATATGAAAGTTCGTTTTTCTTTTCCAGCACAAAACCTTATCCTGGAGTATTTGCCTTGTTATTAACAGGTACTTGAGCTCTAGTTTATTCAAGTGTTCTTTTGTTGTTTTGGTTTTAGCCCTGAAGTGGAGGGTGGTAAGTGTTTTCTTGGCTTCATGAATGAGCTGCTCTGTGAGGTTACACAGGTCATCCAATCTGTTTCTCTCTACCAAGTCAGGTTGAAGCTACTCTGTTGAGAGCCTTAGGCTCAATCAAGTAATCCTTGCTCTGTACCCCAACCTCTGCAGTTCATCCTCTGTCCTGAGTACCAACTTTGGGCACTCCCTTACCCAGTGTAGTATTGGGAGTCTCCATAATTAGCAGGTGCTTGAGTCAGTAACTGTAGGGGGCTCTACACAGTAGCTGTCCCTCCAATCTTGTGGGTTGTGTTGTCCCAGATAACAATAAATGCACTTGATTTAAAAGTTTTTCCTACCTCTTTCCACTGGACCATTGCTCTTACTATGTACTGTGGCTGTCAGTTTTTCCCATGACATTTTTTTGGCTTTGTTCTACTGCAGTCTAGTTATATGAAGGAAGCCAGCCTAGCATCTTTATTCTGCCACCATTTTGCCAAACTCCTCATTGAATGCTTCAAAGTACCATACACTATCATATATACTTGCTGACCCTAATAACGGCTGCCACTCACTGATGATATACTGTATATACTAGGGAATATATGTTTGCTGTCTCATTAATTTCTTAACAGTCTGAAAGATTTTATTTCTCATCTTATGATAAGGAATATGAGACTAAAAAAATCAGTAACTACTCAAGATTACATTGCTAACAAGCAGGGGTGTCAGGATGGGATCCAGGCTTAATTGACTAGGAATTTCATATTCAGTTCATTAGAGCTATGATTCAAGTGGAAAGGACATCATATTCATCCCAGGGCCCTTCTGTTACCTATTTCACCACCACTATATGCAGTTCTCATGTGCCTTCCCCTGAGAACACATGGGTGTATTCTCCACACCTCTGTGTGCAAGAGCTGCACTCATTATGAGGGCTCAATTAAATTCGTGTTGATTTGCTGGCAATGACATTTCTTTAACTAATCTCACCAGCTCATAACTGAGTAAGAGTAGGTGGTAAATAGAAATAAGCCATTTAACTGAAATCACATATTTTTAGCTTTAGTATTTATTGTATCTTATAATCTTGTTCATTTGTGGGTAAAACTATGGAGATTTATTTATTTAACAAAGTATTTCTCAAACCCAATTCTCTATACTTTCTTTTTTTAGGTCAAGTTCCCTTTTCAATACTGGATTCCTCAAAAGAATGTTATTTGAATCTCTTCATCATGGTTTAGATGACATTCAGACCCTAATAAAGACATTAATCTTTGAATCAGAGTGTAGTCCACAATCCTCAGTTAACATGCCTTCCAATCTCAACAAACAAGGTGACTAATTGAACACTGGTTTACTAACTTATTTATACATTGGTTATCAAAATATTTTTATTTGGTATTATAATCAGAAGCAATATAAGTAGAATATTAAGTAAATCTCTAATGAGTAATCATAATCCTGTTAACTTTCTTAAAAATTGCATTGGTTTGTATTTAAGACCTGAAATAGTTACTTTATAAAACATTTTATATATATATATTTAATTTTAGTAGATTAAAAGTTAAACTAAAAGCCCATTGTGATTTATTACCCTACTTTTGCTAGAAAGAGAAACCTTAGGTAATTCTAAGAGTAGTGTGATCCAAAATTTTTGTAATACCAATAGAAAACAGAAGTTAGATTTACATTTATCACTCAGTAAAACTACTTTCTTTTCCCCTTCCTCTATTGTATGAAGATTTTTGTAGTCTTAGCTGACTATTGATATGGATCCTAGCATTCTTGTAATAATTAGGAAAAGAAGGTATTTATAGAGTTAAAAAACTCAATTCTTGTGGCTTGTTTTGACTGTAGAATTTCTATTTTTGTAAAAGCAGTCTCAATCAAAACTGAATTGTTGCCTTGAACCATTTTTAAAATATTTTGATATCCCCATTTATTTTAATTTTAGAAGAATGTGGTGTATTTATTAAAACAACAGATGATACCACAACAGATTACATTACACAAGGTATGTATGTATGTGTGTGTTAATGTATTTACTTATGTATGTCAGGAGGTAACAGAAGGATAGGAAAAGGGATTGCTTTGGAGTCATACATCAAAATGCACTTCCATCACATTTTACTGAACTCTGTAGTAAAACTTGTTTATCTGGCACTAGAAATCAAATTCTTTTACAAGTTCACTTCTCTAGTATATGGTGATTCTGTGGAAAGAATTAGAAGATTTTGAAGAAGCATGTGACCAAAAGATGATCAAATTTATATTTTATAAATTTATAGCTAAAATTTTTACTCTAGTTCTTTTAAAATTTCTTTCATGAGTTATAGAAATTCCATTAACCAAAAGACTTTATTCTAGCCATAAGAATTTATTGTATGGCCTCTTATAACTTGAGAGTTTAAAATATAGCTGTAAGCAGCATTGCAAATTCTTGTCCAAAGGGCATTAAGATTTAAAACAATCAGTGTATAAAAATGTATATTTTTCTTTGCTTTTGCAAAGATAGCTTTATATAGCTCTTACCCTCTAAAATTGCCTGCTTGCATCTATGCAGGTGTCTCTCTGCTTTCAAATACAGCTCTCTACCTGCCTGAATCTGTGCAGGCATCTTTCCCTTTCCTTAATAAACTTATCATGTGCTGATGAAAGAATAAATAAAGTAATTCTAAATGTGTTTTGAATACAGGTGAAAATATGATTATAGTGTTACAGGTTGAAAGAATATAAGTTTAAAATTATAAGCTGTAGTTTTGTAGTGGTGTTACTCTTCACAGACAAGAAATCTTCAACTCCTGCTAGTAATATGGTTTAATGACTGCTGAATGCTTTTTCTCAACATCATCATTTGGTATCTTCAGTTAATTTCAGTTGGTATTTTTCAGTTAACATTCAAATTACAGTATTCTAAGGAAAAGACATTATGGTGTATACCGTAAAGAGCGTAGATATAAGTGCA
The DNA here is from genome assembly GCA_019455555.1 of Galemys pyrenaicus. Taxonomy (NCBI): domain Eukaryota; kingdom Metazoa; phylum Chordata; class Mammalia; order Eulipotyphla; family Talpidae; genus Galemys; species Galemys pyrenaicus. The sequence continues at coordinate 7,245,411 of JAGFMF010011659.1, read as the reverse complement.
TCATTCTAACTTGTTTCTGTGTAAGAGCCAGGTCCTCTCACCTAACAGTCTCATTTTAATTAATAAGAATAAGGCAAAAGAATTTTTTTTTAATATTTAAAATCTCTGAGCCTTTCTCATATATAAGGTAAGGGAAGTAGACTAATATTTCTGGGTTTTTCTGTAAGATTATTTTGACTGGCCAAAAGAAATTCATGTAGTACATATATGACAAGCAATCCTAACAGGGTATAGCAGACAGCGTACATATGTAGTAAGCGGCACCATCTCAGTTTGTGTAATTACACTCAAAGACAGAATTGCCTAACAACATTTAAATTCTGTCCCTGTTAAGCAAAACATGATTATTGTTGATGGTAGTTGTCATTAAGGTATTGGATTGGATTTTTAGTCTCAAACTTTCCTGGAACTTGTACAAAATCTGAGGTATATGCAAATTCTGTCTTACAAATTCTGAATACACACTAGGGTAAAATAAAATTTTAATTATCTGACTTAATAGTGGGTCCTGAGTTATTTTTGTCTTGTATAAAAAGGCAAGAGTTCAACAATAATTTACAATTATCTGTGAATGTAGTTTATAGTTTTCATACATCAAAAGATGCTGGCTAGCTTCCTTTCACTTAAAATGGGAAGACTGAGTACTTTAAAAGTAGGCAATGACATTATACAGTATACACGTGTAAGTTTCTGTGTCCAAGCCCTTCAGCCCTTATTTTGTCTGGGTTTTGTTTTTTACTCATTGAAGACTTACTATGTATGAAATGTTGGTATTTGGAAAGAGTTCAAGTCTAAATGGAGAACATTATCCCCAGGAACTTAAAAGTATGATTTGCAAAGAAAGGAAACATAAAAGATCTATATACTCGAAACAAGAAAAAAAAGTCAGTACACAATCAAATTTAGTAGTATTGACAGTAATAAAATCTCTGAGGAGTGGCCCAAAACTCATAAATGGCTTTCTACAAGAGATAGAAATACTTACAGCTTGAAATTCAAGAAAGTAGAAAAGTTATGGTTAAGTTCAAATTTATTTAATGGGTGGAAGATAGTGTAAGTATCAAGAATAAAGTCTTACAATAAAGTTGTAAGGATTAGGACTGGATAGGTAGGTGTGTGTCCGATTTAGACTTTGTAAACTGTAATTATAAAATGAGTTTGTATTTGAGAATGCTAATTGTATATGTATGTGTATGTTTCAGGAAAGAGAAAAAGTAATGAAACAATCACAAACTTAACCAAGAGGCAAAAGAGTGATGTCAATACTGAACACCCTCCCTTTTATTACAACATTCACAGACACAGCATTAAAGGAATGAATATGCCAAAGTAAGACAGCCCGTTACTGGCACAGTGTGTATTTTATATTCTAATGACAATTTAAATACAAGGACAGCACCTCACTTTGTTTTTTTTTTTTCCCTTACTACAGGTTAAAAAAGTTTTTGTGCTATCTTTCTCAAGCAGGCTTTCGAGTAAGCCGAACTCATTTTGACCCAATGGGTGTTCGTACAGACGCACCTCTGATGCAGTTTAAATCTATCCTTTTAAAATATAGCACCCCCACCTACACTGGAGGACAGCCTGAGGGCCATGTCCAATCAGCATCTGAAGATACAGTAGCTGACAGGGTTGAAATGTCAGTGAATGACAAAGCAGAAGCAAGCAGTTGCAGAAGATGGTAAACAGGAGTGCATATGTGTATAGATGACCAAACAGTTCTCTATACCAACTGTAGTTTGTTTTCTATTCTTTGAAGTCAGTGATGTAAAATAAAAAAAGTGCTGTTTTCATTCAGAAAATTAGCAGTTTCTAACTTGGTTTGGGAGCTATGCTAAGTTTTTCTTATTTTAAAGAAAACAAAATTTTAATGAAAACATTTCATAGGAAGTCAGATTAATGACTGAGATCACCCTACTGTTTAATAACTTAAAAAATTTTCCATGCGAAGTGTTTGCAATTTTATATGGTATGGAAGCCGTCCTTTACTAAATCACATCTCTACTTAAAACTGATTCATGATTTTTTCTTGTTTGTAGCATACAAAATGAACCTAGAATCTTGTACATACTAAAATGACCCTGAATACAACAACAATTTGTTTTTTCAGGTCACTAATATATTTTGCAACTGCAAAGCTAAAATAATTGTTTTAAGAAACCACACCTCTATAAATTGACATTTTTAATTTATTACTAGCTTTTGAGAAATTAAATACTTGGCTGGGACAGAAATACATTTTAAGTGTAAGCTATAGAGTAAGGTATTGTCAGTGTAAATTGAGAGCACTGTTCTCTTATAAAAATTGTTCACAAGCACTGATGTGCTGAAAAGATTTTTGTTAATAAACAAATCGGGTGATCTCAAGTGCCTCAGTTAATTAATGCACGAACAATATTCATTTGCTTGGTTGTGCTACCTCTCAGAAGTAAAATTTGTTACCTTATTAATTTATGAAGTTTTTTGGGTTTTGGGGTTTTTTTTGGTGTGTCTGTGTGTGCGCGCTAATTTTTTAAGTTACTCAGGCTATGAAAATGAATTCAAAAAGTCTTTTTCCATTAATAAATGTTGTTGTTGCCTCATTTGAATATAAGATTTTAGATAAAAGGATCTGTTTTTGTTTCAGGGACTTAATGCAAATTTAAGTATTTCTCAAAGGAAGTAACTTTTTACAGCCATTAATCTTGGGGGTTGGAAGTGTAGAGGAGGTTGAGACTGAAAGGTTTAAAGTAATCAACATTAAAAAAGCACTCCCACAACATACAAAATACTGAGGAGTGAGATTTAGATCAAAGTAGAGTATTAAATCAGTAGCAATCAAAGAAGATGTTAGCATATTCCTAAAAGGATTTTTTTCTCCAATTAGCAGAATCAAACATTTTAGATAAGGAATCCAAGTTAGCTTCTATGACCATTAAAAAAATACCAGTTATGCCAGTTAACATATGGTAACTCACCAATAAGCACAAAAGGATTTTTTTGTTTGTTATGATTAACAAGAAATTTTATTTAAATCCAGAAAGCAAACAAGCACTTGGGACAATCTAATACATTTTGTTAATTTGAGCATAAGTCTCAAATTCTGCTGAATACCTATCAACTTGACATATTTTGATTAGTGTTGAGGTGGATTTTGTGCCAGGATGCTAATTTGGTATAGGAATTTGTCATTTAACTTAAAGTGTATGTATATATATAATTTCACACATGGGCATTATCATCTCAAGAAAGTTTGGTAGAAAGTTCTTTGAAACTTTGTTAAGGTATCAACCAAGAGGAACTATTGTCAATACTTCATCTAGTTCTAAGTTAGCACTTTGTTCCCATAATAGCAGTAACCAGACACTTTAAGGTAATATCACTGTATTCCATTAAAATTTGACAAACAGTTCTTTCTTTACAGTCAGGCAACTAATGTCACTGCTGACTGCTTACATTAATAATCTAACCATACACAGAAAATGCAGTAAACAAGGGATGGGTTTAGGGGCCACTGCAGTGGACTTATATTAAAACTCCCATTTATCATCTGCTTCCATAAGAATTCACTCTGAATAAATGCATGATGTTCTTGTTCCCAGAAATTAGAACTCAAGACCAGCTGAGTAATCCCAGTTGGTCTAGGAACAACTCCTACTTGTGTACATGCTGTGGTAAATGGCCTTAAGTTATTTTTGGAGAAGGCTAATTGACTTGGGGTGTTTTGGCAGGGCTCTTACTCAAAGGATTCCTTGTATGTGAACTAAATTAGGTCTGGGAAGTAGGTACCAAAAATCCCTGTCTCAACAATGCCCATTTCAACTGAAGCATCTCCCACTACCATCTCCTTTTAAGGTTAAGATTGTTGTCTTCATTTTTCTCTTGGGCATGCATACAGTCTTAGCACTTAGATTCCCAGGAGTATGTTGAAACTCTTCAAAGCCCCTGTAGAGATACGTGCTTCCTCAACTATTCCTTTTGTTATTTGGTCAGCTTTTAGCCCCATGGGTATTACTCTTTAGGTAGATGGTCTGTAAAACATTCAACACATTATCTTTGACAAACAGGATGAATGTAGAGCTGTTTGCATAGAGTAAAAGGGAGTCAGGTCAAATAAAACAAGCTCCAAGAACAGAGCTTTTCAGTGATGTGCCAAACAAGTAAATAGTGGTAATTCTCTGGGGTGAGCTTTTTGAGCACTCCCAACCTGTTAGTGGCTATAAGGCTGCTGTTTTTCACAGCTACCATAGTTTTGAGGCAATTTATTTTTTCAGTACTCTCGGGAAGGTAGATAGGACAATTTTAAAAAGCTATAGAACACGGTTACAGTTTTTATTGAAAAATGCTTTTCAGGTTTTTTGAAGTCTTTAGTTTTTAGAGTTCTGATAAAAGTTGGTTTTGACATGCTTAGTGTTCTCTCCTTTTATGGAAGAGCTGATTTTCAGAGGTTCTTATTAATAGAGTTGTCAAAGTAGAATTTGTTACACCTACTAGACATTAACACTTGTTTCTAAGATTTTGAAAAGCAAATATTTCTAAGTAGAAATACGGAAATTTGAAAGATGCCTTTTCTCACCTGGCATTTCAACTCTTACAGAATGGGAGAAAGTACTTGCAAATCAGGTATCTGATAGCAGATTAAGATCCAGAATATATAAACAACTCCACTGAACAAAAAACAGTCCAATTAAAAATAGGGAAAGGAGTTGGATAGACATTTCTCCACAGAGCTACAAATGGCCAATAAACACACGAAAAGGTGCATAGCATTACGAACCACTAGGGAAATGCAAATGGAAACAAGTAGTAAGACTTTACTTTCATTAGGATAGCTATTAAAAATATAAGTGTTGGTAAGGGCATGGAGAAAATGAAATTCTCATACACTGCTGGTGGGAATGTAAAATGTGGTACAACCACTATGGGAGACAGCTTGGTGTTCCTCAAAGACAAAACTACCATAAGATTTGATTTCTCTCCTAGGATAAACTTAAAACAAGAGACTCAGATTTTATACCTAGCAACATTATTCACATAGCATAAAGTGGGAATCAACAATACATATAATGGAATATTCCAGCAATTAAAAAATTATTTTAGTATTTTTTTCTTACAATGTTTGCTCTCTTTTCTAGGTGTAGTCCCCATAGAATTCCCACCACCAACTCACCCGTGCACCGTCACCGTAGTCCCTTGTGCTTTTCCTGTCCCTGCCTTGATCCCAATCCCTCCCGCTTCCCTGCACAATGTCTCTGGTTTGTAGTTCTGTTTTTGTTGTGGTTTTGTTGTTGTTGATGTTTCATTTCTTTTCCCTTGATCCCCTACACTCCTCCTGTGAGACCATCTGGTATTTTCCTTCTGACTTATTTCACTGGGTATAATCCCTTCAAGTTCCATCCATGTTTCTGTGAATAGCATTAGTTTACTTTTTTGGACTGCTGAATAGTATCCCACTGTGTATATATACCACATTTTCTTGATCCAGCCGTCTATTTTCGGACATTTAGGTTGATTCCAAGTCTTACCTATTATAAATAATGTTGCTATAAACATAGGGGTGCATATATTATTTTGAATTAGTGTTTTTGTGTCCTTTGGGTAAATACCTACGAGTGGGATTACAGGGTCATAAGGTAGCTCCATTTTTAGTAGACTTGAGAAACCTCCATACATCGTTCCATAGAGTTCGAACCAGTTTGCATTCCCACCAGTAGTGTAGGAGGGGGTTTCACCAACATTTGTAATTTTTAAGAATGGAGTTCTTTGATACATGCTACAATATGTATGAATCTTGGAAACATGTTTTGTGAAGTAAGACACAAAGGGCAAATGTGATACCATTTACATGAAGCGCTTAAAATAATGTAACTCAAAGAGAAAGTGGAATAGAGATTACCAGAAGAATAAAGGTTGAAAGGGAGGAAGACATGGGGACTTGCTGTTTAATGTGTATAGGATTCAGTTTGTCATCATGAGAAAGTCCAGGAAACGATGATAGTGAGTTATAAAACACTGTGAATGTACTTAATGTCACTGAATTGCACACTTAAAAACGGCTAAAATGATAAATTTGGTTATGTGTATTTTACCATAATTTTTAAAATAATGTATTCCAAGGTCCTTATGACATCTGCCAAGTCTTTTGTCGTTTAGTTGAGATGGTGGTTACAGAAGTTACTTAAATACTTCATGAGACCGTGGTTTGTTGTGATGGTAGACAGTACCCACCCCACCCTCCGAAATACACACATAAACACACATACACACAACACTATACTCAATGCTCTATCAAACACCTATAATTATATTTTGCAAAGGGTTACACATCCAATGAATTCATTGTTGATGCAAAGCATTTACATCCTTCCATACTGACAAAACCACAATATTCTCTAAGCACAAAGCTTATATTCACCAATAACTTTTGCTTAAAGACAGAATTTCAATTAATAGTCACAATGAGAATTTAGTTATTTAATGCAAATACTAATCTAATGTCACCAATAAAATCTAAGCAGTTATATCACAAAACAAAGATTATATTCAGTGGACATGCATTAATAATAATCTATACAACTTAACATTATACCAGAAAAGGAATTGAATACAAAATTTCCCTTGATTTTTGGTGGTTTTCAAATTCCATGGCACAGATTACCAAAAAAAACCCAAAAAACAAAAACAAAACACTTATAAAAACAGATTTTAAGTATTTTCAATAAAATGGTAAAAAAGTTGAGTAAGTCTTTAAGTTTTTATACTGTGCTGGGCTGAAGATCTGAAACATCAAGCTGGCCCCAATCTGTCAAAAATGACAGATAAATATTCACAGTGAGTAGATAGTCTTTAGTTACAATTACTGGAGGACGACTTCCTTCCAGCAAAAACCCTTTAGGGTTAACTACTCAATGCAAACATGTTTTTATAAATACTGTGATAATATAAACTTAGAAACATAACTTGAATCAGGATAGGGATGAAAAACACACAAGTCAATCATTTCTGACCTGCCATCATAAATCCTTCTGGATCCAAACACCCAACACTGTCCTCAATATATAAAATAGGAAGGGTAGAATGACTTTACCCTACTTACACTGTTCTACAGAATTTTCTTTCACTACACACATATCAAGGCAGGGCTTAAACTCCATTAACTTGCTTCTCTAGTGTGATTAGCAGAGCACCAAATTTATAAACAGATATGGCAACCCAAAATGCTAATAAACACACTTTTCAAACAGATGCTTTTCCCCCCATTGTTAAATCAATGTGCCATGTTATTCTTGAAACTTAAGTGGCTACCAATAAGAAAAGAATTAGGGAAGTTCTGAACATATCTTGTACTTTTTTTCATCAAGGCTAAAGTGCAAAATATCTGTATTTCTGGTATTTTAACAGTGAATAACATCAAACGCACATAAAAAAGGAACTGAAGTGACAGAACTAATACCAAAAAAAAGACTTTAAATACACACTTGCAGACTATGTAAGACCAATTTAATTTTTTTCTTTCTTCAGTGAAATCTGTAATGAGCCAAGTTCTCACAGAACTTGGGATTTTGTTTTATTCTATTTCCCGGGACCAGACAATTCAAAATTAGAGGGAAAAAAAACATGGAAAAAATAACATTGCATGACAATGGACACTAAGTTCATAAAGAACTTTTTTAAAATGAGATATTATGGAAGAAAATACCATGAAAATAATAATCCTATGAGAATTGTTTTTTAAGCACAGTAAATTTGAGCCTTGGTCTTCATGAAGATACTACAGCTTATATAGAAAACTATAAATATACAAGACTCCAGGAAAAAAAGTCAAAATACATATTATTTAACATTCTATAGGCCTAGAAAACTTTTCAGGGGAGAGAAAAGGATGGCCAATTGACTCTTTAAGAATACAGAACTATGAAAAATTCCTGGGTCAAAAAGGGTGCTCCAAATGGAACCATACTTTGTGAAAACATATAACCTAGATACATTTTTAAAAGAGAAAAAAAAAAAAAAGTACTGAATAATTGCAGTCCCTTCCAAAAAGGAAATCTTAAATTAAAGGGGAAAGATTTTAATAGTGTAAACAAGTCTGGCTCAGAAAGAAAACTGAACAACATATCCAAGATTCTGTCCATAAAAGTAATGACGATACATCTTTAATATTAAAGAAATAGGCTATAAAAAAGTTCACTCTCAGAATTGGTTTTAGTAAAAGCTCATTTGTGCTCCTTTGTGGGTGCATAATAAAGTTCCATGGGTTTGTTCACTTTCCAGTATTTCTCACTGACCAATTCCAAAGAAAAAGAGCCATTTAATACCTAAAATAAAAAAAAAAAATTATGAAAATGGTCAAAATACAGCAATAGTGAGATGAACAAACATAAAAATCTCTTTTTAGAAAAAAAATCTTAGAATAACCTTCTTGTTACATTATTCATAAAAGAAAAAGGGATATGAAAAGTTAACTGCTCTGCCGTTAATACTTTCTCTCAGGGTCCAATACCATCTTGTTAAGCCCCACCCTCATGTGCCACTCTCAGGTGGTCACTGTGTTTCCACAGTGTCAACAGTCTACTTTTTAAATACTCACGGTGAACTGGCCACTGGCTGTTGCTATGTAAATGGTATACTGCTTCTCACTGGCTGTGTCGAGGTTCATCTGATTTGATTCTCCTTTGCTTCGAAGTTCTTCTAAAGCTAACCTCACAGCCAGATACTTGGATAAGTGATCAACGGTGGCATTACCTGAAGTCTTTATGTATCTGGAAAAAGAAACCATGAAAAAATTTCTAAATTAATGAAAAATTCCACTTACATTACAGAATATATTTCTAAAAGCTATACAAAATGTAAATGTCTCAATTACTGATGAAGTACCAGAAGTTTACTCCTCTGTTACCTAAAAATGCATTATTGAAAACCTATAGAAGGAAAGGTATAGACTAACTACGAGGTCACAAAAGCTCTACCTACTTTACCATGCAAAATGAGAAAAATCAAATATACATAGTACTAAGGGGTGGTGGGAGAGAGAACATACTCCTCCATCCCTAGTGATCAGAGTTCTACTGTCCACTGTAGCAAAAATAGTACAAATATGCACAATTTCTTAACTAAAATTTTCTGAGCATAAAAATACAAATCTTGGGATTTTTTAGAAATTGTGGCACACTATAATTCAGTCACTTGCCCAGTAAGTATTTGGTGTTTATGTGTGCTCGGTAGCAAGTAGTGTGCTGGGATGGAGTAAAGCAGTCATCCTTGCCAGCATGAACTTTAGAGCCTAATATTGCTGTTAAGAAACTTATTCTTTATTGCGGTAACTAAAACTAGTTTACAACACTACAAGTGATCATTTTCCCTTTTTATTTAGGAGGGTCATTCCCGTCAGATATTTGACCATGAGTAGGAAGGAAGAAAACAATCTAGGCAGCCAGAACCTGAAGCCTAGCAATCAAAAAGATGACAAATATTGTCTTTATTTCTTATGCAAAATTGACTTTTAACTTCAAATGAAACACTTGAATTCAGATGATATGAAACTAACCCACACACTTACCTTGTCTGTGCACTGTCATCTTTCTCCATAAGTGTGGGGTGAGGCCTGAACACTAATTCAATTTCACTAGCACCATCCATTACTGGATCAATTGCAACTGCTGTATTGTTGTTATCAAGCTCAAGCCCGGAATCATCAGATGTTTTGGTCCGTTTGTTACTAGGTCCTGCTTCCTGATTGCTGTGTGTGGAGGCATTACTACAGTGCGAACTGTCACCATTATCTTCTGCTCCACTACCATTTTCAATCTGTTGTTTCTTGCCACGCTGTAATCTGTTTGGGGGGAAGGTGGGGGATAGGAAGCATTGCATAAAATATACATTTAGGCTTTTTCAATGCATCAGTTTTAAAACATGTTCACTGACCTTTAGAATTTTTAAAGTATCTCGATAACTGAATTTGCTCCAAGTTGCATAACAGCACTGACTTCCAAAAGGTCTAGAGAATCTCAATCACACACACAAAAATTTGAATGATTTAAACAAGTATTTATATTCACTTAATAATTTTATTACACAAAAAAAGTATCAGAATTACTGGCAACACGTTATATTTTGATAGTTTTGTTGAGATTTTAAATCTAAGGGAAGGCATAATCATATTGAAAATAAAAAAGTTCTGAGGGATGACATTTATCTCTTACATTAGAAATTATAAAGGAGACAAAATTTAAGAATGATGAGCACCCCTCATGCAAAAGTCTAATAATACAGACCTCATGCAAAAGTCTGATAATACAATGCAAAATTATTTGAATGAAAAAAATAAAATGTTATCTAAGTATGGAAGTAGCTCTCTAACAAGCTCAACTACTAATAAAACCAGTAATTGGAAGTACTCCAAGTACATATCTCATTTACTTACTAAAACAACTGTGAAGGCAGTTAATATCATCATTTTAGTTAAGGAAACCAAAGAAACTGGGTTTCTTTCCATGGTAGGCTGTACGCTAGTAAGTTCCAGAATTAGGTGGGGCTAGGTTATGAATCTTTCCACATTCTCTTTACTATGCTACCTCTCTCTCTACCTGTATATGCAAGGAAAAAAGATGTGAAGAAATGTAAAACTATGTAAGAAATAAAAGAATGAATGGCATGTGCTTCTACAAATAGTAGCATATCACATATTTATTGCCAGAAACAGAAGTAACAAGCCACTGCTTAGGAAACATGCTACCTACCTACCTACCTACACACACACCCACACACATACCAGCTTACAGATCACATCAAAACTAAAAGGGGATAATTAATACATGTTAAAATAAGAAAATGATGACTCAAAAGATATAAGCACATACCATAAATTATTCAATCTTAAAAAGGAACTCCTCCTACACATGCTACAGTACATTATACCAAGTAAAAAAAAATGAAATACTATATTGAATACACTTAAATAAGGTAACAGTCAAATCACAAAGAAGGAGAATAGAATAGTAGCATAAACTGAGGGGAAGAGAAGGAAATAGGGAAATTACTATTAATGTGTACAATTTCAGTTTTTTGTTTTTTGTTTTGTTTTAAAGATTTATTTTATTTATACATACAAGAGCTGGGGTACCGGCCAGAGTGCAGGGCGGTGAGAGGATCCACCAGAGACAGAGCGGGGAGCAGAACAGGCAGACAGACAGAAGTACACTGCTGAGGGGAGCAGCGGTTGTGGCAGGAGGGGTCTGCTGCGTCATGTGGGTCCCCTCCCTGGCCGGCAGCAGGGATCGAACTCGTGCTGCAGTGACTGCGGTCCGCTTCATAGTGTGTTGCTTAACCCACTGCGCCACCAGGGAGGCCCCAGAAGAAAGTATATCTTTTAACCTTTAAGCTGGTGGTTAAAGTTTGCACTTTGGAACCACTTCTACAACCTTAAAGACATCTGAAAGCCAAAGGTTGATTTGCATGGTCTGGGATGATACCTGAGGGTTGGGATTTAAAAGCTTTCCAACTGACTCTAGTGTTACACTAAAGTGAAAACCATATGTTGAGATGGGTCTTTGCTGGCATCCCTCATTTTGGGAAGTGACACCTCTCCCTGAGGTTCAAATATATTAGGAGATGTCATAGAGGAAAAGAGAACAGAGTGAGGAAAGTGATCAACTTAGATAAGGTCTTGGAAGCAATCATTAAAGTCTTTTAACCTTAATGTGAACAGAAACTACTAGAAGTTTTGGAGCAAGTGAGACCCAAAATCAGACTTTCTATTTAACAGAATCACTCTGGTTGCTACACTGTGAATGGACTATGTGGCGGTAAGCACAGAAAACAGTAAGACCAATCAAAAGGTTCTGTCAATATGTTAAATCAAAGATGGTGATCACCTAGACTAACATGAGTGTATTATGGGAAAAGATAAAAATATTCTTTATTCACAGACTGAAAAACAGAGAGGGAGAAAAAAAGAGATGTTAAAGGTGACTCCAAATGTTTTGACAGAAGCATGTAGGAACTGCCATAGACAAAAATGATTAAGAATGAGGAGAATAAGGGCCCTCGCTGGTGGTGCAGGGCGTTAAGCAATGTACTATGCAGAAAACCGCAACCACTATAGCATGAGTTCAATCCCTGCTGCTGGACAGGGAGGTGACCCACATGGTGCAGCACACCTCTCCTGCCTCACCCACTGTTGCCCTCAGCAGTGTATTTCAGTCAATCTGCCTATTCTATTCCCCACTCTGTCTCTGGTGAATCCTCTCACTCCCCACACTTCTGGCCTGTACCCCAGTTCTTGGATGAATAAATAAATATTAAAAAAAAAATGACAAGAATAAAAAGTTCAGTATTGCACAAATTAAGTTTGAGATAAAGAACAGTTGAAATAAAAAAGGAACCAGGAGAATAGAGTCCCCTGAAAACCAGGTGAAGAAAACTATTCAAAAAGATAAATTGTCTTAGGGCCTCCCTGGTGGCGCAGTGGGTTGAGTGCCATACTGTGAAGCATCCACAGCACAGTAGCATGAGTTCAATCCCTGGCCAGGGAGGGGACCCACACGGCGCAGCAGATCTCTCCTGCTTCACCCGCTGCTCCTCTCCTGCTCCCCACTCTGTCTATGGTGAATCCTCTCACCTCCTGCGACTCTGTCCTGTACCCCAGCTCTTGTATGCATAAGTAAATAAATCTTTAAAAAAAAAAGATAAATTGTGTTAAATGCTGCTAAGTAAGCTGGAGACTAAGAATCAGCAATTAGATTTCACAATGTGGAAGTCACCTGTGACTTGAAAAATCTGATATGGGCACTGAGGGTAGAAGAGGGGAGTGAAAGGTTGCCTAGAGCAGGTTCAAAAAGGCATGGCAGAAGAATTGTAGACAGTGAGTTACAGACAACTCTTTCAAGGAGTTATGCTATTAAGAGAAAAGGAGAAACAGAATGGTAAATGACGGAAGAGTAGATACAAGAATCCAGCATAAATAGTCTAGCATTTTAAATTAAATACCCTATTGGGTCGGGTCTGGCGGCCTATACCTACATGCAGAATTACCATCTGTTACTATACTTTAAACTTTTCAAAAGGAAGCTGTTAAGCCAAATTTTAATTTTAAATATTCAGAGAAACAGCCTTCTCCCTGACCACATACCTGTTCATAGCCTGTATCTTCAGTCCCTCCTCAATGCTGTGACTGAGTGCTTGCTGATTATTGTGCTTATTGATCCTGGCTAATACTCTCTCTTGATGAGCTTCATACTCATCACGACTTGGATAGATTTTGCTGATGAGTGCATCAAAGTTTGGGTCTGGCCTTAGTGATCTTTTGGAAACTAGCTTTTTCCGACAGGTAGGACATTCTTTATTGCTAAATACAAAAAGGGGAAAAATGTAAACAATGCCAGTATCTTTGGGGTAAAGACAAAAACATCCCATTTCTGACAATTTGCTTCTTTATTCAAATAACTTGACTGCGTCACAGATTTAAATTTATTAACGTGAATATCCTTGAAAATCTGACTTGTGAGTCAAGACTTTGGAAACTTTAGTCACTGTATACTACTTGCCAAAAGAGAAAAATTAGACTACTTCCCAATCACAATTTATATAACCATATGAAAAATAAAAACCTATTATTTCCCAATATAAGATTTTCCTTCCTGATATCCATGCCATACAAATGTATACTAATATTATCAATTCTTTTATTAAAACAGCATTCAAAAGCATATTTTATATACTTTCAAGAAATGAAAAACCATGATTTTATGCTTTGTTAATTTCGTCAACATAAATATTTGTCCTACTTCTTATAACTTTAGTAATTCCCAAATAACTAAAACCTAGGCTTCAGAAATATTTCCACTTCCCAGAGTAGTACATATAAAAGATATATTTATCAAAGCCCAGAAAGCACTGTTCTGGTACACTTTAAGTATCTAAAATAATTCTTTTCAACATACCCACTTCTGAGGGCTGTGATAATGCAGTCTGCACAAAAACGATGCAAACACTCTTTTGTAGTCATTGTGTTCTTCAACATATCCAAACAAATTGGGCACATTAACTCACTGTGTAGACTTCGAGGTGAAACCACAATTTCCAAGCCATCCGTTATTGCCTCCTGTAAAACAGTCACCTTAAAGTTAATTATGGACAAGTTCAAACATACGAAAGTACTGACAATGATAAAAATGACCATCTATGTTCTTATTACCCAAACATCGCCACTGTCTACTCACAGCTAATCTTATTTTAATTATAATTGTATAGAACTCCCCTTAGTCTCACCACCAGTGCACTATAAAAATGCTTTTACTTTAGTGTCAAAATAACAGATTAATGTTCATAAAAGATAACTATATGATAAATAAACCTGGTATAATCAAAGAGCATTAAATTTGGAATGAGATGCTTTGGTTCTAGTTTAGCTGTAATAACTAATTATATGACTCAATTATTTGTTTCCTTAGCTACAAAATGAAGTTAGGAATACATAAACCCCAAGAATTCTTCCATCTTCAGAAATTACACCTTTCTGATAAATTATATATTTCATACCACCCACTAAAAGATTTTAAGATTCCAATACAAATATTCTCTAATTTATATACAATTTAACAGAATTTCATTTTAAAATCACTTCCTGAACCTTAAGAACGTCTGGTCCACAGAAGCAGTTTCATACAAAGTGGCCTGGTTCTTACATTGGCCTATAAACCAATGTAAGTCACAATACATCTGAAATATAACACGTATTAGCATGTCTAATTGTCACGTTAGAAATAAAGTACCAATGATGCACTCTGAACTCCCACGCAGAACTCTAGAACAAGTCTCCCAATGCAGCATACAGCGACTCCTCTCATCACCACCACCACCACTCACCCTTCCCACAGGCAGCACTAAAAACTGAGATTACTTGGCTCTAAAACCACCAACACTGCCTCCTCTGGATTGGAAAAAGGTTTAGTAGGGCTTCCCAAATGCTACTAACATTTCCTGTTTCCTCTGGCTCTCAAGCATATTTGTGTTTTCTCTGTAGCACTCAAGATGTGACTCCACAGGAAAAAATCAGAAACTAGAGATAATATCCAAAAAGAACTCAAAACATATTTGCATTTACAGGTAACTACCACGATTATGGCGTATCTATTATGTTTCAACCTCTCTTTACAAAAGCACTTTCTATATTTTAAATTCATACACAAACTTTTGATTTAGGAAGTATAACTTCTACTTTATAGCTGAAAAAATTACAGAGACTATATGATGACTCAACCATGTAATGAGATCTATCTTTTCCTCTTCAGAACTTGCCTAGAAAAAACTGAATGCTGGATAAACTCAATAATCCACATTCTCCATGCCTGTACAGTGTAGGTTTTAGAACTGTTGCGGAAAGATGGGGAAGAACCGGAATGGTAGCACTAAAAATTTTACCAGCCTTAAGTAGGTATTCAACACTGCTTAGCAATTGGATTTCTTTAACAAACTCCTCTTACCTCTCACACTACACTATTTTATGCCTTCCCACCTATCTGCAGACCTTCTTCCTGAAGGATGGATGGTCAAGAGATTACCTTACTTTAAATTTCAGTGAGAGCTTTTAGAGTCATTTTCTCTCTACCAAGTCTTTATAAGCAATTTTTTTCTTCTTACAAGGAGAAAGTATGCCTCTTTTATCACAGATACGTATCTTCCTACCTTCTCAAGTTAGTCCCTCTGATTTTCTTTTTTCTCAAACTTCAGCTATCTCCCCACTAATCAGCTTAGATTAGTAACTTCATAGCTCTATACTGAAATGTGAATGATGCACCTTAGAGCTGGGGAGGGAATTTCTACAAGGTTCCAGGTGGGTATGCATTGGCAGCTGTACATGGTCGGATATAACATGTTACACACCAAGAAGTATGTTGTACCAAGGAGTGAATAAAGGGGTCAGCAGTCATGGGAGCATCCAAGTCCAATCTGCCTCATGGTTAACATCTGACAAAAGTCCTAGCAGAAATTAAGCTGCACACCAGGAACTGAGCAAAAGGTCATTACTAAGATCCCCAGGCTGCTTATCTCAGGTCACCATGCTTCAAGCACCCAGTATACATTTGGCCTGATCTAAAAAACACTTTTGTAAGTTCTCATCTCACTCAGCCTCTCAGCAATGTACACAGTAATTATATCCTCATTCTTAAAATGTTTCTCTTAGATTTTGATCTCCTCTCTCCATTTCCCATTTTTCTTCTTTTCCACTAACTATTCCTTCTCAGTCTCCTTTTGCAGTCCCTTGTCCATTACTTATTGCCTAATAATGCTCCTCTGGAAGATGTTCTGAGCCCTCTCTGCTCATCTTGCTACAGGTGATCTTATCCATTCTCACTATTTAAAATGTGCTAACAACCCCCAAAATTTCTTATTTAGTCTAGGCCCTTGGTTAGCACATCTGCCTGTCTTACAGGCATATCAAACTAAGAGTTCGGTTTTGAGCATGTTATCTCCTCCTCAGAACCTGCTCCTCCTCCAGTCTTTCTCATCTTTAAGTAACTGAACAGTCTTCCCTAGTCCCTCAACCCCATACTATTTATTACAGTATTTAAGTCTTCCACTTTACACAACTTCTCAAATTCTGGATACTTATTTGCTTAATGTCTATAAACTTCAGGGGCTGGTGCCATATATACTTTATTCAACTTTGCCAACCTAGTGCCTAGCTTCGCAGCAGACATAGAATATGCACTCAAAAATGATTTGCTGAATGGTCAATCAAAAACAAAATCAGAACTGCTTGCATATAAATTTATTCTGTCATAAGCTTTCAAGTTGTCAATTTTCAAAAATTATATCCCAGCTTATGTTTGTCTCATACTTCCCCTTAAGTTATCTTACCCACATTACCTGAGGTGTTCGTTGTAATTCATATAAACTGAGTTCCCATGTTTTGCTTAATGGCTGGGTTCCATTTGTCTGCACAGCTTGAGACATTGCTAGGATTCAAAAAAAAAAAAAATAAAAAGAGTAAAAACAACTTTAGTATTTGAAAAGTAAATCTCAAACTTGACTTTTATAAATATTGACTTCCAAGAATTAAAAATAAATTACACAGTGATTCCTCCAAAAGAAGAAAAAGGTCAAGAATCTTTCCTCTTATGTTAGGTACTTGAAAGCAAAACACTATCACTTATTTTTGAATACTCAACAGCTAACACACACAAAGTGCTTAATTATGAAGTGAATATATAGAAAACTGCTTTGACTCAAAATATTAAACGTTTCTGAAATTCATGGTCACAGAACTTAGAATTAAACCCAGAAAATTTCAGGTTCTTTAGTATGGCCATCTAGTTCAACTTTTGCCCAAGATACAAAGTTTACTTTATAGTACTTTAAACCTTTACTTTCATAGAGCTGAAAATTCCCTACCTAATAAAACTCAGCTTATAACATTCAAAAAGCTAATAGTGCTGAGTCCCAAACTATTCATCCTACAGTTGCCTTCTGGAGGCAAACTGATTAATAATTTTTCTACATGACAGCACTCCAAATATTTGGACACATGATTTTTCTTTCCTTTTGGCTAAAATAACCTAGCTCCTTCCATTCTTCACTATTTGACACAATTTCAAGGTCTCCACATGACTCTAACTCATTCAATTCTGCCTTTCCTCTTTTGCTTTCTTGTTATCCTCTTCTGTCTTTGATTAGGAGGATGGGATTGAGTAAACAAGTGAGGAAGATGGTCTTAAAAAACAAGCTGCTGTAGGTTCTTGCTACAGGTTCATAGCCTAAAAAGACAGAAATGCATATATAAGCTATACTACAATCTGACAAACTTTAAGCAGCAGTACAGAAAAAACTTCTGGAATACTGAGGAGTTCCCAGGAAAGGAATGGGGAAGTTTTAGAAGTTCAGCAGAGATTAAATAAGCCTTAAAAAAGAAGATGTTACTATAGGATAATTCACACAATAGAGTAGAAGGTAGAGGAATGGAAAATAACTAGCAGTGAGTGGCTATTGCAAAAAACCTGAATTACATTAACAATCTGAACCAAAGCAGTTGAGTATGGAAAGACAAATAGATCATTAAATGATACATACAGAGAGCATCAGGGCATAAAAGGTCAAATATGTGTTTGGAAAAGCAACCATTCTTTAAATGAGATAGAGAACAGAAGAAAGGGGTGGATTAGAAGAGAAGCAGAGGTGCTATACACACTGAATTCCAGATTTTTATAGATCCCGGAGATAGACTGCTCAAGCAGAGAGTCAGAGAGGAAAACCTAATCCTGCCCTCTAAAGGCAACACACACTTGAGTAAGTCACATTTTCTACACCGAGAAATACAAATGAAGAAAACAGATTTGTATTCAGGAAGTATGGGAAGTATTCCCATACTGATTTCATTGAAACAAACTTGTTCTCAAGAACTGGTCAAATTTGTTTTGATCAGTAAAAGTACTTCATTGAAAGTTAAACATCACTCCTCTCTAAAATTCAATATACCCTGTCACTTCCTTTAACAAATGTTACATTTCCACATGAAGTTTCTCCCTTTACCCAAGCAGAAATTTGAAATAAATATGTACAAATTTTTCAGATTTGATTGGCTTTTGATTAAAATTTTGAGGCTGTCCCCTTAGTTTTACTTAGTTTAAGGGTTTATTTTGCTTATTTGAACTAGTGACTCACAAACAAGTAAGTATTCATCAAGCTCCTTGTACTTGAAATAAAATTCTTTCCGCTCCATCATGATCACCCCCCAATACTGTGCCCCTAGAAGTAATCAAAAATTTGAGTAATTTTTCCAGAGTTCTTACTACTAACCTGGCCGAGTTTATTAATCCTAAAATTAGTACTTTGATTTTGGGGGGAAGCCGTGAGTTCTTTGATACCATTCTCTGAGAATCACAAATTGAAAAAAATTGTGATAGAAATTTCTCTTTAGCGAAATGCTGTCTTGTCTGTATTATTCAATTTTTACCAGGATTGAATGGTGGCACGAACTACAAAGTACTGTCTAGTCAAGTTAATGGATATAAGTCCCACAAGACCAGTGTCTGCTCTCTGGAACAACAAACTTTGTCATGACACTCTCAAAAACTTCATGAAGAAATTCTCTCAGAGACCACTTTGTTTAATGTAAGAGGCTTTTTCTCATCTCTGTATTCTGGGACTAAACATTAACACACTATAGAAATTTGCAATGTACACTCTATCCTATCCTATTTGGCCTCCAAATTGTGCTTATGAGGTTAGATAGGCAAAATTTCTCCAACGGTTATTTATAATTACTTCAGCTGTTACTGGGAAGTTTGGAAATAAAGATAACATCTAACCCAAGCTCCTGGAAAGGAGAAAAAGTTCAAAATATACAATGGCCAACCTGTCTGACTGGTATGTGGAGGCCTCAAAACAAAACTGACTTAAACATCCCTTAAAGATTCTCTGGCAAAAAGAAAAAAAAGAAAGAAACCACTCAAATTATCTGAGAAACCTGGCCTCGTTACATACTAACACAATCATGTTTTAGCATCACTTTACCTATATTCCTTGTTCCCATCTAGCTCCTTGCTTAAAATTCTGAATGAATTGTCCCTTTCCTCAAGGTCCTCACCAAGAAAACAACCAATGACCCAATACCTGCTTTAAAAAAAAAAAAAAAAAATCAAAAGACCCTTCAGCCTCTTAAGTATCCAGGACCAATTTATAAAAACACTGGCAGATATACAACCATAAAAATAACTGGAAAACATATTGTTCCATATTAGCAGACAAAAGGGCTGTGTGTGTGTGTGTGTGTGTGTGTGTAAAGAACAATATACTAATCATACTGCTCTAAAGATGACTCTGGAATCTAATTTCTTGTCACTGAATTCAAGGTGAACTACTATAAATATGGGAAGTCAACTTCCTTGTAGATACATATGCTGTTATTTTCTACTGTAAATCCTACTACAATATAACAAATTTCTCAAAGAACTGAAACTACTCAAACAGAAGGAATTTCTAGAAATGACAAATTCTAGCCCATGCCCAAACCTCTATTTTACTACCCTGGGGTCAACTAGAAACAAAACTAGCAAAATATTCCTAAATTCTTCACTCTTACCCCAGTAAGATTACCCCAGTATATTAACAGGAAATGTCTAATAAGACATTCTATGAAGGTTTGTTTCTAGAGATACAAATTCTCTTGCACATAACCACATTATATTTGATTTGGATATTTATGTTCCTGTGGCAAATAAGATTCAAGGAAGTAATTCACAAAAATAGCTGTAGTTGTAGAGTTTCCTGTTATCATTAAGAAAAACTAGCATTACCCACGACTCTGAACAAAATGTCCAGTCTCTGTTTTTAATCTGTATTACAATCATATGTCCCCTGGTATCTGGAGTCTCAAATGCTACTACATGGATGCTATTTAACCAGATAACTCATTTTTAAAAATATTTATTTAGGGGCCTCCCTGGTGGCAGACCGCAGCCACTGCAGCATGAGTTCGATCCCTGCCACCGGCCAGGGAGGGGACCCACGTGGCGCAGCAGACCTCTCCTGCTGTGCCCGCTGCTACGCCACGTGGGTCCCCTCGGCAGTGTGTTTCAGTCCCTCTGCCTGTTCTGCTCCCCGCTCTGTCTGGTGAATCCTCTCACCTCCCTGGACTCTGGCCTGTACCCCAGCTCTTGTATGCATAAATAAATAAATCTTTAAAAAAAATTTTTATTTATGCATACAAGAGCTGGGGTACCAACCAAATAATTCAGCAGGTAATGCCAAAACAAACAAACAAAAAAGACATAATCTTACTGATCACCAAAACCACTATCTCCATTTTAATATGTAGACCTGAAAATATTTACTGGTCTCTCCTGTGACCTGGCCAAGGAGGCCAAAAGGGAATTTGAGAATAAAAAAATTGCATTTTTTACCTCAAGATACTATCCACATATACCCAAAGAGCTATAAATGCTACTCTGGCCTGAAGGACAAGACATGATCCACAGGTAAACAGGAAGCTCAAATTTCTTCTTTTGTCAACCACTGAATAGATTAAGCTCCCCAGAATTAGCCCTTGTGTTTTAGGTCAATACACCATTTTAGGCCTCCCTGGTGGCACAAGGTTAAGGCAGAGCACTATGAAACTATCAGCAGTCACAGTGTAACAGGGTGGTCCCAGGAAAATAAATTCCAAAATCCTGGTTCCACCCTAAGTGGGTGGAGCTGAGGAGGAAAAGAAGATTTCTGCAGAGAGGAAAGAAGGAAGGAAGGAAGAAGATGGAGAATAGCAAGGAGACCTGGAAGAGGCACGTGGAGCAGAGGGACATGTGAAGAAACTGTGCTTGCTTTTTGGTCTTGGACTGGTTGGAACAGATGTGGGTGAGAGACCCGTGGGGAGGTAAACAATGGCAGCTTTCATCTTAATTTTGATTTTGCTCTTTTCCTCCCGGATTTGTCTGACTCTTTCTGACCCTTTTCTATGGGTCTCTACTAAAAAGTCCTTTAAATGTGTGGCAGGTTTTTGGGCCTTGCTTTGGGCCAATCCTATTTAGCTGGACTTTTACCCTCAAGGAAATGGGTAACTTTAAATGCTTAACTTAGTAACTATATTCTTTGCTCTTTCTTTATTGTACCCTAGTTATATTAAAGTTCCTTTCCATTAAAGGTTTTATGTGTTTGTCTTAATGCGGCAGATGGCAGAACCCATTCAGAGAGGGCAGGCTTGGGGGTTCTGGGTGCTCCTCTCCCTGCCCTGTAACAACAGCAGCATGAGTTCCATGCCCAGCCAGGGAAGGGACCCACGTGGCACAGCATACCTTTCTTGTCTCACCCACTGCTCCCCTCAGCAGTGTATTTCAGTCAATCTGTTCTGTTCCCCACTCTGTCTCTGATGAGGCCTCTCACCCCCCACACCTCTTGCCTACACCCCAGCTCCTGTATGCATAAACAAACCTTTAAAAAAAAACACCATTTTGCTTATATTTAACCTAAATTCTACTACACCCCCCCCCAATCATTTATAACCCTTTCAGCTCTTTCCTTTAGAAAGGAGAAGCTGTAATTCTATATGTAGCACCCCCTTGTTCAAGAAAAGAATGTGAAAAACAATCACTATTTTCAGAAGGGAGTGAATTGTGATTAATAAACAATACTGACAGTCACCTATGTATAAATACTAATATATAGACAGAGCAAAGAAAAAAGAATGGGTGGTCTAGATAACAATTATAATCTGAAAGGTTAGATAGTAAAGAAAAGTAGAAGGTGGGAAATGAGGTGTCAGGCAAAGTAATCTTAAGTATTTTTGCAATTAACAAGAATGTGCTCTGCCTGAAGATCCTTACAGCACAAGATCTAGAGCTACTTGGGGACCAATCCCATTTTAACACCTAAACTATATTTCTAAGAGATACACAACAAAACAGAGATGTTTCTTGCACAAAGCAGTCACTCAAATATGTTCACAGAATGTAAAAATAAAGTCATTAGTCTGAATGAGATTACTTTAGTAGCAGAAACAGATTAAAATGTGAGAAAAGGTATACTCACAGGTGAATTCTGAAAGCTGGCAACTTCAATTACCAAAGGGGAAATATCAATAGGATTTTCAGAATGCTCTTTTAGGGACTGCAGTGCAAATACCCATCGTTCATGCTGACTTTACTCATCTTCACATTTACGCAGATTACACAGTCCTTTCATAAAGGAACAAAGTAGCCTCAAAAGTTTTTCCCATACAGCACTCCTAAGAAATGTCTGTGCCCATAGAGCAAAGAAAAAAGTAATAAGCAAGAGATAATAACTTTCCATTTAGTCAGCTTCTTTAAAACAAGAAAAAGGTTATATGCTTCCAGTTTTGCCTATAAGTCACCCCTCAGTTCTAACAAAAGGATGAACAGACCGAAAAAAGCAACTCTCCTTTAAAAAAAAATATTTTATTTTCTTTCGTTGTTTTAGATAATATGGCTTGGAAAGGTTAATCTTATCTTCATTGAGGTAATACCTGTTAAACACTGGGTTTGTTTTAGGGGTTATAGGTGCAAACCTCTACATTTCTATATTTTTACCCCATGCCTACCACCAAAGCCTCAATATCCCTTCACCATACTCCACTGGGATTCTGCCTTCTTTTGCTCCCTCCCTACCACCTCTTCTGGTAGCCTCAGTTTTGCAGTCACAAGTCAAGAGTCTGTTACCACTCATCAGAGAAATGCAAATCAAAACCACAAAGAGATGCTACTGGGCTGCCAGAAAAGTCAAGATACCTTTTTGCATAGAAAATAGTCCTTACTTTTCTGACAACCCAACATTTCACACCTGTAAAAATGGCCATATCAAAAAGATCAGAAACAAGTGTTGGGAAGGATGTGCAGAAAAATGAAACCTCATACACTGTTGGTGAGAATGTAGCTTGAGAGCCAGTATGGCAGTATCTCAAATATTAAAAACAGATGTAAGCTGTTAAAATATTAAAAACTATGACCTAGAAGTCCACTCATATCTACCCCAAAATACAAAACACTAATTTGAAAGAATATATGCACTACTATCTTCACCACAGCCCTATTTACAATAGCCATGTTATGGAAACAAACTAAATGCTCAAGAACAGATAGGTGGATTCAAAAGTGTAGTTTGTATATACACAATGTAATATTAAGCAGCTATAAAGAAATGAATCCTTGCAACTTGCAACAAATGATAGGTGGATTCAAAAGTGTAGTTTGTATATACACAATGTAATATTAAGCAGCTATAAAGAAATGAATCCTTGCAACTTGCAACAAATGGTTACAACTGGCAAGTATAACACTAAACAAAGTAAATCAGGAGAAAGAAATACCAGATAGTTTCACTTATAAGAGGAATACAGAGAAACAAAACCAAGGATCAGACAAAACAAAATCAACTCTTCCTGCATCTACAAGCAAGCAAGAACACAAGGCAGATCACTACCTTCAGGTGGTGAGAGAGAAAATACAGGGAATCTTAACTTTCAAAGCATAGACACAGGAATGGAAACTGTAGCCAGAACCAGTGCCAGAGATAAAATCTAACCTACAGTATAACTGACAAAACTGCTGGAAACCTGGTGTAAACAAGTCTGAGAGGTAAAAGCTCCAAGAGGACCCAGTCATGGGGGGTTATCCACAGTATTGTGAAGTTTACCTCCAGAAGCTCAACCAGATTCCCACACTAAATATCAGAGATATTCATGCTTACAGCACAGCAGGGATAAGGAGCCATTTTTAAATATGCCAAAGCATCCTGTTCTGCTGAGTAAGGCCTGCCTTCAGAGGAAACTAATTAGCCATAACTAACCTGTTGGCATAATCAAAACCTGAATGAGACCTGGCAAAGGAAAATATCCAATTCCAGCCCACTCTAGCAGTCCTGTCCCACCTGGGAAGGGCGATGGGGGGCAGAGTAGGAGAGGGGAAAAAAACCTGAAAACCACTGTGAAGTTCACATAGATTCACTGAAAGAGAACTAAGTATAGAATGAAAGAAACCTCCCTCTCTACCCCAACAACTCACATTACTAAAGATCTATTTACAGCGGTTTATTTACCTGATACATCATGTCTAGTTATCTGGGGGAAAAAAAATTACAAAGAATTTCAAAAGGCAAAACACTCTATATTAAGATATAAGAGGAGCCCCCTGTGGCCTCTAGATTGCAGTGGTTTTGGAGATGCACAGGTTAGGTTTCACTCAACCTAGCTGGTGCCATTCAGATGCCCCACAGCTTGCCTGCCCTCAGTGTGGGTTAAGTTTCAAATACTGTTGGGGTTTCAGTTTTATTATTTTTTTTTAAAGATTTATTTATTTATGCATACAAGCACTGGGGTACAGGCCAGAGGTGTGGGTGGTGAGAGGATTCACCAGAGACAGAGCAGGGTTGCAGAACAGGCAGATCAACGGAAGTACACTGCTGAGGGGAGCAGCGGGCGAGGCAGGAGAGGTCTGCCTCGCCATGTGGGTCCCCTCCCTGGCTGGCAGCAGGGATCGAACTCGTGCTGCGGTGGCTGAGGTTTGCTTCATAGTGCATTGCTCAACCCACTGCGCCACCAGGGAGGCCCGGGGTTTCAGTTTTAAAGCGGATCAATCAGACTCAAGTTCAGACCCACAGCATCAAGTTTTGTAAAAAGACCAATGAGGTGTGAGTTTGCACCAGCATCAATCGAATCTTGGAAAAGGTGGCAGTTTTGAACAGACCAATCTTATCTCAAAAGCAGGCACCCTGAAGGGAATATAAGCATGAATATTGAATTCCATGTCACTGTACAGTTAGGTAGAATTCTGTATTATCCCTATATCTGAATTAGCTGTATTCCTATTGATAAGTGTTGACTTTTATGAGTTTTTGCTATTAAGGACAATGATGTGATGTGATGACCACGCTTGTATATATGTTTACTATGTAACAGAATTTTTGTTGGGTAGACTTTTTTTAAAGATTTATTTATTTATGCATACAAGAACTGGGGTACAGGTCAGAGGTGTGTGTGTGGGGGTGAGAGGATTCACCAGAGATAGAGCCGGGAACAGAACAAGCAGATTAATATAATAAACACACTGCCGAGGGCAGCAGCGGGCAAGGCTGGAGAGGTCTGCTATAACATGTGGATCATTTCCTTGGCTGGCAGCAGGGATCGAACTCATGCTGCAGTGACTGTGGTCTGCTTCATAATGTGTTGCTTAACCCACTGCGTAACCAGGAAGGCCTGGGTAGACTTTTTAAGAGAACCGTTATCAAGTCAAAACTGAAATACAATAGAAAATTTGATAAATAAGCTGCAATGAGAGAGGTGAAGAATCAACCAATACAGTGTACTGAAGTGTTGTTTTGGATATGGCCAAAAATAGACAGTTCTTGTGTATTTTCTGCATTTGCTTCTATTTTTCTTATCTTAATTCATGGCAGTTTATTTTTAAAAGAATAAATGGGATTTTTTTAGAGTATATAAGGTACCTGTGTGTGTTAAAATACATATACTGAATTCTAAGAACTGTGACTCTTCTGTGACACCTCTAAAGATTGTAAAGAATGTGGATAAATGACATCAGTTATGTTCTTAACTGTATGTTGATCAAATACAAATTAAAAAGGGGGGATACATTCCATAGTTTTCTATAATAGTCTTTGTAGCTAGATACAAGCAGTTTCTATTTCAAGGAGTACTTTCCTAATCTCCTATAATTATACATTAAATGTCAATTGCTCTGTCCTCAAAACCATGTCACTATATTTGAGATTAACTGTTTATTCTGGATGTTACCAGTCATCTTAATTTTTGCCAATATCAAATAAATAAGAACATAATAGATAGTATTGTTTGGATTTTTAATTTTAAGATTAGTTAAGCACTATATATATATATATATACACACACACACACACACACACAAAAGATTTATTTATGCTTACAAAAGCTGGGGCATAGGCCAGAGTCATGGGAGGTGAGAGGATTTACTGGAGACAGAGTGGGGGAGCAGAACAGGCAGACTGACTGAAAGACACTGCTGAGGGGAGCAGACTCGCTGCGCAATGTGGGTCCCCTCCCTGGCCAGGGATCACGCTGCTGTGCAGTAGATGGTTCACATACGGTGCTTAACCTGCTGCACCACCAGGGAGGCCCCAAGCACAATGTATTTTTATTGGCCATTTGTATACCATCATTTTGCCTATATTGAGTTGTCTTTTAAAGACTTTGGAGTGGATTTGCAGTATATTACAAAGATTGGCCTTTGTTTATTATGTTGCAAATATTTTTCTCCCTATCTTACTTATATTTAGATTGGCCTATGATGTCTTGGTTGTTTTTGTATTTTTTAAATTTATGAGGTGAACTGTTTTTAAGTCTTAGTATTTGCACCTTGCTTAGGCTGCTTTCATAATCTAAGTATAAAGACATTCTATCTTCTTTTAATCTCCTACAGGTTTTTTAAAAAAATATTTCTATTTTACATAGAAGAACTGGGGTATAGGCCGGGGGGCAAGGGGTGATGAGAGGATTCACCAGAGACATCACTGGGAACAGACCAGGCAGATACGCTGAAATACACTGCTAAGGGGACCAGTGGGTGAAACTGGAAAAATCTGCTGCTGCGAGAAGGTGAGTTAGCACCCTACTGGAGATCACACCCAGGCAGTTGTGGTCATGCTGAGAGGCCCTCTTACCGTTTTCTTTTAAAGCTTAGTTTGGGAATTTGCTGAGAGGCCCTCTTACCGTTTTTCTTTTAAAGCTTAGTTTGGGAATTTGCTGAGAGGCCCTCTTACCGTTTTTCTTTTAAAGCTTAGTTTGGGAATTTTTCATTTATCTACTTAGGTACATTGGATTTGATTAAAGAAAACAATGTAAAAGGTAAGATCTTTCTCATGTAAGGTAGTGTAAATTATATAAATCCACTTACCTGTTTCGTTGCATTAATCAGTTGCATTAATCTTGAGGCTGTAGTGCTGCTTTTTATTAAGCTTTAATATTTAAGTCAAGCCTCCCTGATTATTCTTTTATTATTACTGTTACTTCTAAAAATATCTTAGATGTTACTGTACATATTCCAGGTGAACCAGCCTTGGGTCAGTTTGTTGATATTTTGATTGGGTTTACATTGCAGTGAATTTTATATTTTGTTAAATTTGCTCATCAATATTCTATAGTTTTGTTGCTATCGTGAATGTTTGTGATTGGGATTAAAAAATACTTTTCTAACTGGTTATTCCTGGTTTATAAAAAATCCATGGCCTTTTGACATGCGTTATGTCTTCAAACCACCAGTGCAACTGCTTTTTTTTAAGTTCTAAAAATCTTTTCATTAGATTGTACTGTATTTTCTAAGTAGATATTATTATCGGTAGTGAATACTTTTGTCACTTTTTCCAGTAGTTCTGTCTCTGTCACTGTCTCTCATTAGTTAAGAATTCCAGCAGAATGTTGTAGGGAAGGATTGTTTGGCTTCTGACTTTTAAAATAGGAATCTTCAAAAATTTTGGTTTCAGGGTTCTGATGTATCTTCATCAACTTGCGGGTGTTTATATTTCTAAATTAGCACTTTTGGTGTAATAATTGAAGTTATTGGCATAGAGTATCATTGGTGTTGGATGTGCTGGAGGCAGGTGCAGTGGGCAGGATCAGAAGGCACTGGAGTGGTGGGCAGTGCCTAGAGGTGACTTTATTACCATTCAGCACTGGTCAGCAGGTGGTGGTGATATGGGGGGATCGATCAGGCAGTGTTAAAGCTCTTTAAAGGCTAGAGGCACCAGGCACATGCCAGTGGCACCTGTACACAGGTACCAATGTACATTTCTTTCAGACATGTGGAATAGACCAGCAACCAGGAAGCAGACCCAGAGGCAGTCTTTTTTTTTTTTAAAGCATCACCTAAAAAAAGCATGATAGTGATTTAAATTTTGTTCACGTTTCAGTCACATTTGCCATCTTTCTCTTTATCAATTTGGTCAATCTAATTTCATTTTATTTTTTTTTTAAGATTTGTTTCTGCATATAAGAACTGAGGTATAAGATCAGAGGTACGGGGCGAGGGGGTGGGGGTGAGAGGATTCACCAGAGACAGAGTGGGGAACAGTACAGGCAGATCAACTGAAACACACTGCTGAGGGGAGCAGCAGGAAGGGCAGAAGAGGTCTGCTGTACCATGTGGGTCACTGCCCTGGCCGGAGGCAGGAATCGAACTCATGCTTCATTGGCTGCAGTTTGCTTCATAGTGTGTTGTTTAACCCACTGCGCCACCAAGGAGGCTCCCAATTTCATTTTATTATCTTTCCATTAAACTGTCTTTCCATCTGGAACATAATGTTCTCTTCCCCCAAGATTTTCCCATAGTTAGCTCCTTCTTGTATTCTACCAAATTCTAACTGTCATTCTCTTATGACTTCCTTTTTTTTTTTTTTTAAACTATAGCACTTCTCTTTAGTTAGCATATTCACCAGTACCTTGTACTGTGCCTGGCACAGAGTACTCAAATAAATATTTACTAAAGAATTCAACAATGGTGATGGATGGCTACAGAAAGGAGCTCAAAACAAACTTAACATTTCACATTTCATCACTAAAAAAGTCACTTCAAATTAACATGGGAACAAGACAAAAGGGTGATTTTTAGCAGTATATTTTTATGCTGCTGCATGGTTAGGGTTTTATGAGCAAAAAAAATCTGTCTTTCAAAGGACAAGCTTTGAAAACTTAGTGCTGAGTAGGTGAGAGGTTTACCTCTCTAGAAGTAGTGTTTATATTTCAGGGGGATGAGACTGTAAGACTATGGAGACATTCCTAAAGTTATAAATTCTAAGTGTCTCATCTTCACCCTTTTAAACATTCATTCACATTCCAAAGATTAAGAACTTAGGAGGCTCCCCTTCTGTAACCAAGGAGAACTTGTTTATATTAGGAAGCAAAGGTCTCACCCTCTCTCTTGGGCGAAGTGGTGAGGAACAAGTACACAAGCTCCCAAATTCATATTTTTCAAGTTCTTTACCTACCAACCAAATATCCAACTCTCAGTAAATCATTCTTCAGGAAAAAATTGGGACTATGTAATAATCTATTACTGTCCCATAAATTTTGTGACTACTTGCAGGTTACTATAAATAAAAATAGCTATTAAAATTTCATTATATAATGCAGCACTATTTACAATAACTAGGAAATGCAAGAAGCCTAAATGACCATCAAAAGATTATTGATCAAAAAGATGTGGTACTGCACACTATGGAATACTACTTAGCTATAAGGAAAGATGAATTGCAGCCATTTACAGAAAAATGAAAGGAGTTCAAGGGAATCCTACAGCAAGTCAGAATGACAAATACTAGATACTTGCATAGCAAAATATTTGACAAAGTAAAATACTTACAAAAACTAGCATATAATAATAAACTCAGTAAGTACTTTGAGATTAAGAGAGAAGGGGGAAGGAGAAAGGGATATAAAGGATGGTAGTAGGGGGAAAAGAAATACAAATAAAATGTATTATTTTATTTTTTTTAAATGTATTATTTTAACATACAATATTTGGTTCCTAAAATTACAGGATAATTCAGGTTTAAGAGCAACAAATTTCTGAAGTGAATATAAAAAGGGACCTAATCACTAATCCTAACATTGTTTCTATAAAAAGTATTCATTTAATAGTACCTGAGGAACAAAATAATGCAGAGGTTCCCTAAAGTGCCATTTTATACCACTATGACCCTTAACTTGGTTGAACAGAATATAAAACCGTGGTCAAGTCCATGGAGATTGTATGTGGCCAAAAAAAATAGATTTCACATGAAAGAACTGAACACAACACTAACAGTGGTGTTCCCACTCAATTCTTTGAGATACCTAATCTCAAATAACCCAACTGATCCATACATTTACTTTCAATACCATTCCTGATTTCCCCTAGGAAGAAAATTCCTCAGGAGTAAGGGCAGAAAACTTCGTATTTAGGGATGACCTTATCTCATATTTTAGTACAACAAATGAGACAACTAAAAACCTGATAAATGTTTGAAACTGGATCTGCCAGGGTTTACATCTAGCAGTCACTGGCTATGGATCCACAAGCAAATACCTCAATCTCTCAAGGCTTTATTTTTTTTTTTAAATTCTGCAAAGCAACAGAAATTTTCAGGGTCATTAACAAAGCTGAATGAAATGCCTGTATTAAGCACTTAGCATATTCTTAAATGACAGCCACAAAATTGAGCCTGTAATTTCCTTTATTTCAATAAATAAATTTTTATTTCTCAGTCTCCGAATATGTAAAAGACTAGAAAAACAATTACACATCGCACAACTTACATTAATCCTCTTTCAAAAAGTTTCTTAGGATACTGAAGATAAAAATGTGCCTCATGATTAAAAAAAATTAATGGGCTGGCTAATCCAAGACTACTCAGTCTTTCAATAACAAAAAAACTGACTAAAGGGGAAGATTTCTTTGTCAGTGTCTAATGCTATTAAGTGTAGTTCCTAAAAGTTCAAGAGAAAAAGAAATAATAAAGATATTTTTGGATCAAATACCAGTGGAAGAAACTTGGGAATGCTTCGTCAAAGGGGCACTAAATCACAATAAGGTCATCTTGAATCACAGCTTTGCTGAACATTCAGAGACATTCAACTGGACATTTCTCCAATTATCCCACCTCCACCCCAAACATACACATAATATTTAAGGAAATAAAAATAATATAAGCTAGGTACACTGCTGTCTGATCATTTAGGACCAAAATGGCTTTTATCCTTTGGTCAGACTCCTAGTAAACAAGTCTCAATCAGATCTTGGAAAATGTTGGGTAATAGTGAAATCATAACTCAGTTTTTATTGTTTAAATTTTAAAGATTTATTTATTTATGCATACAGCGCCCGCGTACAGGCCAGAGTCACCGGAGGTGATTCACCAGAGACAGAGTAGGGAGCAAAACAGGCAGAGAGACTGAAATACACTGCTGAGGGGAGCATCAGGCAAGGCAGGAGAGGTCAGTCTGCTGTGCCATGTGGGTCACCTCCCTGGCCAGGGATCAAACTCTTGTGAACTCGCGCTGCTGTGCTACTGATGCTTCACAGTGTGGCGCTCAACCTGCTGTGCCGAGAGGGAGGCTCCACAACTCAGTTTTTAACAAGAACCTTAGTTATATTTTTTCAATAGTATGGATGATAAAAAGAATTCATATTTGTAGGGGCAGGATGGCCAACAGGGCAGGTTTCTCTCTGATTGAGGCAGATGGGTAAAGGAGGAGTCCTGGAACCCTCAGTGGCTTTGTCATGCTTTTATTGATCTTTCTGCATCAGAGGTGGTGGGGGGAAGGGCGACGACAAGAACCAGAAGGCTAGGAGAGGCCAGAAGGCCAACAGGCCTCCTAACCCCAGCCATTCTCTACTCTGGGCTGCTTCTCCTTCAGCTGTCTCTGCCTCTCCACTACTGTTCAGTTCCACTTCTTATGCTTTCTGCAACTATGTCTCTTTCTGCTCCTGGAGTCCCCATGACGGCGCCCTTTTATGCCAAGTCTCTCAGCCCAGATGTGCCCACCTACACATGCCAACATCCTACCTCAGGTGCCTGCCATCAGGCATGCCTGCAGGACTACAGGTATCTATCACTGACACTGTAGCGGCAGGAAGAGGGGTGGCACAGGAGCAGGGTTCAGGATGGTTCTGGGCAGACGGGTCAGGGAAGGGAGAGTCTTGGAGCCCTCGGTGGCTTTTCATACTTTATTTAGTAGAGGTGGCCAGGTACATGGCAGGCAGGGGTGCCAGGGGGCTGGGAGGCTGGCAGGCCTCCCAGCCCCCAGCGCGTCTCACCCTCTCGGCTGCTGCTTCTCTCTCTGCTGCTACTCATCGGTCTGTATTGTCGGTTGATCCTCACAGTTCTCACAGTTCTGGCGTCCTCATGACGCCGCCCATTTATGCCCGTGTCCAACACAGGTGCGCCCACTTGCGCATGCCCACCCTGGAATGCTCGCAGCACCGCAGGTGTCCATCATCACAGTTGTGGGAGGGTGGAAAGACCTGATTTCTCTAACCCTACAGTCCACCCCCTCAGGTTTTTCCACCATACAAATTAAACAAGTTTTTTTCTGGGCAAATGTAAACATTGCAGCCATGAAAAAAGTAAATACAATAAAGCAAGGCAGCAAAATACAACATAGTACAAATGAATAGAAGTACACTTAGGCAGGGCACCAACCTAGGGGCAAAAGACAAGATTATTGGCACCAGCAGATGATCCACCATATCTGCTGCCGAAGGCACTGATTATGCAAAGCAGGAACCACACACAGCATCTGCCGTCTCAAGCCAGGAGCCATCAGGCTTCCTGGCCTTCTCTGGCTGTGGTCTCAGCCACAAGCCACACACCACACCCACCCCCAGGATGCTCTCATTCTCTCTTGGGATTGGCGATTTTATACTCTTTGGGGGTGTAGGGTAAAGGCTGATCAGGTATTTCCACCCTCCCATCACTGTGATGCTGGACACCTGCGGTGCTGCGAGCATTCCAGGGTGGGCATGCGCAAGTGGGAGCACCTGAGTTGGGACACAGGCATAAATGGGCGGCGTCATGAGGACACCAGAACTGCGAGGCCCGACTGACTGACAATACTGACGAGCAGCAGAGAGAGAAGCAGCAGCCGAGAGGGTGAGATGCGCTGGGGGCTGGGAGGCCTGCCAGCCTCCCAGCCCCCTGGCACCCCTGCCTGCCATGTACCTGGCCACCTCTACTAAATAAAGTATGAAAAGCCACCGAGGGCTCCAAGACTCTCCCTTCCCTGACCCGTCTGCCCAGAACCATCCTGAACCTTGCTCCTGTGCCCACCTTTCCTGCCGCTACAGGGGGTAATTCACCCAATCCCCAGGGTACTCTCTGCTGTCACTCCAACACTCGGCTTTCATGTCACATGTGACATGCAGCCCCTGCACTCAGGCCAACCCTGTGCACACGCACACGGGTCGGGGATCCGTGGATACAAGCTCCAAATGCGGCCTCTCTTGAGTCCCCTTTTCAACTGTGGGCTCCACCACAAGCCACGTTCCCTTCCCGTCCCCCAAGGACGGTTCCTCATCCTCACTTAATAAGCGGGGCATCACCTACAGGTGATTTTAAGAAACTCATCGGCCTTCTTTAACAAACAGGCTGCTTACCAGCCACTTTGGATTTCCCCAACTTAGTGGCAGCTTTTGCCTTCTCTAGGCTTGTTCAGGCTGCTTTCGGCCATCAAGTCTCACTGGCCATGCCTCTATTTTCATCTCCCGGGGTGTACAAACAACCATCCACCCCCAGGGTCCCATAAACATAACCTGCCAAAGTTTTCAGCCTTCTGGCGGGATTATCAGTCCATCAGCCCTTTCCTGGCGTCAGCAGTGGGTGAGCTCTGAATCATGGTCCTCTTTCAGTCTGCTGCCTCAAGGGTCGTGGGCACACAGCTAGCTCCCGGACCAATCCACCTCCTGCGCTCCTGTGGCGTCTTTGGCTCTTACCGCAGCGTCTTCAGCTTTTCCTGCAGCTCCTGGACCTTCGGCAACCTCCTGTGCTGCTATTTCTCCGCCAACGTTACATGTTCATGGCCTGCCACCTCTCAGTCCCTCCTGTGGTCTTCTTAGAGCTCTGCACCTGTCTGCATCGAACCATCCTGCCGACTACACCAATTGTAGCAGCAGGAAGGGCGGCACAGGAGCAAGGTTCGGGATGGTTCTTAGCAGACGGGTCAAGGAAGGGAGTCTTGGAGCCCTCGGTGGCTTTTTATGCTTTTATTGTTCTCTACATCAGAGGTAGCATCAGGTACATGGCAGGCGGAGGTGCCAAGGGGCTAGCAGGCCTCCCAGCCCCGGCACATCTCACCTTCTCGGCTGCTTTGCTACTGCTGCTGCTGCTGATTGGTACTTGCTGCTCGAGTTGGTACTGGCATCCTCATGACGTCACCCATATAAGCCCGTGTCCAGACCCAGGTGCACCCACTTGTGCATACCCACCTAGGCATTCGTGCAGCACCACAGGTGTCCATTATATTAATGGCGGGAGAGTGGAAAGACCTGATAGTTCTGATCCTACAATAATCCAACGTGTGAATCATTTGTTCCTTAATTAAAACAGTTTGCTTACAGGATACAAAAGATTTTAGAAATTTACTCAAGACAAGGCAAACCAGTGAACAATAATAAATTGTGAGTAACCAATCCAACCACTGGAACACTGCCTCCAGTATCACCTCATAAAAACCACTTTGAGCAGTTTAATTTTAAAATAGAGCTGTAAGATACTAATTTTTATAGGCTTCTAAAGACACAAAGCAAGTGTTCTTTATTGAAAAATCTGTCATTGTATTAAACATCTGATATACTCATCTAATAAGTATTAAGTACACTTATTACTAGTAGTACCTAATAAGTACTTAACAGCTACTTTAAAAAGTAATTTATCAAGTCATAATTGAATTATCTTTATCATAATGTAGAACACAGAACAAGAACCTTTCAAAGGTGATTTGCTAAATCTTCATTATACAGCATTAATTAGGTTTCTGGTTACTGCTAACAATGTTTTCTAGTCCCTACATAATCAGGTTATCATTAAAGGGAAAATAAATGTTTTAAGTATTTTTAAAGCACCATTTAAAATACAGATGCAGGGCCTTTCTGGTGGCGCAGGGGTTAAATCTCAGCACTTTCAAGCTGTCCCCGACAGTGGCCTGACTACTGCGGGCAGGGCAGAAGGCCTGAATCTGCATCCCAGGCCTGATGCCAGGGAAGTGACCCACAGGGCACAGCAGACCTCCGGACTCGCCACTGCTCCCCTCAGCAGTGTGTTTCAGTCGAACTGCCTGTTCTGCTCCCCACTCTGGTGAAACCTCTCACACACCCACACTTCTGGCCTACACCCCAGTTCTTGTATGCATAAGTAAAGATAAATCTCTAAAAAAAAGCGAATAAAATACAGATGTAGATAATTTAGTGTGATCAGTAACCCCCTGCCATCACTCATCACTATCTCCCCTAACATTACACTTTAGCACACACCTGCCCCCACCCATCCACACACACGTGTACACATTTTCTAAAGGCGCAATTGACTCTTTCCCTAGGGCTTCGGGAAGTCCATAGTAAAATCTAATATTAGTCAATAATAGTTGTATCAATAGCACTGTTTTCCTTCTCTCCCTTTGCCTGTCCATATTAGAAGCTTACAATAGTGCCAGCAAGTCAGGGAGTAGGTTCTGCATGATCAGAGCAGACGGTTCAAGGAGGAGTCCTGGAGCCCTCGGAGGCTTTTTCAGGACTTTATTAACTTTTAACTTCAGAAGCGACCAGGTACATAGCAGGCAGAGGTGCCAGGGGGAAGGTCTAGGAGGCTGGCAGGCCTCCTAGCCCCCAGTGAATCTCACTCTCTAGGCTCTGCTTTCTGTTTCTACATCTTTCTTTTTCTCTCCTCTCTGCTGGTATCCATGTGACATCACCCTTATACACTGTGAGTCTCAGCCCAGGTGCGCCCACTTGCGCATGCCCACACCCTACTTGAGGTGCCTACCATCAGGCATGCGTGCAGGACCGCAGGCGTCCATCATCGACACTAATGGTGGGCAGGCGGAAAAGCCTGATCACTTTTCATTAACCTTACACTTACACACCCATAATGAAAAACAGTTGAGTTTAACCGTTTAGGAAACACTGATAGGAAATGAGACCCTTCAAGAGTTTACTGGTTTGTGAACCCTGAACATGTTTTCAATATGATTTGGTAAATGTTACAAGAGCACAAAGAAGCAGCCACATGAGGGGGCAGAAATCAGAAATGACTTTGTAGAGAAACATAGGAGAGATTAAGGTGAAACAGAAGTTAATCAACTGAAGAAAGAAAAGCAGTCCAGAAGAACACATAAGTCAAGTCACAACTCAAAATGGTAGGTCTGGTAAATGCCACACAGTTTGCTCTTAAGCGTAATGTAGTGCCAGCAAGGCTTGAAGCAGGTTCTCAATAATTCTGGCAGAAGGTAAAGGAGGAGTTCGGGAGCCCTCGGTATCTTTTTCAGGTTTGTATTGCTCTTTATATCATTAGTGACCAGCTACATGGCAGGCAGGGATGCCCAGGGGCCAGGACGTTGTTCAGCCTCCTAGCCCCTGATGCATCTTCACTCTCTGGACGCTCTAGTCTCTCATGTCTGCTCTCTAGTCTCTCATGTCTTTGCTACTACTGCTACTGTTTTTGCCTTTCTCTCTCTGCTTACTCTCTCTCTGGTGACATCATGAGGATGCATGTCTCAGCCCAGGTGCGCCCACCTAAGCATGCCCATACCCTACTTGTTGTGCCCACCATTTGGCATGCATGCAGGACTGCAGGTGCCCATCATCGACACCAATGGCGGGAGGGCAGACAAGCCTGACAATTTTCTCTGACCCTACAAGTGAAAAGAGAGAAGGTGGGAGTAGCACACAGTGGAACTGAAGAATAAAACCATGGACCAGGTCAGGGAAGCCTAGCATTCTATGCAAAGGTATCAGTAAAGATGGACTGTGGAATGACAACATCAAATTTGCCTTTAAGACAAACAGCTCAGCTCTGGCAACAGTAGAGAATAGACTTGAAGGAAGGTTAAAAGTTTTAGATAAAATCCAAATAAGAAACAAAAACTGTCTACAA
Source organism: Galemys pyrenaicus (assembly GCA_019455555.1). Taxonomy (NCBI): domain Eukaryota; kingdom Metazoa; phylum Chordata; class Mammalia; order Eulipotyphla; family Talpidae; genus Galemys; species Galemys pyrenaicus. Next base: position 7,208,322 of record JAGFMF010011659.1, on the reverse strand, counting down.
CAAGGCTGTTTAAAAAAAATACTTATAGGTAAAACACACAGAAATAGAAAATAACAGGCAAAAAAAAAAATGGTACATAGGAAATGAGAAAGAGGAGAGTTACAGTCTCCAAACATGTGGCTATTTAGATGCTCTGGGCCAACCCTGTTTGGATGGGCAACACTGGGTGCTTAATTTGGAAAGTATATTCTTTCTCTTCTCTCTATTGCACATTAATTGTATTAAAGTTCTTTTCTATTGAAGGCCTTTCACACTAGCTTATGTTTTGCCTTTATGTGGCACATGGCAACCTACTTAGAGCAGGCAGATCTGGGGGAATCATGGGGTGCTTGTAGGGTAAAGGTTGATCAGGTATTTCCACCCTCCCACAACTGTGATGATGGACACCTGCGGTGCTGCGAGCATTCCAGGGTGGGCATGCGCAAGTGGGCGCACCTGTGTTGGACACGGGCATAAATGGGTGGCGTCATGAGGACGCCAGAACTGTGAGAACTGTGAGGATCAACCGACAATACAGACCGATGAGTAGCAGCAGAGAGAGAAGAAGCAGCTGAGAGGGTGAGATGCGCTGGGGGCTGGGAGGTCTGCCAGCCTCCCAGCCCCCAGCCCCCATGCCTGCCATGTACCTGGCCACCTCTACTAAATAAAGTATGAAAAGCCACCGAGGGCTCCAAGACTCTCCTTCCCTGACCCGTCTGTCCAGAACCATCCTGAACCTGCCTCCAGTGCTCCCATCCTGCCGCTACAATTGGCAATAGTCGGCAGGATGGTTCGATGCAGACGGGTGCAGAGCCCTACCGCAGGAGGGACCGAGAGGTGGCAGGCCACGAACTTGTAACTTGGCAGAGCAACGGCATAACAGGAGGTGACTGAAGACCAGGACGCCACAGGAAGAACCAGAGATGCTGCAGGAGCGCAGGAGGTGGACCGGTCCAGGAGCTGTGGGACAAGACCTCGAGAAGAGGAGGAGATGCCCGTGAGGACTAGCCCACGACCCGAGGCCAGCAGACCAAAACAGGATCACAATTCAGAGCTCGCCCACTGTTGACACAAGGAAAGGACTAATGGACTGACAATCCTGTCAGAAGGCAGGTTGTGTTTGTGGGACCCTGCGGGTGGATGATATTGTTTGTACACCCCAGGAGATAGTAGAGGCACAGTAAGCCTTGGTGGCTAAAAGCAGCCTGGGCATAGAAAAGCCCAAGAGAGGCAGAGGCAGGAAGCCCTCTGCAGCCAGGCAGAGGAGAGGTTGGCAAAAGCTGGCACTAAGTTGGGGAAATCCAAAGTGGCTGGTAAGCAGCCTGTTTGGTAAAGAAGGCCGATGAGTTTCTTAAAATCACCTGTAGGTGATGCCCCGCTTGTTAAGTGAGGATGAGGAGCTGAGGAACCGTCCTTGGGGGACGGGAAGGGAACGTGGCTTGTGGTGGAGCCCACAGTCGAAAAAGGGGACCCAAGAGAGGCCGCATTTGGAGCTTGTATCCACGGATCCCCGACCCGTGTGCGTGTGCACAGGGTTGGCCTGAGTGCAGGGGCTGCATGTCACATGTGAC
>JAGFMF010011659.1:7180775-7196848 GCA_019455555.1 Galemys pyrenaicus | reverse complement strand
CCCTCTCTGGCCGGCAGCAGGGATCGAACTCGTGCTGCAGTGGCTGCGGTCTGCTTCATAGTGCGTTGCTTAACCCACTGCGCCACCAGGGAGGCCCCGGGGACTTCTATTTTGTCTTTCCCCCAAAGAACTGAAAATTTTGAACATCAGTCTAAACGCAGATTTTATCAATAGGAGTCCTTTGCCAATATTGTTGACTTTGGAATATGGCACATCAGAAGTCTAAAAAATTTGACTTACAACTCAGATTCCAAATCAGCAACAATTCACAATTACAAATAAACTATTCTAATCTTTCAATGCTCACATCCACAATATCAAATGACAATATCACCAAACTATTTTCTAATAAACTTGTGAGGAGGAAATAGTGTTTGCAAAAGGGAATAGTATTTTAACTCCTATTATCTACTTCAAAAAATAAGTATTTCTCAAACATCTTTTATGTGCACAGTACTAGGCTAGGATAAAAGTGAAGAGGAATTGATGGTCTTTATAATCTAGATGAGTAAAGTACACAGAAAAGCTTTAATTAGAGTTACATGATAGAATTGAGGCATCTCAGAGAAATAGTGTTCTTAGGGTTGTGCTGAACACATCACTCAGAATAAATGAGGTTGGGAGTTGATCAAGACACAAAAGAAAATCAGTAGTGATTAAGTTTAGCTAGGTAGAGAAAAGGCAAGTAGTCTGCTATGTTCTTTAGGTTCCCAAAGCACATCATTCATCTATTATTGCATTTAACACACCGTGTGGTAGTTTGTCAGTCTCACATTGTAAATTCCTGAGGCTTTCTTTGCTCAAATTTATTTGTCTAGTCCTAATTTCTAACATAGAGTACGACACACAAAAGACATGTTTTTTGAACAAAGGACAAGATCCCTATTTAAATTATTGTACTTTAACCTACACTATTTGTGCAGGTCATTCATTCATTGTCTTTCAACTCCAAAACCACCACTCTAGGGTCCGCTCTATATACAATTATTTGTCACCAACTCTTCTGACAGCGAGACCCCTGTTAGATTTTGTGAATGGTGCTCATAAAAGGAGACTGAAGGAGAGGATAGGTGATTTTCTTCCAGTTCCTGGCAGCAGCAATTAATTCCAGTTTAGAGCTTTTTTCATACTCCTAGAACTGAGCCCCCTACAGGACTTCAGAGGTAGCAGTAGTTGAGCACTGCTAAGTGCAGAACCAGGTTCATGGAACCTCTTCTCTGAACTCTTTAAAGGTTGATAACTATAATGTTCTCTTTTTACTTTTATACCCATTTAACCATAATTAAAACAGATCTTCACTAGTAAAATGCCTATTTAAGTTTCTGTTACCTCTACTGGAAACTAAAACATGGTTAAACACAGAGACTATAACTCCCCTCACTGAAATAGTTTGCTGCTTCACTAAGGGGAAACTAAACCAAGTGCTATTCTGATAAATAAAAAAATTTTTTTATTAAGGATAACTCAAAACCCTGTAAATCTGTGTCTGTTAAGTTGCAGCACAAGCCATCAAAGTTTTGTGATTTAAAGTACCCAACTTGAAAGGAAAATAAAGAGGAAATGCAAAATATTTAAATAGCGTAAGTGACTCCAACCACACACATGTACCTCCTTTTACCAGAGCACATTTACTGGAGAAACTGTGAGACTACGAGCTGACCTGCTATTCCTGTGAGCATGCGAGCATACCACCATACTGAATATGACTGGTATATTTAAAGACACTTTTTTTTTTTTTTGCTATTGCTCAATAGAGTCCCTATTTCATCTTGAATTCAACAAAGGAAACAGCTATGTTCCAAAACTAAAAATGAGCTGAATTTACTGGTATGTTTTTCTCCCTTCCTGCTTTTCAAACATAATCTCTTATTACATGTAATTTTCATTTTATGCACTGACTTTTTAGACTCTAACTTCTTCATAAAATAAAACCTTATTCTATTGCACAGAAACAAACAGAAATTCCCCTTCTAGAAGAGCACACAATAACACAATTGATGAAAACATATGACCAAAAAAGGTTTTGACTTTTTCCATATGATCTGTTACTACTACTACATTTAATAAGATGCCCTCATTAGGTAATTTAATCTGAGGTTAATTTTAACAATTTTCATTACTTCACTGATTTTTTTTTAATTTAAAAAAAATGGTAGATATACAGAAGCAGCAAATGTTACTAATCTATTTTCTAAACGAAATGGGAGAAGGCAGACTCAAGCAACAGGAATCTTTCTGGGAAGTTGTAGTAATGTATATATATCTGCCAAGCATCCAACAAGGACCTATCACTAGGTCCAGACAGACATACTTGTCTAACCACTGTAAGACAAAGACTTGTGAAAGGAATTCTAAACTGAAAAGTCCATGGTTAGTTCCACTAGAGTTCCTTCATACAGCACAAAACTGGATAGTGAACCACTTAAACACTTAACATCCATGTAGTCAGGGCTCATCACCTCACTCTAGCAGATGGAGCATTTATTTAATGATCAAGAGCCACAATACCACTATCAGTATATCCATGTAAAAAATCAACAAAACTGGATTCCTTGTAAGAGAAACAGAAGATAGGTAGAAAAGGGGAGACAGATAGGGAACACATAGGGTTTTAATACATTTTTGACCCCGGATTAATAGGGGGCCCACTGCTAAATGTAAGTAAGCATTCAATAATGTAATCTTCAGTAAATTACTGTAAACTAGATTTCAGAGAAATGGGAAACAATCAGAAAATTAATATAGCTGGTACCTGATGACAATGTCCACAACAAGAGTAATACACTAATCAAAAATTAAGTCGAGATCTGTATGTGTGCAAAATATAATCTTTCAATATTTTTTCCTTTTCCAAAAACTGTGAACTGTTTAGTTTCTCCAGATTTAATAAATGTGTTCTTACAAATTATACGGTGCTTTAAGTCATACTAGAAAGGCTGCTATAATTTCAATAAAGTGCATTTTAATGTAACTCACTTGCTAGAAGAAATTATGCTTCTTTGCTAATGTATAGAAATGAAACTGTCACTGAAACATCTGGTTATATATTATTCAGTAGACACATATCATGTTTACACCAAAACCGACTATTACAAACACAAATCACAAACAAATCATATTAAAAAGATAGACCAGACACACACGCTGAAGGTCAGTAATAGACAAATTAAATTCCAAAGATATCTGCTGACCTGCTCTCCATGTCTATTCACACAATACTGGGAGCTGTTTATGTCCTCCACACAAGCAAAGATAAATTCAAACTTAGTATTTTGAATGTCTGCGCGGTCTACATTTGTTAGTGATTCTAATGTGAAATTTTACTAAGCAGCACGTTTGAGAAACAGCACATTTTTCAAACACTCAAATGGACTAGCCTACTCGGGCAGTTTTCCTTCATAAAATTCTCCATTCCACTCTCACACCTCCCATAATTAACCTCAAATGTGGCTTGCACAAGAGTATCTGAAGGAAATAACTCCAATCCTTAGGAAAAATGAGGAGCCATATTTGCAGTGCTATGCCTGGAAAATGGAGTCATATATAAATACCCATTATTTTACTAACAATATCGAATGCACAGTCAAGAGTTTAAGATACCTGTTGACTATAACAAGTAGAAATTTCGGGGAAAAGGAAACAACCAACAATTATATTGCTTTCCTTTAATTTCTTTATAAATCAGAGGATCAAACAGTCACGCTAAGAACCAAGACCCAACATCAATCAAGTTATTAAAATATTCAACAGCTATACCCTAACACAGATAAAGATGATTAGCTGCCAATACATTAAGTATTCCTATTCCAGTTGATCACCTTGGAACTACCAAAGGGAGATTATGTAATGCAAATCAAGCACACACTAGCTTTAAACAGAATTCTTAGTTTGAAACACTGAAACCACGTCTGAATTTAATTTTTAAACGAAATAAAGCACATTACTAAGGATAGCAAACCTATTCTTTCACAGCAACCAAATTTCTTTACACATCTTAAGGGAACTGTGACATTGTCAAACCGTTTTTACAATGTAAAATCTACAAAAAGCACACATTCTCCAAACTTCTGACAGCCAAGCAGCAGAGATCCCAAAAGGCTTCAAGGAGATAGACCTGAAACTGGTCTTAGCGGGCAAATAATAGGAATGAACCTCAAAGAGGGAGAGATCAATTTTTACTAACAGTATCTCCGGGAACAAGAAGGAGGGAAATGATCCTGACAACCAAGACGAGGGCTCCCCGGCGACACCGGGTACCAAAGATCTCAATGTAGACCACTGGGTTCAAAACGCGAAGCTCCCTGCAAAAACCAATCAAGACACCCTCTCCCGCTAGGACCCCGGCCCCTCCCGGGCCACCTCGCGGTTTCGGAAAGCAGCAACAGATACTCCCGAGCCGGCCGGGGCACTCCAGGAATGTTTCAGCAGAGGAGGGCTCCCGAAGCCCAAAACCGAACCCCGAGCCCGCAGCCGGGCAAGGAGGGACTCAGCACAAAGCGCCCGACCCCACCCCCACGCCTCAGACACACACCCCCGGCTGGGAGGGGAACCCGGAGATAAACCCCGCGTTCACCCGAGAGGAGTCGACCGAGGCTGGGCCCCCTCCCTGCGGCGCAGCCCCGGCCTCCGCGCCGAAGGGCAGCGAGGTGGACGCGGCGAAGCAGGCACCCCAGCTGCTCCTACGCGTCCCCAACAGACCCGACTCAGCACCCCAGCCAAGACCCTCGAAGGAACCCGAACAATGAGAAGCCGCCTCCCCCGCGTCTCAGCCCGACAGCGGCCGGGGGCGTCGGCGCCATCTCCCTTCACGCCCCCGCGGACACACACCCCCCGGCTCGGGGTCGCGTCACCGCCCGCGCCCGGTCGAGCGGGCGCACGTCCCGGCCGCCGCTGCGCGCCCTGCCCTCCTCGCTTCCACTTACCGGCTCCGGCCCCCGCTCGGGCTCCGCCGGCCGCGGCCAGAGACAGACTCGGATACCAGCCGCCGCGGCCGCCGGCGCCGCCGCACAATATGGCGAGCCTGGGCTTCCGCAATGGAGCTCGGGAAATACAACAGGGGCCGCTCAATATTCATGAGAGACCGAGGGGAAGCCGGCTCGGCCGGCGCCGCGGGGAGGGCGGGAAGGAGTGAGCGAGGTGGGGGCGGAGGCGCGGGCCGGGGACGTGCGCCGCGCCAGGGCCCCGCGCGAGGGGAGGGGGCGCCGCGTGCAGCCCGAGGCTCGAGCTGGTCCCGCCCCCTCGGCCCCGCCCCCGCGCCCTCGCGGTCCGACGCAGCCGGGCCCCGCCCCCGGCGCCCTCCGCCGGCCGACGCGGCCCCCGGCAGCGCCGGGATGGCGGCCGCGCGGCGGCATTCTCCTGGCTCTCGCACCTCTCAACTCGCCGCGCTCATTGCGCCTCGCTGGCGGTTGCCCGGGTTTGGGCTCCGACTTTGGCTCTGCCGCGACTTCCTCCTGATCTTACTCGCGTCCCACCTGGTGAAAATTCTCTTTAGACTTTCACCTCCAGAACTTCACCTGAACTTCGGGCACCCGCCACCACCATTCATCCAACACACTTCTTGCAGAGTGGACCTGCAAGATCTGGTCATTCCAAGGAAAGTGACCTTCAATTCTAGTAATTGCTGGACATCTGTAAGCATTCTGATTGTTCTCATGAGGTCGATTATTTACCTTGCTGCAGTTTTATCCCAGCTTCCTTCGCCCCTTCAAGTTGCTATCTTCCAAACGTGAAATTATAACAAGATTAAAGAAATAGATTAAATAAATGTAATCATTACAGTCTACAAAAACTTAGATGTCTTTAAACTATAAGCTGTAGATGTTCCCTGACTTCAAGACATACTATTGGTGAGACGCGCCTTCTCTTGAATAGATACCAACAATACCGGACACTAATGTGAAGGTAGTTGTGGCATAGAGGAATGGACTACCCTGGGAATTGGGCAAATTAGATTTATAACTTCCAACGTGTCTGTATAACTTAAGTAAATCACATAACTCCTCTGGACTTTATATTCTTCATTTGCAAAACGAGACTATTGTATTCTGTGATTTCTAGTTTCATTCCAACTTTGAACTGGTAACTCTCTACCAGCAATGCCAAATAAATGATATGAATTTATATAGGAATTTGAAAAGAAAAGGACCAATTCCAGCTGGTGTGTTCAAGGATGATTTCCTGAGGGACTAGGGTTTAAATAAGACTGTGATTGATAGCTCTGGATAGGGTAAAAGAAAGGACAGGCTTTATGCACATTATGTATTCCTACTTAATAATCCATTAAAGTAAACAAGAACAAAGCATTCTTCTTTTTCAGTGACTTGAAAACTTTTACCTACTATCTATACTTTGAATAAGTAATTCTCAAACTCTATAAGTCCTTCAAGGTTAAACTCTCCAATGTGAAAATAATAGATATAAACTTATCAGGAATGCATATGCTCCTCCCTTTTAGAGATAGCACAGTTGCAGGGAATGTCTCCCTTCTTCAAGAGAGCTCTCTATATAGTTCAATTAAAGGTAGACAGGCTGTTCATAATTCAGAACCTTTTGCTCCAGTTAAAATGCTTAGGAAAATAATGATGTATGATTAGATTAAGCTATTCAATTGAGGTTGAGAAAAGTGATCATTTGTAGCAAGCACAGTAAATTTATGGATGAAAGTTATAGTACTTAAAAAAGATTCACAGGAGAATTAGTGGAAAATGGAAAACTTATGGGATATCTGGATTAAATGTGATTAAAAAACTAGACCTGAGGCTAACATCCTTAGTATGAAAGACACTACTGACAAATTAATGAAACTCATTTTATCTCTTTTATCTTTTATTCAAACACTTGACACCAAGAGTATTATGGGCCTTCCTGAACTATATTAGGAAAGTGTGTGTTATGATCCAACAAATATATCCAAACCTCCAGGCATTAACAAAAGTGTGCTGCTTGCCCATGCTTCATACTTTCTGTGGATAAAACTCAGTTTCAATCACTCCAGGTACTCTATTGCGTCAACCATCTTGTATTTGTATCACCTAGAGCATACCAACTCATTCTCTGTGTCTGAAGAAAGTGACTGAAGAATCTTCATGAGCTTTTCAGTCTTTTTTAAAAAAAAAACAAACTTTTTTTAAAAGATTTATTTATTTATGCACACAAGAACTGACTACAGGCTAGTGGGGAAGGGAGGGTGGGAGTGAGAGGAGTCCCCAGAGACAGAATGGGGAACAGAACAGGCAAATTGACTGAAATACACTGCTGAGAGGAACAGCCCGAGAGGCAGGAGAAGTCTGCTGTGCCATGTGGGTCACCTCCCTGGCTGAGGATCGAACTCTTGCTGTGGATAGTTTCATAGTGTGGTGCTTAACCCCTTGTTTCCTTTAAAAAGGAAACAGATCACTGATGACACTTTACTAGCCAAAGCCTGACCCATCTGCAAGGGAACTGAGTCCCTGACAGTTTGGAAGTAAAAGTAGGTACTTTGGTGAACAATACTAATGCTGACCACCTTCACACCACCTGTTAGCTTCTAGATACTATGAAAAATCTCCATGAAGTTTTATAGCATAGCACTGGCTCTCTATAAAAATACTGTCTGTACTTGTTAAGAGTTGATTGTAATATAAATAGAATGGACTTTCCATTTTCTTCCCCTTTTTTTCAATTGTATATTAAATCAATATTAAGTCCACAGTTTATCAATAGTGATTTGACATAACCAGACTGCATTCTTTTTGCTAATTTTTTTTACCTGACATAAAGGATGCCACTGTGAAAATACTTTTCTACTAACACTGTGTCACCATGTTAAACATACTGCTTGGAAGTGATAGTCATTTAAACAGAAAGACATTAAATTAATATTACAAGTATTATTACAGGTAGATGACTAGACAATTTTAGTTTAAAAGATTCTTTTCCCTCAAAACTTCAGAAGTACTACCATGTTAATCACATGATTGGGTATGCATCTCTGTTCACAAAAAAAAGTTTGCCTCTTTACTGGTTTTTGGCTATGGCATTGCCACAAAATTAGAGACATTAGTTCAGTCAACCAACTTTTAGTGAGCATCTACTACTATGTGCTGTCACTTTGCCAAATACTTGGAATAATGATAGTATCGTGACTAGATAAGTTCTTTGGAAGCAGAAATCTTGGCAGTCAGTGCTTATTAAGATATTAGCACAATGCTTGGTATATATACTAGACTCTTAGCAAATAGGTGTTAAGAGAGTGAAAGACTGGGAATCTTTGATCCCAGTGTATATGAAATAGTATAGTATAGGCCTGGTTTGCCTCACTTTTACCACTTAAAAGCAGAAATTTCAATCAAGGTTGAACTTCCTTCCTCCAGACAGTGTGCCTAAAGGGAAAGTCACGCCTGCTTATACACTGTCCACTGCATGGATTTCTTTTCAGCTGTGCTCCAAATCTAAGTGTCATCTGCTCATCTAAGATGAATATTGTAAGCCATCAACAGCCTGTTAACAATAAATGCTATCTCTCTTTTACAATTCACATAGCACTTTTATATCCATTGTTTTACCTTTAGAATTTTTAGAATGATACCTCCATGGTGGCATTATTCTAATTTTATGAATTAGGGAACTGTGACTTAGCACTTAAAGAACTCTCCCAAATACTGTGTTAGAAAGTGGCAAAGCTGAGACTTAAGCTTAGGTCATCTCACTCCAAATCCAGGATCCTTTTCATTATGCCACTAGTGCCGTCCCACTCTGGACTGCATATACAATTGTAATATTTTTCTTCTTCCTAACTGGTAGGCAGTATATGAGACAAGTATCTCCAGGGCTTCCTTTCAACTATTATTTATTCCAATCATCACTATGGTCTATTTTCAAGAAGCTAGTGTCAGTGCTAAATGTAATAGTATATGAATCCGATCAATTGACAGAGAACCAATAGATTTTTTTGTATTCTTAGAAAACTTGCTTTAAAAGAAGAAAGTAAAATTAAAAGCAAAAGGTGGGTTAGAATTTTGAAATAGCTAGAATTTAATAATGCTCTCTATACTACTGTTAAAATATATCTTTTAATAAAATCTTTACTTGCCATCTTTTAGATGAGTTGTACTTTTTTTGAAAGGGTCAAGTTAAGCAGAGACATTGTAGAAAGGCCTAAAGAGACCTTTATTCAAGGTGACTTCAGGAAGCCGACACTTTAAGATTTACAACCTCTTCAGCTGAAAAAATATAGCTCTAACCACAAGCTTAGTGGTTTTATTTGTATCTCAACACAGTGCATTTCTTTTTGTGATGCTTCCCTTGGTAATTTAGTTCATTGTTCCTTTTTATATTCCCAGGACAACCAAAATAACTGGTTCTATAACTAACTGTTCAGTTTGAAGGAGTTAAACAGATTAAATGAGATGGGTTAGTTGGACTGTAGAGGAGAACTAAATGGTATTGCTATGTCCCTCCTATGAGACGTGGAATGGTGTTTTATATGTTCCAGATGTGGTCACATTCTACCTAACATCTGTTAGTGCATTTTTATTAAAATATTGAGCTAGCATGTGTTTGAAAGTCAAAAAAATGAATAAAAGTTTTTATTTTGATGCAGCACGAATAGCCATCTGTTTCGTTGTAGCTAATAACAGAGTATATAAATGGGAGCTTTTACTATAACATTCATCTTCAAATATAAAGTATGATTTAATAATTACTGACTTCAGTTTTCTAATATGAAGAAAGTTTTATTTGATTCAAACAAACTTTGTAAGTTTTTTTCTCTCCAAAATGTTTACAGCAAAGAGATGAAAGATGTGCCTTGGCATTGATCGAGGAACACCAAGATCATCCCAGAAACAAACAAAGAATAGTAATTAAGATCAAAACTCAGAACTATTATGAAAATTTCTCCAGAAAGGAAGACTGGAAGACCCCAGCAGGAAGGTACAGATAAACAGTGCAAAACATTTTCACCAGTTACAGCTCACTCAAACTACCTTTGTGGACATTTATGTTTCCCATAATCCTAAAATGGTTTTTGTGGGGTGAGAAAGTGTAGGGTAAAGACATCTTCTATCCTTAGAAATGATTTTTAGTAAAGAATTTAAAATAACTGACAAATCCCACCCACAAGAAAATTTTATTTTAAACTACATCAAGATCTGAAAACCCCTACAGTATCCCATCTGCCAAACCATTAGCATTTTATACTCTACAAAAGTAAGCCAGTTAAATATACATTGAATAGAAAACTAAAGTAGTTTATAATTTAGGTAAATCGGAAAACCATTCTGCTCAACCTAGATAACTAAGCTTTTATATATATTACCTCCAGGGAGAGTTGTTTTCTAAGGAGTTTATATAATTTTTTGCTATAATTTTTAAGCAAATAAACTCTATAGATCATGATTATAAGCTCAAAATTGACCATGGTTCCTTAGAAATTATGACTCTACCACAGTTAAGGTAATCGCAAAGGAACCTGTTGAGATATATGGGTGCCCTACCTCACCTTATTGTGCTTCTTGCCCACAATTCCTCTTATCCAATTGGTTCTTAATCTAAGGCAGTATTGATGTTCATAGTGGATTTTCTATTCCTTGACTTCATGACATTTACACATCCTTAGCTACTAATCTTGACAGTGGCACATTAGCTACCCTGGTTTGACTCTTGCCTAAAATTTGAAAGACTACCATGGGCCTGATCTCAACCCAACTGTCTCTTCTTCCACATCATCTGGTTCTTAGCTACTTGCCAACCTATTCACTTCTTGACTTGGCTCTTTAATTAGTTTTGGCCATATTCTCATCCCAGCCTTTAGTTTGAAGTTTGATGCTTTAGTGAATGCAAACTTGAGTTACAAAAAGGTATCACAAATATCAGGCTGGCACATTCATGATATAGAAAAAGTCATCTCTGTCAACAAAAGCAGAAAATACAGAACTCTTCAGTGAAAAAGAATAGAGAAGCAATGAGTTTGCTATTTTTGGTATTGAGCACTCCAGGAATGATCAGGAGAACCCAATCTAGGAATCCATATGATATTGTTGCAGTTACTCAAAGAAAAATAATGCCCAAAAGGAAAGTTGGCCATCGACGGTCTTTCAAGTAGAACTATATTTAGATGTTGATTTTAAAGAGTCCTGTCAAAACACAATAACATGTCATACCAAAAGTTATAGCTTAAGATGTTATACATTAGTCTAAGTATTCCAATTAGAACTAGAAATTAAAACCATGTTCAGCATCTGCTTTCTCCTCCATCATTTTGTTAAGATTATTAGTATGCTAGCATGTCCCTACCAACACTGAATGAAAGTAGCATGAGAGCACCATGTCTTTATTCATCTTCCTATGCCAGTCATTATTCATCTTTATATGGATCCCAGAACTTGATAAATGTAATACATAGATACGTATGTATGTGCTACTATTACATTTGATACTGTCTTTAAGCACTGATAATAACAAATTTTTAAAAATCAGTCACTAGGTTTTACAAATTGTGTATAGTTTAATCAGTACAATAATATTTAGAAAGTGAAAATTTGAATAGACATATTTTTCTAGCTACCATGTTGAAGCAGTCATAATACACATTATTGATCAGTTTATGGGCATAGATATTACATACATTATTGATGTACACTGCCTCTTAAGAAAACATGGTAGTTATCTTTCAAAGTGTTTAATGTGTATATCTTTTAGCCTAAGAAATCCAATACTAAGAATATATCCTATGTAAATACTCAAACAAATGTGCAAAGGAAAATATATATAGATAATATATATACACATATATACATGTATACATGAGAATATTTGCACTGCTTATGTTTGTAAAAAGAAAACTACAAATACCCACATTATTTTGCTATATAAATTTTGGTGTACACATACGGTACTATACCGTATAACTGATAAAAAGAATGAGATAGAGCTATAAGTACTGACATAGATATCAAAACTATATTACTCATCAAGTAAAATATCAAATTTCTTAGTAATGTATAATATGTACTATATATCCCATTTCTAACACAAAAATATTTTTAAGAAAACTATTAAGATGAGGTTATATTTAAGGAAAGGAGAACTTTTTTTTTTAGATTTTTTTATTTATTTATGCATTTAGATCTGGGGTATAGGCCAGAGGTGTGGGAGGTGAGAGGATTCACCAGAGACAGAATGGGGAGCAGAACAGGCAGACTGAGTGAAACACACTGCTGAGGGGAGCAGCGGGGAGGCAGGAGAGGTCTGCCACACCATGTGGGTCCCCTCCCTGGCCAGGGACTGAACTCGCACTGCTGTACAGTGGATGCTTCACAGTGGGGCACTCAACCCGCTGCACCACCAGAGAGGCCCAAGGAAAGGAGAATTTTTGTGCACTTTCAATTTTTATGTTGTTTGAATGTTTCACAATGGACTAGAGCACGTATTTTATCATCAAAGCAGTAAAGATGTAATTAAATATAAACATATCTAATAAAAATGAGTGAAAATTTTAGCACATTTCTATCTATTATTAACTGAAGGACTGAGAGAAAGAAAACAGCTTGTTTTAGATCAGGCATCATCAGCCAAAACAAATAGAAAAACTAGAAGTTGAAATTCTTTACTTTGTTTCTGGAGAGCTAGTAATGTAGTGGCCTTGAAAATCAGGGTTCAAATGGCTTAGAACTAAACCTAAATCTCTGTTCCCCTAAACATTCCTAACCCTACTTGCTGTAAAGTTAGGCTAAACAGCGACTAACCAATGGTTATAGATCCCTCAAATAGCAACCCTTTAAAAGAGTTCAATAACCTATATAATTATCTTGGGATTCTATGTGTCTCCTACTAATTTATAAACCACAGTCTCTAGGGAAAATATCAGGTGTTGTTTGCTAATTAGCCTCCTTAGTATTCCCTCAAGAAATTCCTACTGATTTAGCATTTGATTGCTAGAAGCAAGTCAAATCATAGACTGAGAATCAAATATTTGGATTCTCCATTTTATATACTCTATTCCAGGGAGTTTTTATATTCTAGATTCTTTGAGATCACCACATGGTAAAATGCTTGGGCAATAGGTTAGGCTGGATTCACAAGAATTGACCTCTCTCCAGATTTGGCTCACATGACTAGAAATTTCCTAGCAAGAACACTTGCCCATGCAGCTGGAGTTGCGCAGAGATGAGGCACTCAGACTGGCTCAAAAGGACAGGCTGTTTGTCCTAAGTGGCTCAATGCCAAAGCTGAAGCAAGAATACCCTACCCAGCTAGGAGCAAGTCCAGGAAAGCAGGTCTCAGTGTAAGTTAGAAGGGGTGTGAGGCACCCACCTGAAAGCTGAAGCAGGGGTCTGAAACCAGGACATCAAAAAGTAGCTCTCTCTCCTCCTGCAGAGAGGAGGACATCTGAGGTAGAACTAGACTGAGGAACCACAAAGTTGACGTGAGTTGAGGCCAGCAAAGGGCAACTCTGTGACTCCAGACGCTAAAGTTGCAGCTGGGCTAAGTCTGAAGACACATGCAAAACAGAATTACTGAATAAGGGTTATGAGAAGCAGAGGGTCAGATCCAGAAACTAGAGATGTGGATCCAAATAGCACACCGAAATGAGGCTAGGCCTCCTGAGATAAAAGAAAGGATCAGAGAGAGTGAGAGAAGAGAGCTGGGGACAATAAAAGCTAGACATGTGATCTTGGTTTTCTCTTGGTTCTCTCAATTTCTCTAACCCTCTGACCCTGTCCACCTCCGTCTCTTTTGTGATTTCTAACCATCACCCTAAACTCTAGATTTTGGAATGTCCCAGGGTTTAGCACTAGGACTTTTTTCCCTCTTAATTTAGATCCTCTCCCTGTGTAACCCTATTTAGTCATCTGGGTCTAAGTACTGCTCATAGGTTAACAACTCCCAGTTTTCTCCAAATTTATGGATGGCCTTCAGTAAGTTTCTGGAAATGTATGGACCTCTCCAAACTATTCAGCACCTCTTCTTAGACGTCAAATATAATATGCCTAAACTGGACATCCTCTTCAAAAATGTAAACAAAAAACATTATATGATTATTAGCTGTCCTTGTACTATACTAGACCCAAGGAGTTAAAAGAAATTAATTTTTTCAGTTACATAAAACTAAACAAATAATTGAGATATAAAATTAATGTTTTAAGTATGTTTAAATACATGTTCATTTATGCATTATTCCCTTAGTAAGGGTCTACAGTTAACCAGACTCAAAATCCAAAGGGATGTAAAACATGACTCCTCAAAGAACCTAGCATCTTGTAGGAGAGACAGACACATACCAATTATGGTGAGATTGCTAAGAGTAAAGATGATAGGGATAAGGCCATTGAGGCCCATTATTAATTGCACACTGTGGAACAGCTTCTTTCTTAGGGTTCCAGCCTTGGCAATATTAACTTTCTTCCTGGAAACGAGAAGGGTTGTAAGTAAATTCGCAACTGTGCTGATTGCCAGCAACCTCACAAACTCCTTATCTGTCAGGTACTACACAAAGTATTATAAAAACATCTTATTTAAAATTTACAACAATTTTATGAGGATGTTATGTCATTGTTACCATTTTATGGATTAGAAAACTGAAGTTTAAAGCACTGTAATATTTGCCTAAGTCACCAGAAGTAATAGTGTGGGGAAATCCACACCCTTAAACCACTATCCTAAATTGCCTTCTCATCATCAGTGGTCCTACTTTAATTAAGAAAATGGTGCTGTGTTTTAATTTTAATATTTGTACAAAAATAAAATGATATATGTATGAAAAATCCAAATAGTGAAATCCATTAGATAGGTTAGTTAATAATCACCAATTACCAAGCATAAATGGATAAAAAGGACTTTAGCGTAAGAAGCCGTGAAATGGTGGGTTCAGTTTTTCAAAGCTCATAAAGACACAGCAGCAGCAAGGATTGATCATTTCAAGTTTCCTGCTGATTGCCTTTGGAGATAAGTTCTTAGTTCTACATTCTCTGCTTTCAGCTTTCTCTTATTACCATGACATGGATCAGCAAAGATGGAAAAATCATCAGCCTTGTAAAAACTAAGAGAGTAGAAGCCAAGCCCTATAGGAATATAGCCTTCCAAGTTTATTATCTGTTATGCATTGATTTATCACATATGGTTGGGATTTAAACCAGATGCATGCTTAATGGGGGAAGTCATCCCATCACGGACAGGGGAGAGGAATGTGACCCCTACTTGAAAACAGAGAATCATAACTTGTAAGTGGTCCAGAAGTTTCCTTTCACACAATGTATAATAGTATAAAAAATCTCCAATCATCTTTACAAATTAACTTGGAAAAATTCATTTCTTAATCTAGAAGTTGCTGAAATTTTTGGCTTTTGAAATGCAATTATTTTCATTTTGAGAAAGATCTATGATTTTCTGAATAACTTCTACTTAATCTAAAGCAAAACATTCTTAGAAGATACAGCTCTGATATGTAAATATTAACATTTACATATCCTCATTTGCTCCATTTTCATCTGGGATTTAGACATAACATTTAATAGTAGCACTCAATAACACATCTTTGCCTGCCATCTGCTTTTTTAAAACTGAAGCTCAAAGAAAATCTATTTTTTTGTTTTTTTTTACTTTAAGTTTTGAAAATAATTTTATTTAAAGGATGTACATTTAAGAAAAAAGATGTTTTTTCCCACGTTAGCCCAACATGAGTTACTATAGTTTTCCAAACTTCCAAACTATTTGTAGAGGAAACTTTTCTCACAATAAATATCCTAGTTTGGAAATAGTCTTGGAATTAAAAAAATACACGATATGGAATAAATTTTTGGTTATTAAACTATTTTTGAGAGGATATTACTTGAAAATCATTAAGTGAGCAAAGATGTCTTTCTCCAAAGTACTTTTGATATAATTTTCAGTTTATTTTTGTAACAGGGTGGTCCCAGGAAAAGGGAAAGTTCCAAAAATCCTGGTTCTGCCCTAAGTGGGTGGAAAAGAAGATTTTCTGCAGAGAAGAGAGGAGAGAAGAGAGGAAGATGGAGAACAGCAAGGAGACCTGGAGGAGGCACGTGGAGCAGAGGGACATGTGAAGAAACTGTGCTTGCTTTTTGGTCTTGGACTGG
>JAGFMF010011659.1:7153248-7173762 GCA_019455555.1 Galemys pyrenaicus | reverse complement strand
CGGCCAGGGAGGGGACCCACATGGTGCAGCAGACCTCTCCTGCCTCACCCGCTGCTCCCCTCAGCAGTGTACTTCTGTTGATCTGCCTGTTCTGCTCCCGCTTTCTGTGGTGAATCCTCTCACCCCCCCCCCCCACACACACCTCTGGCCTGTACCCCAGTGCTTGTATGCATAAATAAATAAATCTTTAAAAAAAAAAAAAGAGGGATTGAAACAACATTGGTTTAGTTTTGCTAACAAGGGTGCTGTGTTAAGACAGGACAAGTATGAACAAATGTGAATGCTCTTGGAAATAAATCAGCAGAGAGGAAAAACCTGAAAATGTTGACAGAGACAAGATCCATCACTGGTCTGCCAGTGGTAACAGGGAAGAGCTCTAGTGTGCACATGTGCAGAGCATCTTTGGAAGGGGGAGTGGGTAATTCCTCTGCAGGAAGAGGAAGCCACAACACATAGAGTCGAAGGGCAAATATTAGTGGTAGCTAAGGGTGGCAGTGTCTATATAAGTGTTTTTCATTTCTACAACTAGACACTATGATTCTGAAATCTTAATGGTGATCATAAGGGACTAGGGCTCTGGTCATAAGGGACCAGGGCTAGGGTGTTCTGGATGGGTACAGGAAATGTTGTGGGCAGAGCCACATTTCTGTAGATTAGGGTTCCTTTGGAAGAATGACTGCTGAGCAGTAATGGATTCAAAATATGTTCTACCTGCAATCTGATGCTTATTCTTGTGGAGATGTGTGTATTCTTTTTTTAAAACATAATTTTATATATACTTTAGATCATTGTTCATTTTTTTTAACAATGTTTTCTTTCTTTTCTCAGGTGTAGTCCCCATATAATTTCCACCACCAATTCACCTAGGCACCATCACCATAGTTCCTTGTACTCTTCCCGCCCTTGTTTTATTCCTCTTCCTCCCCCGCCCCTGCAGAATGTCTCCAACTTATAGTTGTCTGTTTATTTTTGTTTTGCTTTACTGTGTTTTTTATTGTTTTTTTTTTTCTTGACTCCTGTATGGTTCTCCTATATTCCTCCTATAAAAGAAACCATCTGATATTTTTCTTTTTCCTTCTGGCTTATTTCACTGAGCATAATCCTTCCTAGCTCCATCCATGTTGCAACAGATGGCATTAGTTTATCTTTTTGATTGCTGCATAGTACTCCATTGTGTATACATACCAGCTATGTGTGTATTCTTGCCCAAGAAATTAGATCAGTAAGGAGATGCTGAAAACAAGAAGAATGTAGGTGTTTGGGCACAAAGCAAATCAGCTTGTACCTGCCCCACACCTCTGGGGCTTTCTAGGCAGGTAAATAATCAAACAAATATCAGACAAATTTGTAAGAGAAGAAAGCCAAAAAGAATTTGAATAATAGCATGTATATCTCCTGGATGCATGGAAGAAACCTAGTAAAATTGAGTAACTTGCTCGCATGGTTTTAGATCCCATCTTAAAAAGTCCTACTAAGGCAGAAGAACTTTGAGAGTGGAAGGCGGTGGGATGGAGGAAGGTCAGTCAGGAGTTTACCAAGGAAGGGAAGTAAATAAATCTCCAAGTGTTTGAGAATAGACAAAACCCCATTATATTGGTAGTTGTGCCCTCCTTGAAGTCAATGTATTAGCTTGGCTGCTTCTGAAAAGAAAACCTATTGAGCTCTGTGCTTTTAGTGTCCTATCCAAGAAGTCATCGACAAGTCTAATGTTATCAATATTTTATTAAAAATAGCTTTTTTTAAGCTAGCAGAAAAAGTTTTAGCCCACCTGGAAGCTTATCACTCCTGAACAGATGGAGTTATGGGTCTTTAATTTTGTCTGGAATAACTATTTTCCATAGCAAGTAAGCACAGCAGAACACATAGCCACAAACCAGGAATGTACCCAGGACCCCTGGCTCCCTCTCAAGATTCTATTCAAAATGTGCTAATTTAGTTTCTCATTCCTGTTGTTCCTTTTAACCTTACAATCCCAAATTCTCTCACTTTATAAGGCCAACACTTTTCAATTCTTGCATTTTTGAGAATGCTAGATGATATCAGTAAGGGAAGGTCAAAGGGGGTGTTTGTTTGTAAAAAGGAAAATATATATATACTTTAGGTTGGTTGAACATGAATTTAAGCTAAGAAATCCAAGTAAATTTGTAACAGTGGATAGGAAACACAGATCTGAACTCAAAAAGGAAATCGGGACTAGAGTTTTAAAATTGCTGAAGATTCCAGTAGAGAGAGAAGATAAAGAGAACTAGAAGGTTCTGCTCTGAACCTTGGGGGTTGGTCACCTTTAATGCGGCATTGGGAAGAAGAAAGAGTAAAAGGATCAGAGAACAAAAGAGGTAGTGAAGGCAGATGAAAGAAAATCCAGGAGACTGTAGCCTCATGAAAGCAAGGGAAGCAGTTTCTGAAAAAGAGGATAGTGAATATTGGTTAAATTCTTCTAAGTTCAAGGGCTTTGCCAACAAAAGGGAGGTCAAATGAAAGACAAGACAGTAACAGAATCCAATTAGGCAGAAGAGAGATTCTTATCCAGTCACAATGGGTCATAATCTAAGGCTATAAAGTAGGTTACTTGTTTTAAATAAAAGTCTGAGGTCATCTCCTCTCCCTACTGGGATCTGCAGCAACTTCAGTTCTCAGCTTTGGACAGGACTCTTTACTCTGTGTCTCTAATTTCCTTTCTGAGCTCAGATCTGGGTATCTACTCATTAAGTAGGTTACAAGAAACTATGTAGGCAAAAGAATGTCTGTTGCTCTAAGAAAGGGTTCAGAGAGTGGCTCCAGGTTCAGAATTTGATTGATTTAAATCTATGGCACAGTGAAAAATTTGCAAAACCTGCAAAAAGGAGGAACCTGGTCAGAGCACTCATAAAATGGGTTCTTTAATCACTATGAAGTTTAAAGTTTTGGCTAGGTAGGTATAGAATTTTTTCCTAAAGGACTTTGAAAAGGCAAAAGAGTCAGTATTCTTTTTACAAGGGGGAGACCTCAGTCCTTGAGCAAACATACAGACCATGTCTAAAACAAACACATCTCCCTGATACGGAAGCAACTGGATAAAATCCAATTTTGAGAACTTAAATGGCCCCTTATGCATTTTGAAATCACAGGCTTCCCTGGATTTATTTTGAGTTGGTGGGACAAACAGGGTAGGCAATTTTTGCAGTTACAAATATTAAAATTACCAACATTCCCTACCATGAAAGCTACCATTTTATTATTGGTGAGTAGTGGAAAGTTTAGGGTTACTGGTAGGACTGTGCTGTTATTTGGGCCAAAACACAGCTTTCCCTTTTTACCATACCAATAGTCATTGAATTTCCAATCTAGTTTTTCTTTTCTTTTTAGTTGGGCATCTCTAACTAGTTCTCCTAAGTTGTTAATTGAAGAAATATCCCTTTGGAGCATGACAGAGATTATATGCCATTGGTTCCTCTATGAGCATTATTTCTCATGAAAATACCAATGAGGTGATTTCCTTTAGTATCAGAGAGTCAATGTTAGAATGCTTTGGGATCTTAGTACTAGCTAAGACAGCCAGTAAAAGTATAGCAGTCAACAATTCCTGAACATAAGGTCCATTAAAAAAATGGAATGATGGCACATTGCTTCCCAAAAGATTCCAAGATCATGAGCTACTCCAAAAACATTATCTACTGTCAGCATAAATGTTGACAGTATTGTGTTTGGCGCGGGTCCAGGGTGAGCACATGTAATTCAGCGTATCGGGCTGTAGTAGTCAATGGCAAAAATGACATTTCAATTATATCAGAGTGTTGATATTGGTAACCAGCATAATAGCTACCATTTTTGCTTTTCAAATTTGTTTATTTTTTTTTTAATTTTATCTATTTATGCATAAAATTTAGGGTTACTGGTAGGACTGGGCTGTTATCTATTTATGCATACAGGAGCTGGGGTACAGGCCAGAGGCAGAGGGTGAGAGGATTCACCAAAGACAGAGCCTGGAGCAGAACAGACAGATCAACTGAAACACACTGCTGAGGGGAGCAGCGGGCAAGACAGGAGAGGTTTGCTGTGCCATGTGGGTCCCCTCCCTGGCCAGGGATTGAACTGGCACTGCAGTGTCTGCAGAAGCTCCACAGAGTGGTGCTCAACCCGTTGCACCACCGGGGAGGCCTCGCTTTTCTAATTTGAGCTAACAATGGACCATGAAATGTCAGCGTTACCCAAGTGGGTATCACAAGGGGTCAGAAGGTGACTGTCAGTGTCAGCAGAAGTGAGGAACTTGGATAGTAGTGGCGGAAAGAAAGTAGCTGATTAAGATTATTAGGAGAATTTCTACTGCACAAGATACCAAAATAGTTAAACAGGATCCTGCAATGATTTCCTTAGTGACTCTAACCAAAAGGCAGTGGCAACAATGGCTCTAAAGCAAGGAGGTTATTCTCTTGCCACAGGGTCTGGTTACTATTATATCTTATGGGTCATTGGTAACCCCCATTCTTTTGTGTGAGTATCCTAACAGTGTTCCCTTCTTTTTCACATGCAAAAAAGGGAGAAGGGAGCCTGATAATGTCCAAGAGTAGGTGGGTTTATTTAATCCTCCTTTAAGGTCTTTAGCCTTTCTATCAGCTAGCATACCTTTTATGTCTTAAGGGGCTTATTTACTTAAAGGGACCTGAAGAAAGGCCAATTAGCCCCATAGCTTCAATGAGTTGGATAGGATTCCCACATCACTGGAATACTCCTAATTTCCATTATCAATCATCTCCAAGTTCCTTATATCTCCAACCCCTGTACTCTTTCTGGATTGTCTCTATTGTCACTTTCTGTGTCCTGGTCCCCACATTCTCAATTTGAAGCATTTGGCACATAACGACAAGGCCAAACCATGGGAAATGTCCACCTGGTTTCCATGACATACATGGCAATGCTGGGTTAGCTAGTGGAGCCACATTCTGTGATGTTGGAATAGTGTTGGTCGAGTTATCCCCAGAGAATGGAGACATCAGTCATCATTCCAGCTGGTATAAAACTGAATTGTTTCAAAACCAACTCACAGTTGATGCCAAATAAAAGTACTGTGTATCCATCAAAATATGATATGATTGAAGAAATAAATTACATTCGAAACCTTAAAGAAAAGGAGATCAAAGTTATTAATAAATGATCCCTTTGACTTTTCAATGTTGACACTGATAGAAGTGGCTAGAGGAAGTCAAGGATCTCTATTAACACGACTTCCTCTAAATTCACACTTTTCACCTCAACAGGACCCACACTGTCTAGGAATCCTTTGGGTTGTCTTGATAATAAAATATTTAAAAACTTTAATTTCACTTTAATATATAAACCAATAGATCAGAGGCACCAACTTTGTTTTGTGTGTGTGTGTGTTTAAAGATTTATTTATTTATGCATATAAGAACTGGGGTACAGGCCAGAGGTGCGAGGGGTGAGAGGATTCACCATAGACAGAGTGGGGAGCAGAACAGGCAGACTGACTGAAATACACTGCTGAGGGGAGCAGTGGGCATAATAGGAGAGGTCTAAGGCACCAACTTTGAACTGATGCACCTGGTCTGAAAAAGGCCCCCAGCTGCACCCATAGTGACCCTCAATTGCCAACCAAAGGTTCCAAGAAGGAAACCAAGGTTTCCTGGGCAGGGGACATTTACCAACTTTGTTTCTATATTATATAACTGATATATTTGTGTGATTTGAACCAACTGAATATCAATTTTGCTTTCAACCATGACCTTTCCAAAAACTGTCTTCCCCTTTTCTTGCTCCCATTCAATATCAACTTTCTTATTACTCATTAAAAAAAAACTGTTGAACACTAGGCATCATAAGTAAGCCAAGATTTAAACACATTTTTGGCCTTACCCGTTAATCAAAGGCACAGATATTGAGGCCAACTCCAGCTGTGGTTCCTTGGAGCCCTCCAGCTTAGGAGCCTGCCCTGACCTCAGTGATGGTCCAATCTGGGTAGGAGCCAGGCTTTTTCTTTTTATATCAGGCTCCAGGATATTGAAAATGGACCAGTTTGATTGGAGCTTGACCTGTGTCAATCAAACAGCTGGAATTGGAGTCCCTGTCCCCCACTTCCTAGTGTTCAGTTATGCAAATAACTGGGATCATAAATAGACCAATCTGATTGGAGCTGTCATGGGTGCTAATCAACTAAATGGACTAATCAGGTTCGAAAGGCAGGCAACCTGGATAATATATAAGTGAGGGTCCAACCAGCTTGAAGGGAGAGTAGGAGAACTGAAGAGGACTTGAAGAGGCAGTTGGTGAGGCCATCTGGAAGACCTTCATTGAGCTGAACCTGTCCTGTCGTACCATGTCTTTGTAGACCTGACCTTCGACTCTGCCTTGGACATCGCCTGCTGAATGACACCATTGGCTCTGGGCTAGGTGTCCCTAAAAGAGCTATTTGCTATTGGCTTTATGTTCAGTATCTCTGACAGCTATAACACTGGTCCCCACCTCTGATACATCCCACACCATCACTGGGTGCTGTTGTCTTTGGTGCTGACCAGTCTGGTGTCCAGTGCTGCCCAACTCAGCCTTTGTTTTACTGTTGCTGACTGCTGTGGTTCCACTTTGCAGAGACCTTCAACTTTCGGCCTTCGAACCATTGCTGTTCCTTCTGGTCCTGCCTGCCTCTAGCACTTTCCTCTCTCCCAGCTTCTCTATCTCTGTCACCTATGTAAATAAACTGGCTGTTGCTGAACCCAAAACCTGAGTTGTGTCCTGTAACTGCAGTTGTAGGCCCATGAATGAGAACCCAACAAACCATTACATTTTGGCTCTCCCAGGCTTCTCATGGTGACAAAATCAGTGTAAAAGCAGTGGGTAGAAGACAGTGCCTGGTAAGAATCCACTGTTCTCTCGGACTCCATCAAAAGTCTGTTCTGTGACTGCAGCTTTCTCTAGAGAACTCTGCCTGACAATGATTATTACCTTGATATTATGTTATAAAGTATTCAAAATCATTTCAAAATCAATGAGTGTTATTATTGCCATGAGTAACACCCATATAATCACCTGAACACACCAGTCCCATTCCAGATTTGCTCCTTGCAAAGAAGAGCTCTGGTAATAGAGCTTATCCTTTAACCAAGTGACCATTTCTACAGTTTTCCTTTCATTTGTAAAGAGGAATTTTTGCTTAAATGTTATTAGCAATCTGTAAAATACAGATCCTGCTTTGATTTCTATTCAAATCATGCATTGTTTGTGTGATTTTAACTTAACTAGTGCCCACTTTTCAGTCCAGACACATGTTTACCTTGTGATATCATTTCTTCATAATACTCTTATTAAAAATCTTTTATGGCTGAAGGTATCATGACATAGTGGTAGTTCTGCTTGTGTTTGGGAGGAGTTTGGGGGGGGATGTTATATTTCTTTCTTAGGTTATTATAATTAGAGATATTTGTATGAAAATAGAATCTCTGTTGCTTAAGTTTTGCTCAGCTCCTGCTGATCAGTACTCACTCATAGGCACCGTCCTTTGTGATATAATAGTTGCTGTGGAGATGATTATCCTGTCATGGAGAAAAGAGACTTATGAATTTAAATGAAGAATGAACAGCAGGAGTGAAAGAACTATGCCAAAAGCCAAGCATTTCATCCATTTTAATTTTCTATTGCTTTTTAAATATATGTTATATCATAAAGTTAGATGTGTCAGCTTAAATAATACAGTTTCACAGTTAGTGATGAATAATGACAAAAGGAGAATTAAAAGAAAAAGCAAGATATATGCTGACAACCAGTACAGATGCAGGAATGGGTGCAAGTTAAAGAAAACTCAACAATAATAAGCATATACTATTGGACTATACTATTATGGTTTAGAAAAAAAATAAGTATTTGGGCAGTTTTGTTGCAACCTACTTATGATAAGTTGTTGAGGTAATTTAGGCTTTAGTCAATAAGAAGGAAGTAGAGTGTTGAGATAGAAAGAGGTGGATCAAACAGAGCTGGATTTAATTTAAACGATTGATCTTAGAAAGATCACTTGACCAACTTTGATCTTCAGTTTCATCAACTATAAAATTGGGATAAGTTTCTA
Organism: Galemys pyrenaicus; assembly: GCA_019455555.1. Classification (NCBI taxonomy): domain Eukaryota; kingdom Metazoa; phylum Chordata; class Mammalia; order Eulipotyphla; family Talpidae; genus Galemys; species Galemys pyrenaicus. The sequence continues at coordinate 7,165,712 of JAGFMF010011659.1, read as the reverse complement.
AGGTTGTGTTCTGGGTTATTTAATTGATATGGACTCATATGGCTATGCCCATTGTTCACAGATAATCTGATTGATCATTGCATTCATTCTGAGAGGTCGGTGCTCATCTCTACTAGTTATTAAATATCATCTACGTTAATCAGGACAGGATAGACTATGCTACAGTAGCAAATTATTAAATACCAGAGTTATAACACAAAAAGCTATATATTTTTTGCTCTGACATTCTGATGAAACTCCAAAATCATGACATCAGGAGAGGAATGGAGGAAATGTAGTGGCTTTTCACTTCCTTAGTCCTCAAGAGACACATCTTACTCCGATGCTACCCATTGACAAGAAGTATTCGCATGTCCCCAACCTCTTGCAACAAGCACTCATTGTCTTTACCACATCATCCTCATTTATGAGGATTAAATAATGTATATAAAGGATTTATATTTGTGCCGAATGTGATCAGATCACAAAGGTTGATCCAGGTTTACAGCTGAATGACAAATTGCCTGAGGTTATTTCCATTTCTACCTCAAACCAGCAAAAAAGCGGAAGAAAGGATACACACGAAACTGATCAAAGTTCATGTTGAATGCAGCCATCTGCCTTGATCCTTATGGAAGCATGTGTCAGATTCAGCACCCTCAGCAGGCCATGCAGGGGAGGAATCTTATTTCTAGGGTAGAGAAACCCAGAACAGAGGTTTGCTGCTTTCCACTCTTTATTTATTTTTAAAGATTGATTTATGCATACAAACACTGGGGTACAGGCCAGAGGTGTGGGGGCTGGTGAGTGAGAGGTTCCACCAGAGACAGAGTGGGAAACAGAACAAGCAGATTCACTAAAGTACACTGCTGAGGGGAGCAGCGGGAGGGGCAGGAGAGGTCTGCTGTGCCACGTGGGTTATGGGGGCCTGAGGCAGGGATGAAACTCGTGCTGAAGTGGCTGCAGTCTGCTTCATAGTGTGTTGCTTAACACATTGTGCCACCAGGGAGGCCCCAGCTTTTCCACTCTTGTAGATAAGACTGGATAGTAGTAGAATTGGGAGACGATGAGAGAAGTTAACATGGAAGAGCCAATTCTATTAGCATAAACATTTCTTGCTGTCAGTTACCAATTCCACAATTTATTCTTGAATCTTTGAGATTGCATTAATAAGAATTTCCTGAGTTCACACTTTATGATTATAGTGGATTTATCATGGCTGCTATAGGAGGATGCTAAAAAGAGAAATCCAAGCCTCCTCTCATAAGGAATTTATAATCTAATTAAGGAGATTAAGAGACGCCAATTAATAAATGGCAAAAATATAGCTATGAAAAGAAAGATAATTCAAAAATAAGGCAGCTATAATAAGCTGTTGATTTTAAGGTATAAATTACCAAAAAAATGAATGAGCAAAGAGAGTAATTATTAGGATAGTTAGTAGACGTCTGAAAGCATTAATTGTCCAGGGAGAGCTAAAGATTATTTCATATTAAGTTCAGTTTCCAAAGTCAAGAAGTGCAGAGAATTTCAGATGACATTTAATAACAGGTCTGGTCTTGGAGACTGAAAAAAATTTCAACTCAATTGCTCTGGACAAGGTTACATTAGAAACACCTTGGATGCTATGGGATGAAATGCATAGAAGGTATACTCTGGGGCTATCTAGAACTCCCAGGGAAAACCAGGAGAATGGTATCAAGGCCTGGAAGTTACCAGGAGATGGGCTAGTGAGAAAGAAAAGTTAAGCATTAATATAGTCATACCTACAGGTTATAGGAATATTTGAATTATATTAGTTATAATTGCTATCTGTACATAGTCAAATTTTAGTATTACATTGTATATCCCCTCTATTCTGAAATAATGTCTAAAAATCACTTAATAACGGACAGAAACCATTAAATCTTAGATAATATGCTAAGTGCATATATCCTTTCAGTTAATTTTTATAATATCTATATAAAGTACAGTTATCAGTGCTTCAAAGATAAAGAGGTCAAGAGACATTAGAATCACATGGTAAGTAATCTGATTGAGTTGTGATAAAATTGTAGTCTGTCTGATTTGAAAGTCTATCTTCTAATCTATATACTGTGCAGCCTTTCCTATTTATGCCACTGTGTCCATGTGCCACAAGCGAATAGTGTGAATGATGAATAATTAAATGGTTGAATAATTAAATGGTTTCAAATATTTTTTAGTATCAATAATCTATGGTAACATCTTTACAAATTAACTGTATGTACAGAGGTATTAAGTTTATCCTTACACATTAATCTCTTTGCCAGTTAATATTTCTACAAGATGAATCCCTTAAAGAGAAATACTAGTTATCAAAGAATTTAAGCCTCTGAAAGTTTTTGATTGCATTATCAAAATGTTCAATTGAAAAGTTACACTTTCACTTACAGTGTACAAATAACTATTTTCCTGAAACCTCTGTCACAGTTGGTACTGTAACTTAAATTTTCGTCTTGTTGAGCAGTAAGACCTCCAAAGTCTAGTGCTCCTGACAACTGCTAAGTTCAGGGTCTTCTAATAGTCCTTGGTATTCCTCATTTGCTACTAGTTTTTAACAAGTGTTGCATCATTCAATTGCATTTCATTTGCATATTTAATGTTAACTCTTCTTGAACCAGAAAAACAAATTTTTATTAAGAAATTTATTTAATTCAGATCAGAAATATTGCTCAACCAAAGACAGTTACTTTGTCTGTCAGGAAACTTTAAAAAAATGCCTATTTGAAATTCCTCCTGTGACAGAGGGGAAAGAACTAACCTTAAACTTCTTGGTAGATATGAAATTCATCATGTAGTCTTGTGTCTATGGTCCTGGGCAGGACTCAGCAGACAAAAGCAGGAATAGGGTACCTGGGTAGGAAAAGGAAACTTGTAAAAACACTGTTGTATAGTATGAATGAGATTTAGGAGGATGAAGGAGTGATAATGAAATGTGAATTGTTTCTTAATAATAAGTGTTAAGAAACGAGTTTAACATTTTGTTTTTGGGGGAATATAGGCTAGCCTAGCGTTTGTGGAAAAGAGTATGGAAGTTTCTTAAAACATTAAGAATAAATCAACCTTATGATTCAGCATTCCCAATCGACCTTATGAAAAATATAAAAACACTAATTCAAAAGGATATATACACTCCTGCTTATTGGAGTACTATTCACAAGTGGCAAGTTATGGGAACAAACTAAAATGCCTAACAACAAATGACTGGATTAAGAAAAGGTGGTACTACATGGGGATTACAATTAATGGCAAGTATATGTAAATTTTAAAATATTTTAATAAAAAAATAAATTAAAAAAAAGAAAAGGTGGTATGTGTACATATATATAATGGAATACTATACAGCTATAAAAGGGGTGAAATCTAGTCATTTGTGACATGGATGAAACTGCAGGGGATTATGTTTATCAAAAAAGTCAGAAGGACAAATACCAGATGATTTCACTCATATGTGGAATACAAAGAAGCAAATCATAGGAACAGACAAAAATAAACCAAAATAAATGATTGAAATCTGACTACAGAACTGAGGCTACCAGAGAAGGAAGGAGTGGAGATATCAAAGGGGAAGGGTCTCAGTGGTAGAGGATTATTTGGGCTTTGGTGCTGGGCTTGATGTGATATTTGACATTTGTAGAGGTATGAACCTATATCCCTAAAACATAAGCAATGTTGTAAGTCAACATTATTTCAATAAACATATGAAAAATATATTAACTTCAACCTTAAAAATGAGTTTAAACATATTTTGTGTATTTTTTGTGTGTTTTGAGAGAAATGAAAGTGCCAGGATTCAGTAAATAGTGTCTAGAAAATATCTACAGCTCCTCAACTTAACATAAATAAGGTTTTTATTTAAACAACAATTTCAAGGTTTGTTGGAAGTATTAAAATTACTTAAAATTAATGCTATTTTTAAAAAAAGTAATGTAATGCTACCTCAATTTGTATCTGTTCAGCTGAGTGATAGTAGCAACAAGGAAGCTGCCTTAATTCCTATTTTCAGATGAAAATATCAAGAGCATAAATGTGTATATTAAAATGAAAAGCAGTAGATCTTGACAAAATCTCATTGTCTTAAGAGCACAGACTTTTAAGTCAGAAAACAAGTTGACTTTACATCATGTACTGTCTGTTCCTAGCTGTTTGATTTGGGGGTGAGGGACAGTTATATAATGTCCTTCAATTCCATTTCCTGAACTATAAAACAGGTTTGTCTATACTCACCTGCAGCCAGTTTGTAAGACTGAAAGGAAAATATGGATCTAAAGTGGCTAGACATAATAGTTAATAAGTGTTACTTATTTCATTATTCAGTATGCTCTTGGTAGATGGACTAGTGACCCAGATCTGTAATTATCTAGCTATTCTGGACTCATCATAATTTGACCTTAGAGTAATTTAATTTGCCTAGTTATAACAAGCTGCCCTTCTCACTGACGGTGCTACTAGGTGTGAAGTAAACAATCTGTACTTTGTTATGTTCAGCCAGCAGTCACCCAACTTGGGCTCCAGAAGATGAAAAAGAGAAAATGAAGTAAAAAATTGAAGGGCACTAGAATAAAAAATAACTCCTGGAAAAATATGAGAAAACGGATTGTTTTAGGGCTGACATTTATTTGAAAACAAGAAATAGCATTGGATGTGTGCTGAGAATTTTGTGCTTTGAGCATTCATGGCGTAGTGCTAAAACCTTTCACTTAATGGCCTCATAATCTGTCAAATAGCTAAGTGATTTTTATCTTAATGTATTTTACGAAGCAAAATAAATAGCTAGCTAAGTGCTTTTTGATGTGTGAAGTAATGTACTTTTTAATTGCCACTTGTAAATGTCCTTAATTTAGTGAAATCTCTCCACTCTCTGCTGATGATTTTCCCTCTCTGATAACGCAGAGAATATTTATTTGCTTGTTGGCATCTATAGGAATGTTTTTTTATAAGCATGGAGATAGCGGATTCAATAATGACATGCAAATAGATAAATGTGAAGATTTATATGGAGTGTTGCAAGGTGAAAAAATATTATCTTTATAAATGGCCCTGAAATTTACCTTAGGAAGGAAATTGTTTTACTTTAGGAAAAGCTTCAGTTGACTGCTTGGGTGAGAATCTCAGCATGTTCAGACCGAGGCATGGGAACAAAAGAGAGGGGGTATTTTTATTGTTCCACACAAGGGAAGAGCAAAGTCCATAGTAGCTGGGAAAGGAGAAGGCGAGGCAGGAGAGAGGATGGCTGAACAATGTAGTACAGAGGTAAAGGATTTCTCTCTCTCTCTTTTTTTTAAGATTATTTATTTATATATACAAGAGCTGGGGGACAGCCAGAGTAAGGGAGGTGAGAGGATTCACCAGAGACAGAGTGGGGAGCAGAACACGCAGATCTACTGAAACACACTGCTGAAGGGAGCAGTGGGCGAGGCAGAGAGGTCTGTGGTGCCATGTGGGTCCCCCTCCCTGGCGGGGGATTGAACCGGTGTGCCTGCTGCGGATGCTTCACAGTGCGGCGCTAAACCCATTGCGACACCAGGGGTGCTAGAGAAACGCACAGCAGAGGGAGACAAGTGGAGAGAAAGGGACGCTTGCTTCTTGGCTATGGACCGGAGCCAGAGACTTGGGGGACTTGGGGAGACATATGGAGGAGATGTTAGGTGGAAAGGATGTCATGTACCAATTCCACAAATAGGTTTTATGGACTCCAGACCAAAGGGATCCAAGACACCAAGAACTACAAATCCCATAATGTCATCATCACTGAAGGGAGGACTGCTGGGACCTGAGGGTGTAGTTAAGCAGCAGACATGTGGGCCTTGGAGGTCTCTTAGTTTTTCACCAGCTTTCAGCAGCTATTGGGATTCCAGCTCAGCAGAACTGGTAGGATGCATTCACCAATTTTTCTTCTTTGTTTTCTCCCTGAGTTATTCATTTCTCCATTTCCCCTTCTTTTGTAAATAAGCTTTTTATTAATCTTTTTTGTGCGTGCCTGCAGTTGAGTCTTATTATAAGCACCCTTTTAGTGCATGGATGAGGACCCACAGTCAAGCAGCCCATTTTATATCAGGATTGCCCTGTAAAAGACAAATGAGAATATTGACAATGGCAGTCATTACTTTGATTTTACTCTTTTTATTTTATTTTTTAAAATTTTTAAAAAGATTTATTTATACAAGTACTGGGGTACAGGCCACAGGTATGTGTGTGTGGGGGGGGGTGAGAGGATTCACCACAGACAGAGCAGGGAGCAGAACAGGCAGATCAACGGAAGTACACTGCTGAGGGGAGCAGCGGGCAAGGAGCAGCGGGCAAGGCAGGAGAGGTCTGCTACGCCATGTGGGTCCCCTACCTGGCTGGCAGCAGGGATCGAACTCATGCTGCAGTGGCTGCGGTTTGCTTCATAGTGCGTTGCTTAACCCACTGTGCCACCAGGGAGGCCCTGATTTTACTCTTTTAAGTGCAGACTTGCCTGACCCCTTCTCCCGCTTTCATATGGTCCTCACCAGAAGGTGCCTTAGCCTGTAATAGGCTTCTGGGCCTCAATGACCCTGTTTTGGGCCAACCCTGTTTGACTGGGCATTTACCCACAAAGGGATGGGTAACTTTGGGTAATTTTTTTTTTTTTTTAACGATGACCCTTTCTTTTCTTTTCTCTCTATGTACACTAATCCTATTAAAGTTCTTTCACACTGAGAGTATAGGCATGGTTGGCCAGACCCTTTTAAAGTGTGCAAATTTGGGGGTCCCAGAGCTGACCCTGTGGCAGCAGACCTCTCCTGTCTCATCTGCTGCTCTGTAGTGTATTTCAGTAGATCCACCTGTTCTGTTCCCCACTCTGTTTCTGGTGAATCCTCTCACACACTGACTGCACCTCTGACCTACACCCTTGTATGTAAAAATAGATACAATCTTAAAAAGCAAAAGGAAGTCTCAATGATAGACAAAGAGTTTATTAGACAATCAAAATGAGGATTAGAACCTGGAAGCAGTCCAACAGGTTTTACTCTGTGGAAACTGTGCCAGCAATCATAAGTTTAAATTTAACTTATATAGGTAAAAATAGTGAATTGTTAACATTAACAATTTAATTACTCTTGACAAGGGGACTTCTGCTTCTAAGTTTTTTGACTCAATGATATGATGATGCTATCTGCGCAGAAAGGAAGGCAATGCTGGGATTTAATCTCATGCTTTCAAAAGAATGCACTGTGGAGATGAAAAGCCTGGGTTCCCATTCTTTAAATGTTCTTTCTAGGCTCCTTAGTCATCAGTGGGGTTTGAAAAGACTGGCTTTACTGGTAGAGGGTAGTTTTTGCATAACTGTGTCATAGATTTCATGTATATGCAGATGGCTTTGCTTGCTTGTCTGCTAGAGCAGGGAGGAGTTGTTCCCAGAATATTATATCCACATTCCTTCTTAACCACCAGCAACTCTTCTTCAACACCTCCTTCATCCCCTGTTGCTGGCAACCTCAAATCTATTTCCTGTCCCATGCCTACTCTGAATTTGTTATGTGAATGGAATCATAATTATGTGATTGGCTTCTTTCACCAGCATTCCATTTTAGTGGTTCATTCATGTTTAGCAAGTACCACATTTTATTATCATCCATCAGTTGATGGACATGTGGTTTATTTATACTTCTTGGCTAATACATGAACAATGTTGCTACGAACATTCATGTACAAGTTTTCATGTAAAAGCACATCTTCCTTCCTCTGGGATACCTATAAGCAGAATTGCTGGGCCATATGGTAACTCTGTCTAACATTTGGAGGAACTAGACTGTTTTCCAAAGTGACAGCACAATTTTACATTCCCACCAACAATGAAAAGGGTTCAATTTTCTTCAAATCCTAACCAATGTGTTACTTTTTGATTCTAGTCATCTGCTGGGTGTGAAGAAGTATATTATTATGATGTTGATATACATTTCCCCAAACCCAAATACATCAGAGTAAATTCAGTGATTTAATTGGTTTTATCAAAGGAGTTGTGAATCAGGAAGCACACCAAGTACCAAGCAGAAAGTTCTTGCAAGGATACTTGCACAAAATGAAAGATTTTTATAGTTAAAAAAGAAGGTGGGCCAAGGCTATTAGCAAAAGAAAGGAAAGATTATTTCAGGCAAAGCCACTTTCCTTTAGGATACAGATGACGTCACTGATGTTGACCAAGAAACTCCAGACTGATAGGTTTAAGGTTGTCCTAATGGGAGAAGCTGAATTACAATTAGGTTAGATATTTATTCTAGGTGGTTTTCCAGCCTGGATGACTCCATTTAATGCCTATTTTTTCTTTTTTCCTTTTAAAATATTATTTAAAGAGGTAATATAAATATTACTGCCCAACAATGTTGAGTATTAGTTCATGTGCTTATTATCATTTGCATATCTCTTTTTTTAAGATTTATTTATTTATGCATATAAGCACTGGGGTACAGGTCAGAGGTGTGGGTGGTGAGAGGATTCACCAGAGATAGAGGCAGATCGACTGAAATACACTGCTGAGGGGAGCAGCAGGCGAGGCAGGAGAGGTCTGCTGTGCCATGTGGGTCACCTCCCTGGGACAGGTGACAGGGATGGAACTCGTGCTGCAGTGGCTGCAGTTTGCTTCATAGTGCATTGCTTAACTCACTGCACCACCAGGGAGGCCCCTGCATCTTTTTTTGAGAGATGCCTATTCAAATTTTCATTACCTTTTTAAATTTTATATATATTTTACATAATTTTTCATTTTTGTACAGTGTATGTTTCTTGTCCCTGTGAAATTCCCACCACCAGTTCACCCGTGCTCCCTCACCACAGTCCCTTGTACTCTTCCCACCCTTTTGTTCCTTCTCCCTCCTCCTCCCCTAGGGAATGTCTCAGATTTATAGTTGTCTGTCAATTTTGATTTTTAATTTGTTGTAATTAATTTTTTCCCGTTGTCCCTAATTTGTTTCCTCTACATTCCTCCTATGACTATAGTAAATGCAGTTATGTCCCCTTTTTCATCATGATAGTAATTATTTATTCTTTCTTTTTTCAAGTCTTATAGAAAGCATACTATCAATTTTTAATCTTCAAGGATATATCCGACTTTGTTGTTTTTCTGTTACATGTTTATTTTCTAGTTCACCTTTTTTTGGGTAATTTTATTATTTTCTTCCTTCTTCGGGTTTTTACTTCTGTAATTTTTCCAACTTCTTGCTGCTTAGCTCATAAATTCTCAGCATTTTAAATTGTATATACATTTAAATCTGTTTATTTTTCTTTGGGTACTTAGCAGCCTCCTCTAACCTTTGAATCATGGCAGTTAATTTTTTTCATAATAATTTATTTTTTGATTCATAGATTTGTCTTAGAAGTATATTATTAAATTTCTTTTTTATTACTGCTTTTTAGTGCAGTCGCATATTATTTCATTCCTTTAAAATGTGTCATGACTTCTTGGCTTAGCCCATGGAGAATTTTTTGATGCTAGAAAAATAACAGATAGCTTATAAATGTCAGGTGCAATGTTCTGTATATATCTATTAGATTATTCTTGTTAATGTTATCCAGATCTTCCATAGCCTTCTATCTTTTCTTTGGTTTCTTTATTCAGCAAAATTGATAAATTAATAGATTTAGAAGCATAATGAGCAATTTGCTACAAGGCAAAATTACAAAACATTAGTGATGGATGGTGTATAATGAGAACCTTAACTTCTCAATCAACAATTTAATCAGTTGAGTGAGGGGATGTTCATAATGCTTATCTGGAAGAAGTAATAACATTCATGATATTTAGGTACAAAGTTAAGCTGATATCTTTCAGACTTTGACAGCAAATTTACTAATATAGGGGCAATCAGGAATAATAGAAGTTCCAACTTTCTGGCATAAACATTAGGGTAATTTTATCCTGTATATTCTTTCTCCTTTTGCTCCAAAATACATATTTTTCATGGATTCATGCCTATTGTATCTCCTGTCTCAAGCTCTCTAGATGAAGCCACCTTGCATGCATAAAGCTTGTGTAAATTGAATCTAGCTTGACATTGGCTTCTGATTATTACACTCATTGAGTCTGGATTTTCCTCTTCCTCTGTCACCTGAGTTGAGCCTGTACTTCAGCTCCTCTGTCTTCCTCTTCTGGACTACCTGTTGTAATGTGCTTTCAGACTCATGCTCCTTATTCTCCAGTCACTAACAGTCTGTAGAAGTATCCCTGTGATACTCCTAGGGTTATGGAACTACTGTATAATAAAACTGTTTCCCATCAGCCTTCCCATTAGGAGAAGGAAATAATTTTTTGGATTCATTTGTCAGTCTGGAAATACTCTGCTATCCTGAATAAAGATTCACCCAGCAACCTCCAAGTCCTAGATGCCTGTCTGCTCCTTACAGATTTCTTAGCTTAATAGATCTGGCTTCTACACTCAGCTTTCCATTCAGTTTATTTGTCTTCCCCCTTTCTCCCTTTGGCAAGCGCTGGCATGTGAACCTTAATAACAGTCCCAGTACAGCCACAATTGCTACTCTCCCTCTTCTTTCCTAATTATTAAAGGCACAATGCATAAAAAGGAATGATGTTCTAATATGCTACAACATGAATAGGCTTTGAAGAGATCATGCTAAATGAAATAAGCCAAATGCCAAAGGTTAATAGATTCTGATTCTACTTATATAAGGTACCTAAAATAGTCAAATTCATAAAGACAGTAATGAGATTAGAAGTTACCAGAACTGGAGTTAGGTGAAATGGAGCACTCTTGCTTAATGGTTACAGGATTTCTGTTTGGAACAATAAACATTTTGGAAGCAGATAGTGGTGATGTTTGCACAACATGGTGTAGTTAATGCCACTGGATTGTCTATTCAGCAGTGGGTAATTTGATAAATTTTATGTTGTGTATAATTTTCTACAATAAAACACAACATCAGAATAATAGTTTCTTGACTTTTTTATAAATGATCTGCTGGATGGTTTCCTTTTTGCCTCTTACACAGAGGGTGCAGCAATCTTTGTCCTTGGTTTTCTCTTCTTACTGTTCTGTCTTCTTTTGCAGAATCCCATCCAGTTTGCTCCTGATGATGAAAACTATGTTTTTAGCTTACACTCTCTTCTGAGTTGCAGGCCCAGGTCATTAAGTGATTACTTGGAGATTCCACCAGATCCTAGGTGTCATTACTACGCTCAGTGAGCACATCCTCCTTCTCCCGAAGCACTTTCTCCTGTGTCTTTAGCCTTCTGTCTTTTTTCCCAAACCACATACTTACCGCAGCCCAGCTGCAGCAACGAACCAGGGTCCCCACAGGATGAGACAGCATCGGCGATGAATGTATAGGGAAAGGGGACAAGAAAACACAGACACTTTTTCTATGGTGTCAACATCTTCCATCTTCCACTGAGAGTCTCAGCAGATCTTTATTTATACTCTACACACAGAAACAGGAAAGCAGAGAAACATCATTTGTAACATATTTTTGGAAAAACAGGGGACTTTCAGGCCCCAGCCTTGTGCAAAAACATGTTTTTGAAAACAACAGAACAACATTCGTTACATTTTCTTAGGACTGATGCAAAACCGCATGTATCCATCCATATACCAAACATTGAGGCAGATGTAATAACCCAGCTCCATCACAATCAACTAGCCCTTTCCACCACAGGCCCTAAGCAAGAAGGAAATATTAAAATTAAACCCCAAACTATATCTATTCCTTATCATTCAATCCCCAAAAGCAGCCACCAACACCAACCTATCCTGAACCCAAAGTTTGTCATCAAAATTGCTCAGCAACCAGTTACTTTGTTTGGTAAGACAGCCAATCTTAAAACTGCCCTCCCCACCATGGGAAATTTCCAGTTAGCCCTTAATATGCCTTTACAAGATGGTGACAGTAATATCAGCCAAAACAGTGGAGATCAGGCAGGGGCCAGTTTTGGAGCTCCTGATTTTTCAGGGTTGTCCCTCATGCTGGACTTTAGTCACTCAGCAAGAGTAGCAAGGCCCCCAGCACATACTGAGGTTTGCCCCTCCTTTTCCTATATGTGCTCCCTCTGAGAGCCCTGTCACTCTCACTTCACTTTGTGGAATGCTCCACCACACACCTGTCAGCAAAGCTGAGCTTCTGGCCTGGCCCTAAATTGAACTCTGTGCCTTTGGAACTCTTTCTGCCTGCAATAGTTTAGAATGACTTACCTTGCTTTGGCCTCTTCTCTTTCCCGTCAACTACAAGATATGGGTACAAGTTCACCTCGGCAAGGTTGTTTTCAATCCTCTGGAATCTCCCCTCTAGCAGAATAACCTTCTTGTCCCTCTCTCTTCAGGAAGATGTTCTTGCAAATCATTGTGAGTGGAATAGTTTTATAAAGCATTTCATCATTGTAGTGCAACTCAACATGTTACTGGGTTGCAGCCGGCAGGAGGAGTGGTCTCTGGCTCCCCTGCAAGTTAGTGTGGCAGTCCTACCTCAGAGACCTTTTATGTAGCAGTGTGCTG
>JAGFMF010011659.1:7140912-7153183 GCA_019455555.1 Galemys pyrenaicus | reverse complement strand
AGCCAGTTAGAGGGGCAGTTTGCTGAGAGTGGCAGTTTGTTTGGAGAGGAGCAGTTCCCTTGGAGAGCAGTTCGTTGGAAGCAGCAGCAGAGGAAGAATTGGAAGCAGCAGCAGAGGAAGAATCGCTCCAGCAGAGGAAGAGGAGAAGACAGTTCCGGCCTTCGAAGGAAGGAGGGAACCCTCCAGCCGCCGCCGTCCGAGGAGAGAGAGAGACTGAGACTCAGTCCTGGCTGTGACACTGACTGCAAGGAGCACCAAAGGCCCTGAGCCTGGTGTCTCAAAGAGCTGTCTGTTGGTGACATAAACCAACAACTCACAAGAGCTGTAACACTGGGTGTCCACTGGAACACCGCCTCCGCAGGCCCGTAGTGGTCATTGTTCCTGGACAGTGCTGCCTAGAACTGGTGACCGGTGACTGCCAACGCTGAAGCTGTCTGGATGAAGCAGCCAGCCTCTTGTGGATACATAAGCGCCCTCGTTTCCCCCAGTTTGTAAATAAACCCCATGACTGTTGTTCCTGTAGCCTGAAATCCCTTGCAATTGTGTGCGCGGGTGAGAACCCACAGACAGTGACCTGTATCGGGCACTGTCCTCTGATAGGCTATAGTCCCTGTTGCTATAGCCTTGATTCTGGTTTGTGGCCTTTTGGCCTTTGGGGGCTTTTGGAGCCTCTGACCCCTGTCTCAGTCAGAGCGTCCTCCTCCTCCCCTGTCTGTGCCCCCTGTTTCAAACACAGTGCAACACATTGTAGTTGCTTGCTTACTTATGTGATGGTCTTTCTAACCAGCTTAATAGTCCCCAGAGTGGAGACTGTGTCTCGCACCCTGCAAACACCTAGGTGTGTGGTGGCGGTGTTACAGGGCTGATGAAGGGGACCCCAGGACCCCTAAACTTGCATGCTCCAAATCAGTTCTGTTATCCACTGTATCAGGACAAAACACACTCTAGGGTATGAGACCTTCAATAGAAAGGAACTTAAATAAATTAATGTCCAATAAAGAGAAGAGAAAGAATATAGTTTCCAAGTCAAGCACCCAGAGTTACCCATCCCCTGTGGGTAAGTGCCCATCCAAACAAGGTTGACCCAAAGCAGGAATGCTGAGACCCAGAAGCTTGCCACAAGTCTAAAGAATCTTCTGGTGGGAACCCATAGGAAAGGGGCAGAAGAGTCCAGGTAAGTCTGGAAGGAAAAGAGCAAAATCAAAACAAAAGTCAAGCTAAAGCCTGCCATTGTCAACCTCCCATGGGTCTCTCACCCACATCTCTGTCTTTTTCATGTTTCCTTCCCCCATGCCCCTGGTCCAGTTTCAAGACCAAGAAGCAAAGCAGCCTCTTCACATGTTTCTCTGCTCCATGTGCCTCCTCCAGGTATTCTGGATCTCCCTCCTCCCAATCCTCTCTAGCTTCTCTTCCTTGCACAACTCCACCCTTCCTTGGGTGGGTCTGGGAACCTGGAATCTCCCCATTCCTTGGGAATTATTGTTACAGGTGCTTCTTGAAAAGCCCAGATGTCTGCTATGTAAACTTTGAGAGAACTAGGCACATCTTCAACATTTGAGGTTCATGAACTTTTCTGAAAAGTCAATTGACGGTGTGTTTATTCTCTTCACTATTGCATATTGCATATCACCTAAGCACTCAGAGCATTGTCATGGCTGCACTTCTCTCCAGCTTTCTGTAGCTACTCCAGATGCTTCCCTGATAGTTCTCATTTCATATTTTAGTGGTTTTAAACTCATCCATCTAAAGATAGATGCCACAACACAATCTGAATACAAAGGTAAAGATTGGGAACATTTCCTAGGGGATCCCTGAAATTAGTGCTTCAGAATATTTAATGTTGCGATGCTTTCTCATTGTCTGAATTAATAATGACTTTAGGATTTTCTCAAAGCAATAAATCATGTGCTTTTAAAATTAAAATGACCTACAATTAATTTCATTTCTTGAAACTGTGGATATTTTTGTGCAATTGTTACATGGCACAAAGGAAACGTGGACACCAGGGCTAACAAGAAGCAGGTTTAATACACCAGTGCTGACTCAGCAGATTCACATCCAAAGGCTAAACACTGTATATAGGAAGTCAGGGGCTTTTATACACTTTTAGTTTCTGTAAGGCTCTGGGTCAGTTTGGCTGCTGTATGTGGTCAGATAGGATGTGGTTACACACCAAGCAGTGAGTTGCATAGTTGCATACTAAGGAGTAAGGGGTCAGTAGTCATGGGGGCCCCAGGTCCATCCATTTTCATGGTTAACATCTGACAAGATTCTTACCAAGAACTAAGTTGCGTACCAGGAACTGAGCAAAAGGTCATTACTCAAGACCCTCAGGCTGCTTATCTCAGGTCACCATCCTTCACTATAATTAGAAATTGCAGGATTCCTTAGCAGATTCAACTTACCGTGAATGTTAATTATATCTACAAAGCACCTTCACAGCAACATCTAGACTAGTGTTGGAACAAACAGGTGGTCATGGAAGCCTAGTTAAATCAACGTAGAAAATGAAACCACCACAGCCACTGAGGGATGTATTCATTAACACACTGTAGAGGTGAAAGTGGAAAAATTCCCTACCCTCTGGGTTCTTTTAATCTGGACAAGTAATCAAAACAGCATCAGATATATTTGCAAAGAAAAAAAAACCACAATTTAATAAAATACACATGGAAAATTTGCATGGTTGTAATTTCTAAAAAATAATCGAGGATCTGGGATTTTTTTTTTTTTTAAGGAGGTTTTGATGCTGTCATGAAACCAGTTGGTGGTGACAATAATGGTGGCACCTGAGTGTTTTATAAAATGTGCCTTGAAAACTATTCAATCAGAGTAAAACAAACAACAAGAAAAGCCCTTCAGTAGCCATATGAGAAAACTGAATGAGCATCACTCACTCCTGAAACCATTCTAATCAACCTTACTTGGGCCACATATGATGTGTCTGATTTTCCTGAGGCATCTAAAAAGTGGCTTACTTTTCGTAACTAGAACTCTGTCCTTCAATAAAGTTTTTATGCATATAACACACCAGAAATTTATCAGCACCACTTCCACCAAACTTATCAGTGATATGAAAATCCACCCCACCCCCCACCACCTCCAAAATGCTCACTGATACATTCTTCAAGAAGAAACTGGGTAAGTCCAAGCACCAAGAAGGTAAGATCTTCGCCAAAAAAGAGCAATACAGGGTTACAGAGAATCACAAGGTTGATTGGAAAGCTGTGGTCTCTGAAATTCTGCTAAAGTTCAAAGCTATTTTTCAGTGCCAGGACTACCTCTGCAATGTATTTACTCCTTTTTTTAAAAAAATCCTTTATTTATATATATATGACATCAATTGTAATCCCCATGTATTCCTCATCACCATATCACCTGTGCACTATCACCTCAGTCCCCCGTGCTCCCGTCTGCCCTCAACCCTCCCCTCCCCGCTTCCCACCAAGGGTCCCCAATTTGTCTTTGTCTTTTCATTTTTGGTTTTGTTGTGTCTTTCTTGTTATTATTATTGTTCTTATTCCTTTCCTTGATCCTTATTTGGTTTCCTTATATTCCTCCTAGGGGAGGAACCATCTGGTATTTTTCTTTTGCCTTCTGACTTACTTCACTGAGCATAATCCCTTCCAGCTCCATCCATGTTCCTATGAAGATCTGGGATTTTTATTCTGTGTTTAGGGACCTGGGATGTTAAGGAGAGAGGTGGGGATATTCAGATGACAAACAAGGAGGGAGTGATCTAATCTTTACTCTGGGGATAAAGATGAGATTCTCAGAAATCACATGTTCACTGATAAACCTACACCTGGATGAGCCTAAACTGTTATTCGACTCCCCAAATTGTTACTGAACTCGAGGTGTGTCACATGGTATAGCTGCACCACAAGTCTATTGACCATGATGAGAAGAACTTATTACTTGAGTAAAGTAAGAAGACAGGGAGAGACCTCTCAATTTCTTGGGATACTATAGCATATAAAGGACACCTGGCTGTTATTCTAAGGTACAGTTGAGGGGCTGTGGTACGCAGGTGCAGATCAGTTCCATGGTGGAATCATGCTCCCACATACATTGCATAAGAATATGGCAGCATTTGAATCTCTAGGGTAGATGTTAGGTACTGAGCTTAAGGTTACTCCAGGTCGTTGGCTTCTGTGGACCCAGGATTGTTGGGAACAAACCAGTCTGAGTCAGAATCTTGCTTGAGTTTCTGAAAAACAACTGAAAATAGCTTAAGAATTTCTTGATACCAGTTCCCCTTTGACCCACAGGTAGCAAAACTACATTCTTCTCTAAGTCATTAAAATGGGGAGCAGTGGTTGCTTCTTTGATTAGTAGAAAGATAAACAATGAGAGGACAAAGCTGTTCTTAGCCCCTAGGGCCTCTTCTTCTCCTGCCCCAAAACAATTTGCATTCTTATAGATCTCAACAGACATCCTGAGGGTTAGGGGGCCTCCACTGACTTCAAGTTTTCATATAGAGTTGAGAAGCCTACTTTGCACAGTGAGTAGGATGCCAAAAAGCAACAAAAGATTTATTCATTGTATTTGTAACTTCCTTTACAAAAGAGCTGGATGTTGTAAAGCAAAGAGAAGTCTTAGTGGTATTGTTGCTGGGAAGGTCACTTTTGGTTAGAGTGTTAGCAAAGACAGACTGAGGGGTACGTGGGAACCCCTAAACTTGCATGCTCAAAATGGGCTCTGTCATCCACTGCATAAAGACAAAATACTTTTAGTGTGTATGATCTTCCATTGAAAAGAACTTTAATAGAATTAGTGTGCAGTAGAGAAAAGAGAAGAAAGGTTAATAGTTACCCCTCATGGGTAAATGCTCAGCCAAACAGGCTTAGTCCAAAGCAGGGTCACAGAGGCCCAAAAGCATGTTTAAGGCACCCATAGGAAAGGGGAAGAAGGGGCCAGGCAAGTCTGGCAGGAAAGGAGCAAAATCAAAAATAAAGGCTGTGATTGTCAGCCTCCCCAGGGTCTCTCACCGACATCTTCCAGGTGTCCATTTCCTGCAAGCCCCTGGTACAAGTCCCAGACTGAGAAGCAGACACAACTTCTTCACGTGTCTCTCTGTGCCACACGCCTCCTCCAAATAATCATCTCTGTCAAGGCCTTCTCTGTCAAGTCTTATTTGGCTTCCCCTCATAGCTCAGCTCCACCCTACTTTAGGTGGGGTAGGGAACATGAAACTGGGAGAAAATGAAGGATTGTACAGGGACTATAAACAGAGAAAGAGACAGAAAAGAAAGAATTTAAAGTAGTAGACTCCTAATAAAACTCCAAAAATCACCCACCCCCTAGTCAAACAGGCTGGGCAGAGTGAGGTGGGTAAGGCCAAATGCTAAAAATCTACCATAAAAACTACCACAAGGCACTGGTGAGATGGTGATGGGGAATACATGGGGATTACAATTAATGGCAAGTATATGTAAATTTTAAAATATTTTAATAAAAAAAAAAAAAAAAAAACTACCACAAGGTCAAGATTATGGCCGCTGTAGTCCTTGAAGAGCCTGCCCACCAAAGTGCTAAGGTAACTGAAGCAGGCTTTCCATGTGTATCCCTCCTCCTATTTCTTTTTTTAAAAATTTTATTTATTTATCCATACAAGAGCTGGGGTACAGGCCAGACGTGCGGGAGGTGAGAGAATTCACCAGAGACAGAGTGGGGAGCAGAACAGGTATATCAACCAAAATACACTGCTGATGGGTACAGCGGGGCGAAGCAGGAGAGGTCTGCTGTGCCATGTAGGTCCCCTCCCCAGCGGGGATTGCACACGCGCTACTATGCCACGGATGCTTCACAGTGCAGCGCTCAACCCACTGCACCACCAGCAAGACCCTGCTTGTTGACTTCTAACCAGCTATGTAGAATTTGTACAATGGGATCTGGAGATCCTGGAGATAGAGCTCACTCTCCTATCTTTACTTTTGGTCTGACACTCCCTATAGCAGTCATTGGCACCTAAGGGTCTTTGTTTATATGTTGAGTTAATGACTGCTAACCCCTTCTACCCCGACCTTCTTGTGTGGTCCAGGTCTCTGGTCTTAAGGCACCTCCTTCCCAGTTTTTCTATTCTTTTGTCCTCCATCATTTCCACTTCAATCTATGTATTTGCCTTCCTCCTTCTCAGCAGCCCCACTTGGGAACTCTCATTCATGGCATCATGGGCATTGTAATCCAAGGCATCTGAGATGTTGGCAGTCTGGAAGAGGAGGTAGGGCAAACGGTGCTGATGGAAACTTAGAACAGGAAATATATGAAGAAGCAGAATTAAACTCTGATCACTAAATCATATTCACTCTTTAAAATTAACTGTTGAATTTCTTGTCATCAGAGAAATGCAAATCAAAACCACTATGAGATACCACCTCACACCAGTGAGAATGGCACCTATATATATAAAAAAATTAGCAACAACAAATACTGGTCAGAATATGGAGAAAAAGGAACTCTACTACACTGTTGGTGGAAATGCAAACTGATCCAACCACTATGGAAAGCAGTGTGGCAGTTCCTCAAACTACTAAAAATGGAACTCCCATATGATCCAGCAATCCCACTCAGAATATACCCAAAAGACACAAAAACACTGATTCAAAAGAATACCTGCACCCCTATGTTCACTGCAGTACTATTTACAATAGGTAAGACCTGGAAACAACCTAAATGCCCAAAAACAGATGATTGTATCAAGAAGATGTGGTGCATATACATGATAGAATACTATTCAGCAATCAAAAAAGATAAACTAGAGTCATTCATAGAAACCTGGATGGAGCTAGAAGGGATTATGCCCAGCGAAATAAGTAGAAGGCAAGAGAAAAATACCAGATGGTTTCACTCCTAGGAGGAATATAAGGAAACCAAATAAGCGACCAAGGAAAAGACTAATAACAATAATTAAAAAAACAACAATAAAAACAAAAAGACAAGGGCAAATCAAAAACACTGTGGGGAGGGGGGAGGGAATGGGTTGAGAGCAGAAAGAACTCAAGGGGCTGAGGTGATGGTGAAATGGTGGTAGGAAATCCATGGGGACCACAATTGATTTCAAATATATATATAAATAAAGAGGGAAAAAATAAAAATAAAAAGTAGGAGTACAAATAAAAATAAAATAAACTGTTGAAAAACACTAAATTGCTTTCCTTTTACCCTGTCCTCATGATCAACCATGAACTGGTTCCAACTGCATTCCTGGACACTGTTGGGAAAGAGAAACATCTTGACTCAGGTCTCTTGACTATTTATCTCCCGTACTAGCCTGAGCACAGATAGGGATGATTAACACGGTCTTTGGAAGGCTGCAGGCAAAATCAACGACTAGAAGTAGAAGTAAAAAGGGTTAACACTATTTTCAGGAAAAACTTAACTTCAAAGGAAAACATTCCACAAAATTCAATGAAAAATTACAATGAGAAATATTATATAAAGAAACCCCTTGCTCTGGGAAAATTCAGACTTTACCCCAAGACTGCCAAGCTGTGTCTATGAAGTGGTCTGTTTCTTAATAATCCTCCCCCTTCCAAAGGAAGCTTCAGGCCCTTTAAGAACTGTCTATTTGCATGTATGCACATGTCCATTTTTCCTTTTCTCTGTCCTTAACAAAACTGTCCTTTTGACTTTAGAAAAAAGTTTCATTTCTAGCTCACTACACTGACTTATTTTCTGTGTGAATTCTTTCTTGGGAAGACTTGAAGAACCTAGGGGGCCCTCAGCACCCCTGGGTCCCATCAGTGTTCTTTTCTGCAGCCATGGCAACACCTCACCTCTCCCCTCTTTCACTTTGACACCCCCTGTAACAGGATTTCCGGCCACTTTGTTGCAGGTACTTTTGAATTGCTACCATAGACACTGTATACTGTTTTTATTTAAAAAGAGATCAGAACTATGTGTGGCTGTGTCGGTTCTTTTTATCTTATGGGCAATTTGACTTCCAAATTAGAACACTTGCTTGAGGTAGGTAGTTTGAACTTAATTAAGCAGATTTTAGACTGTTGACTATGTAGGTAGTATATTTTAGAATTTGTTAATTCACAAAGCTGCATAGATTCTACACCTCCCTTAGAAGACAACCATTCCTTGTTTATAAAATAGGACTAAACTCTACCCCATATTATTGTTGAGAGGATTAATCTATTGAAGTTCTTATTTGTATACACAAATGAAGCCTTTGAACTTTAATTTTTTCCCAGGTGGCTGTCAGTTGCTCCAATAAAATACTATGCTTTTAGTTATAGTCAACAAAAAAGCAGCTTAAACAATCAGTACATTTTTAAACTCACATAAGACACCTTGGTATGATGGATCTAGAGTTGATTAATGCAGGGGTTTAACAATGACTTCAGAGATCCAGGTTCCTCCTACTTTTTCAGTGAGTTTCTTGCATTGTACTCAAAACAAGTTTAGTCCTGTAAGAATTTCATTTAATTAGATAATTTCACTTTTGTACCACTAAACTAAGATGATCAGGTTTGCAGAATTTTTTCACACAGCTAATCAGTTGAAATAGAAATTACCTTTCAAAATTTACAGTTAATAGGCCTCTCTGGTGGTGCAAGGGGTTGAGCACTGCACTGTGGAGCTTCTGCAGCCACTGTAGTGGGTCCAGGAGGGGACCCACATGACATGGCAGACCTCTCACGCCTCGTCTGCTGCTCCCCTCAGCAGTGTATTTCAGTCAATCTGCCTGTTCTGCTCCCGGCTCTGTCTCTGGTGAATTCTCTCATCCCCGGCTTCTGGCCTGTACCCCAGCCATTACATGCATACATAAATAAAATCTTCAAACAAACAAACAAAAATTTGCAGTTATTATCTCCAATATAACAGATACTACTTTATTATTCGAATCCAGTCTATGTGGTTACAAATTAGAGTAGGAGGTGAAAAAAATTGGCTACTACTCTGATGGACTTGGCCAAAAACTATCTGAGCTCCTCTCCAAAACCATGCAGTTCAATTACATCTGAACCATGCTCCTGACTTTGCCTGAGAGGTATTTTATTAAATGAAAAACTAGGGTAGATGATTGCTCCCCTCAGAACCTTCTTCATGGTTTCTCATTATACTTTGTCACAGATCTCAACTTACCTTCCCGATGCACAGGGTGTGGTATCTGTCCATCTAAATTCACCCCTGTCCATTTTGTCCATCTTCATTTCAGTTGAAGCATGACGACTGTTCTCTACCCGTCCAGCGTGCCAAGCTTGTTCTCATCTCGCCTTTGGCAGTTCCGCCACACCTTTGCTCACCGTGTCCCCATCTCTGGAGGTTCAGTGCTCTTGTGTTCTGTGCTGTGTAATCTGCTAAGTCAGTTGTGTCTTCCCACACACCAGCAGTTTTTAAGCACGATATTCCATATAGCATTTTCCTAGCGTCATTATCGAAACCTGAAATTATCATTCACATGTTAATCATCTCTCCCCGCTAGAATGTGAACTTCTTTGAGGGTGTTAGGCTGAATGAGGGACCCCCTAGGAACCCCAAACCTGCCTGCTCTGAATAGGCTCTGCCATCTGTTGCATAAAGACAGACATACGCTAGTTCATAAGATTTTTATAGAAAAGAACTTGAATACAATGAGTGTGCTATAGAAATACAGAAATATAGAAAGAGAAAAAACGTATCATTTCCAAATCAAGCACCCAAAGTTATCTATCCTTTGTGGGTAAGTTCCCAGCTGAGCAGGATTGGTCCAAAGCAGGGCCACTGAAGCCCACAAATCTAAGGTTCCTTCCGGTGGGGAAACATAGGAAAGGGACAAAAGGGGCCAGACGAGTCTGAAGGGAAAAGAGCAGAATCAACATAAAGATAGAAGTTGCCATTTTCACCCTCCCACGGGTCTCTCACCCACATCTCTGTTTCTTTCAAGTGTTTCCTTCCATGTCTTCCAAATCCTGGTACAAGTCCAAGGCTAAGAAGCCTGTATAGTTTCTTCTTTACATGTCTCTCTGCTCCATCTGCCTCCTCCAACTCTCTTCTTAGTCTTCTTTCTTTCCCAAGTCTTTTTTCAGCTTCTCAGTGCTCTCTTCCACCCTTCCTTGGTTAGGGCAGGAAACCTGGAACCTCCTCTTTCTATGGGCATCACATTGTTATAAAGGCAGAAATGTTAACTATCTTAGGCTCTGCTGTTTCCCATTATTTAAAATTATACCAAATGTTGGTTCAGTAGTAGGTACTCCAAAATGTTTACTAACTGATTTTATATCTTTACCTATGTTTTAAGACCAAACTTCTTTTGATCTTAGTTCCTTCAATTTTAAGATGAGAAAGCTTGAAAAAAAGACACCTAAATTTCATTCTGGTTCAGTTGCAATGGCTATGTCTTGTAACCTATAGAAATGACAGGAAAACTCCTGCACCTAAAGATTTGCATCAGTTGTAGAATATAAATTCATTCATTTATTCAATAAGCTTTTACTGAGTGCTGGCAATAAACTTGGAACTTGAAACTATTCTAGGTATTGAGGCCAAATCAGCCATCAAGATTGTAACACGTCAGTTTCAACAAACAAACACGGAAAACCAAAGGGTTGATGTTCTCTTTGTTGTCCATCTGATTTTCTACACACCTATCCCTTTCATGATAGCTTCCACAATACTACTTAGTTTATCTCCACTGGGCTCCCTCTAAGTTAAAGTTATTATTGTTCTCACAGTGTAATTTCCAAGAAATCTAGGATTAAGTGATATAATTTATGTGGCTATAACTTTAATAGCACCATGTGAAATGTGGCCATTAAGGCTTCAGAATTTCTGCCAATCTGACCTAGTTCTAATCCAAACATTGTCATGCTTCCTAATTTAATTGTAGCATGACTTGAGCCAAAATTTTGGTTTTATGAATCTAATTTTTAAAAAATAAACAAAATGGGAGTAATAAAGAACTATGCTGTTATATATTCAGGTCATGATGTGCAGAAACACTGATAACTCTTCTGCCAATGTTAGAGTAAGCTGCTTTTAAATCTGAATTGGAACTAGTGTGTATTTAGAGTTAATCATTAGTCGGATGCCTAGAATGAAAATAAATCATTTTCAAAAATGACTATAAAGAATGAGAAATGACTAAGGGAAGAAAAAAAGTAAATTGATATATATTATACTAACTGCCATTTGTTGGCATGTGCTACAGATGACTCATAGAAAGTGATGTTGATTTATATTTGCTTTAATCAATGATGTAAAGGAATATCGTATAGCTATAGAATATTTTACTTGTACACAAGCAGTACACTTAGGATTTATGTTGGTTGAAATGCTTTTGGTTTAGGAGAAAGACAGAAATCCAGTTCAGAATTGCTTAACAAATAAAAATGGATAGGATTTATTGTCTCATGCAACTGGGCAAGCCAGATATCATCAGAGAAGTCTTTCCTTTCAGTCAGGAGTTTGCCTTCTGGGGGACAAATATCCACTAGTAGTAGCTCATGATTCATATCCTACCAGTTTATCAATTCAAGGGAAAGAAACAGTCCTTTTCAGTAGCTAGGATAGAGAAATTCTGGGTTAGATCCTAAATGTCCTCATTTAGAAATAGACTAATAATAATGTGTTTTGAAGAACCTCCTGCTCTAACTTAGCTTACTCTTTTCTCCTTTTTTTCCTTCAATACTGTTAGTTCTGCTATGAACTAATATTAGCTAAATATTAAGAGAATGCAATCTGATTAATAGTTGAAGGCATTTAATATAACTTAATATTGTAGCCTAAATGAACTGATAATTGGCAGACTGTCAAAATAAGAAAAAGGATTTGAGGCAGGATGGATGGGGACAGTTTTAGTCAGTACAATAAGTCATGCCAATGTAGCTTTTCCATTTACAGGACATATCAATAGAAATTTGGACATCTCTGTCCTACATGCTCTCATTTGTGAGTGTAACTATCCAAGGGTATTTCAAGGGCATGCTCTGGGAGTGGTCTGCCTTTGGATCAGGCAATAAGGAATGCATTGTCAGAAAGCAGTAAGTCAGCTTGCTATTTTTTAAAAAATTCTCATGTACAGGAATTCTGAACATCAATGATATAATAACCTCTTCACCTCGATGAACCAGTCCCACTGTGCCTGCCTTTCCCTTGGGGTATTTTGCAAATACTTTCTTCCATCTTTCTTCTCATGCATCCCAGAATAG
The DNA here is from genome assembly GCA_019455555.1 of Galemys pyrenaicus. NCBI lineage: Eukaryota > Metazoa > Chordata > Mammalia > Eulipotyphla > Talpidae > Galemys > Galemys pyrenaicus. Next base: position 7,141,040 of record JAGFMF010011659.1, on the reverse strand, counting down.
AAATTTGAGTCCCTTGATCTTTATTTGGTTCAAGGAAAGGAATAAGAACAATAATAATAAGAACAATAACAGCAATAAAGACACAGAAACCAAAAATGAGGAGACAAGGACAGACTGGGGACACCTGG
>JAGFMF010011659.1:7094878-7140862 GCA_019455555.1 Galemys pyrenaicus | reverse complement strand
AGGTGATGGTGCACTGGTGAGATGGTGATGGGGAATACATGGGGAGTACAATTAATGGCAAGTATATGTAAATTTTAAAATATTTTAATAAAAAAAAAAGAAATTTGAGTCCCAGCATACTGCTTTTCACAACTATGGATAACCCCCTAGGAGAGTTAACTTGCTGGTGATTTGCACTGTAAAGAGATCGGGACACCTTGACTCTAAAACAATCATAGGATAGTGTTTTACAAAGCAGATTATAATTTTCGTCATAAAGTGTGTTATAAGCATTAAGTATAAGCTCGCACATTAAAATAGAGAATTAGCCCTGAAATAAATTCAGCAGGGAAAGTTCTGTTCTGGAAGAGTAATTCATTTGTCAATTGAACAAAAATTGCTTGAATAAGGCGTTTGCAAGAAACAGCTGAATAATACCAAATGACTGTTAAAATCACCTAAATGCAGGCAGATGACTTGGACAGAGAGTGGTTTCCCTCAGTGCCATGTGGCCCTGCTTGGAGTATCAATGGTGGTCCAGCAGGTGGCGCTCTTCTCTGTGTGCCCCTGTAAGAAACTAACCACGACCCCACATCCGAAGTATTAATAGCTTAGAGTCTGGTCTTTGGAGGAACCCATAAAGTCTGCTTATCCGTGGCAATAATATGGTTGCAACTTTTATAAGGGCAACAGTGTTGGTCTAGTCTTTGTCGCATTTGAAGATTGGTACGTGCACATCAAAATACCCCTTTGACTCTAGGGTTTGTTACCTTTAATTCTAAGTTTTTGTTTGTTTCTGCTAAAATATTTGCACTTCTACTTTGTTTTTAGGGTTTATGCAGTGCTATATAGAGGCTTAAACAGATTTGTAATTATTCTTATTTGAAAAGCATGTTGAGCAAAAGCAATGTTTTTTTAATTTAAAAAAAATCTGCTTTTTAAATAAAAATTCCACACCATTCTGGAACTCCTGAAACTTTTCCTTAAGAATGAAGTTAGATTCTTAAAAAACAATTTCAAACGACTTAGCTTTCAAGCATTTGTATTATCAAAACAAATTTTTGGGTGTTTTTTTTTTTGGTCTTTCAAGTATAAAACAAAGATACAATAGGTACATTTTCTTTTTAAAAATTAGCCTTATGTTTTGCCTCTAAGTGTGTGATTTGCTAGTCACAAAAAATACAAAGTAAACAGAAGAATAAAAGAAATTAGTATTGTATGACAGTTAATAAAGTACCTTTTCATTTATTACATCTTATGTAAGCTTCTTTTAGAGAGTGCTAAATATGTTAGGCAAGTTGATAGATGTTAGCCAAATTGATAGATGTTAAGCACCATGTATTGTATCTCATTTAACTTTCACAGATGCAGATACTCACTTTGAAGACATGAGGTTTAAAAGATTTAGTTTCTTATGTAATTTCATGAGGCAAGTCAGTATCAGAATAAGGATGGAAGCTTCTACAGCTTGTACTCCTGAGAGAACACATTAGATTATTTTTTAAAAAGATTTTATTTATGCAAGCATGCAATAGTTGGGGTACAGGTCATAGTCATGGGGGGCAGGAGGCGTGAGAGGAGTCACCAGAGACAAAGGGGAGTAGAACAGGTAGAACTACTGAAATACACTGCTGGGGGTAATGACAGCCTAGGCAGGAGAGGTCTGCTGTACCATGTGGGTCCCCTCCCTGGCAGAAGATTGAACTCCCACTGCAGTGGCTGTGGAAGCCCCACAGTGAGGCACTCAACCCCTTGTGCCACCAGGGAGACCCGAACACATTAGATTATTGCAAAAATTTTATGAAGTCGTTAGTAAGTGAAAGAGCTTCACTTAAAAGAGTCAATTTATAAAATGACTTTGAATAGTTACTCTACTTTGTATCAACATCCTACATACAACAAAAGATAGGATGTTATTTTTTTTAAGATTGATTTATTTATGCATACAATAACTGGGGTACAGGCCAGAGTTATGGGGGGTGAGAGGGTCCACCAGAGACAGAGTGGGGAACAGAACAGGGAGATGAACTGAAATACACTGCTGAGGGGAGCCGTGAGAGAGGCAGGAGAGGTCTGCTGTGCCATGTGTGTCACTTCCCTGGCCGTGGCAGGGATTGATCTTGTGCTACAGTGGCTGCAGTTTGCTTCAAAGTGCGTTGCTTAACCCACTGTGCCACCAGGGAGGGCCCAAGATAGGATATTATTGATAAAGTTAGGCATTCTTTAGAAATTGCATAAAGGGAAGAGGAGAGGGTACTATTCAGGAGAGATGGGAGGATGTTAGGGAAAATTTAACTAATTTTACAATTTGCTTGAGATTAACTCACTCTTTAAGAAAGATTACTCAATTTCTTATTAAAATGTAAGAAAAATGTTTAATTCTCAATGTGTTAAAATGGAAACCTTAATATATAAAAAGCTTATATATCAATAACAATAAAAATATCAATAGAAAAAATAGAAAAGTATAAAATTTCACAAAGCTACATGGAAAAAAATCTTTCTCACTGAGAACTTCTAAACTTAACAATGGAATATGATGCCTAGTTTAACTCTCAAATTGACAAATATTAAAAGGAACAATGAAGATAATAAAATAAAACTATAAAAGACATGAAAAAGTCCAATGTGACTGAGGAGGAAAAAAACAGGATTGCATACCTTACTGGTCAGTGGGTGAATGAACTTAAATTATTTATACAGAGAAATATCATTGATCTTAATCTAGATATTTAAATGAAATAGTCTAAATAGAAAATATAATTCAATTCATGAATACTTATATATTATATTTTATAAAAGAGCTGACGTTGATTGCCTATGTATCTATAATTATGTGCCAATCTATAGGAATGTACACAAAACTAGTATTTGGGGTTATCTAAAGATATTACATTGGGATTTGGGGGATATTCTCTTGCACCTTTTTAAAAATTATCTATCATATCTAATTTTCCTAAAGTAAAATCTAGTTTACCCATGTAAATAAATCAAAGCAAGGTTCAAGATAAAAGAAGTACCTTCGCAGATAAAGGATGAACTCTAGAGTCAGATAAGCCCAGGTAACAGGTGATTTTACATAAATTCCTTTAACTTCTTAACCTTGGTTTTCTTATCTGTAGGTGGTGATAATAATAGTGCCTTCCTCAATGAGCTTTTGGCTATCAGAACCAACCTGTTGTGTGTACTTCTGGAGTAATTAAAGAGTATACTTAGAGAAATTAAGCAGGGGACAGCAAAGTTGAAGACTCTCTTACTTTGCAGAAGTTAAATGCCCAAAGTGACAGATGTCAGTAACATAAAATATAGTAAACAAGGGATTCATAGTTCTTTGGTATGCAAGGTAAAATTTAAAGCTACTAAATGTCTACTAAACTAATTTGTTTCAGAAGATGATCTAAATCAGTGCATTTTATGGTATGTTAGTTATATCTCAATTAAGATGTTTTATTTTTTAAAATACGTTTTATTTAATTAATTAATTTATTTATATTTTACACTATTGTTCATTTTTGTACAATGTTTGCTTTCTCCTCTCAGGTGTAGTCCCAATAGAATTCCCACCACCAATTTACCTGTGCACCATCACTATAGTCCTTTGTGCACTTCCTGCCCTTGTTTTGATCCCTCTCCCACCCGTGCAGATGTCTCTGATTTATAGTTGTCAGTTAATTTTTTTTATTGTTATTTTTTCCTTTGATACCTTATTTGGTTCCTCTATATTCTACCTATAAATGAAACCTTCTGATATTTTTCTTTTTCCTTCTGGCTTATTTCACTGAGCATAATCCCTTCTAGCTCCATCCATGTTTCTGTGAATGCATTAGTTTATCTTTTTTGATTGCTGAATAGTATTTCATTTTATATCTATGCCACACCTTCTTGATGTGACTGGTCATCTATTTCTGAGCATTTGGCTTGTTTCCAAATCTTACCTATTATAAATAGTACTACAATAAACGTAAGAGTGCAGGTATCCTTTTGAATTAATGATTTTGTGTCCTTTGGGTAGATCCCTAGGAGTGGAATTGCTGGGTCCTATGGCAGCTCCATTTTTAGTAGTTTGAGGAACTGCCACACAGCTTTCCATAGTGGTTGGACTAGTTTGCATTCCCACCAGCAGGTCTTCTAGTAATGTGGATTTCAATCTCCATGAAGTGGGAGGGTTTCTTGCTTTCTTTTCATGGTTTATTCCAGCCTTTATGACTGGAGACGATAGTTGGTGTGATTTTGATCATAATGTATCTGTAGATGGTGTCTTGTAGCCCAATATGTGCTTGAGTTTGGAGAATGATCCGTGTGCACCTGAGAAAAATGTGCACTCAGATTTTTAGGGGTGCAGTGTTCTATAGATGTCTGTTAAGCCCATGAGGTTTAGGTCTTTATTTTGGGCTCCTGTATCCTTGTTTATTTTTTGTCTTTTTGATCTGTCCATTGGTGAGAGTGGGGTGTTGAAGTCTCCTATTCTATATGTATTTTCTTTTATGTCTGTTTTCAGAGATGATAATAATTGTCTTATATATTTTGGTGCCCCTTCATTTGGTGAGTACATGGTGCTCCTTCATTTGATGAGTCTATGTTGATGAGTGTTATGTCTTCCTGATGTATTGTCCCTTTAATCATAACGTAGTGCCCATCTATGTCTCTTTTCTCCTTTTTCAGTTTGAAGTCTATTTCATCTGCTATAAGTATAGCTGTTCCTGTCTTCTTTTTCAGTCCATTTGCTTGTAGGATTGTTTCCACCCTTGAACTTCAGTCTGTGTTTATCTTTTGTAGCTTATGTATTTCCGAGACAGCAGAAGGTTGGATTTTGTTTTTTAATTCTGCCCGCTCGTCTGTGTCTTTTCATTGATGAATTTAGTCCATTTACATTTAGGGTTAATATTGATACATCAGCATCTGTATTTGCCATTTTGTTTGTCTTTTTGTGTTTTATGCCTTTCCTTTATTCATTCCTCTGTGTAGTTGTTTTTTTTTTTTTTTTTGGAGTGGCAATTTAGTAGTATTGAATTTCTGGAGATTCTGTTTGTCTGAGAAGGTCTTTATTTTCCCTTCAAGAGGAAGGAGAGCTTTCCAGGGTAAAGTGTTCTTGGTTGGCATTTGTTGACTTGGAGTTTATTGAGTATGTTGCTCCATTCTCTTCTTACCTATAGTGTTTCTTTGGAGAAGTCTAATGTCAACCTGATTGGTTTTCCTTTATAAGTTTTCTGTTTCTTTCCCCTCATCAGCTTCATTATTTTCCCCTTGTATTGGATTCTTGGAAACTATACTATTATGTGTCTTCCTTTCATTGTGGTAATTTGGTGTCCTTCTAGATTCCTGTATGTCTACTTCCACCTCCTTCTTCATGCTTAGGAAGTTCAATTCGATTATCTCCTTGAATTGTTTCTTGGTTCTTTTGTCTCTCTCCTCAACTTCTGGGATTTTTTTAACTCTTACATTTTCTTTCCTTATGGTGTCAGATAGTTCTCAAAGTGTTTTTTCATTCTTTTCCCTTTGTACTTCTCTTTCTTTTTCTTATTTGGTTCTTTTTATATCTGTATCTTTGAGACTACTGATTCATTCTTACATTTCATAAATTCTGTTTTCATTCTTTTCCCAGAGTTTTTTTAGCTCCTCCACTAATCTTTTAATCTCCTGTGTTTCCTTTTTTTCCTTCTTTAAAGACTCATCTTCATTCTTCAGTTCATTAATTATATTTCTCATATCATTCTTTTCCTGTTTGTTTTCCTTATGCTTTTTAACCATGGTGATTTAAATTCTCCATCTGGCATGCAGAGAAGCTCTCCCATGTCATTATTATTGTTGAGTTCTGGTGGCTAATTGTCTTTTTGTGGTGTGTTCTTTGCCTGAGGGTTTGCTTGGTTACTTGTATTTTTCTTTCTCCCTGTTGTTTGTTTTCTAATTTGTTCTATGTGTTGGGCCAATGTGCCACTGGTACTGGGGGGCATCTCTTTGGGTTGCTCCTTCTAGGATTTCAGGAACTGGCAGCCATACCGAGTCCAGCACTGTTAGCCAGACTCCATAAGGGTAGTGATGCTGTGGATATATTAACATGCGCTGTCCCTGAAGATTCCCTCCCTTTGTATTTACTCAGTTCCAGAAGGGTATCATGGATTCCCTGGCTTCCAATAGCCCCACAGGCAGACCCACACTTTCCTGGAACTCACAGTTCACCTTGATGGCAGAGCCCTCCCTCTCTCTACTCTTTTTCAGAAGGGGGGGGGGGCACAGTGCCTCCAGCAGCCTTGCTCACCACGTTCTTCTTGCTCATCTTTGTTTGCAGAGCCTTTTCTCTCTACTCAGTTCCAGAGGGGGATCACTGGTTGGGTTGCTGGCTTCTTACAAGGGCACAGGTGCTGCACTTTCCTGGTACCCACAGTTCACCTTGATGGTGGAGTCCCCCCTCCTCAGTTAAGATGTTTTAAGTAAAAGGTAACCATATCAGTATATATTTACCCAAAATAAGTGGTCTTAAGAGTGTTTTAAAACAAAACGGATACAGTATAGGAAATAACACAGCATAACATATATTCTAAACTAGTTGATTTGAATAATATGAAGTTGAATCTAGTTCATAAAGTTATAGAATTGCTTGGAGACTCATTTTCAGTGTGATTAATGAAATGATGCTCACATAGGATTTGCAAATGTTAAATACTATGACTAAAATAATGAATTCCTTAATTTTTTTGTAAACCAATTGGGGAAAAAGAGCTTTATTTGTTTGGGGGAGAAAAGGGAGGCCCACAGCAGTTCTTTCTTAATGTAACATCAATGCTTTTTAAGTTCCAATTAAAAGATACTTACTCTGCAAAATTTCTTCCTTAACCCTTCTTGCCCTTACTGATAACAATAATCCTAGCTTCTGTTACTGAACACTTCATTTGTTCCTGGGAATATGTAAGCACTTCACAGATTTGATCAAGTTTAATTTTGATAACCTACAAGTTTAGTGCCATTTACTCCATTTAACAGGTGAGGAGACAGATAGGTAAGTAAAATAACTGACTAGTTCACATGACCATTAAGTTATTAGGCTAGGATTCAAAGCTGGAATTATTGTACTCAATCATACAAATTCTCCTTTGTACCTTGTCCCATCTCTGAATGTTAATATGAGCAAAGAATGAGGGGTTGGAAAATCAATCTTTTCTCAGTGTTCCCAAACAAAAGCTAAAACTATACTTGAATAAGAGAACGGAATTCACTTTTTTTCCATAATAATAACAGCATTCTCAGGCATAATTATGCCAGTATACATAATGAAAGGAATTACTACTCTGAGAATATATACTTAATTTTAAGAACGAACTAGAAAATTGAGAAGAGTTGAATACTGAATAGTTTAATCATTGAGTAGATATCTGGAAACACTCCTTATCTTTCAGATAACAGCTTCCAGTGAATTCAGATTCTTATTTTTTTTTATTTCATTCATTCACTCACTTATTCAAATAGCTATCAACCTGAGCACCTACTATGTGCCAAGTGCTACTCTAGGCATCTGGGGAACATCTGATTAGATAACAAAAATTCCTGTCCTTCAAGAAAAAGATAATTATTGAACAAGAAAGAAAAAACAATAATAACAAAACTTTTAACCTTATAGAGTTTGCATCTCAGTGAGGAGAGACAAAGAAATACATGTCATAGATTGCTAAATGTTATGAATGAAATAATAAAGCCTTAGGGGGAAACAGAGATGAGGACTGGTGTTGAGTTGGGGGGTGGGACTGGGGAGTGCCAAGAAAAACCTTTCTCAAAGGGAAATTTGAATGAAGTGAGAGACTTGGAGAGTGAACCATGTGAATGTCAGAGGGAGGACATCTTAGGCCAAGTAAGAGAACATGCAAAGACTGAGCTTGGTGTGTCTTTACAAAGGAGAAAAGGCCAATGGAGCCGTGTGTTTTGGTATCCTGAAGTCAGTTTCCAACATGAGTGTGTGGCAGCCTCTTCAAACCAACAAGCAATTCTCAGATACCAGAAGCTCAACTGACTCAGATTCTAGGAGCCTCTTGTGGTGTAAGAGTTAAAGTCTCAGTACTATCAAGCTATCACCAGATTGCATGAGTTCGATCCCTGGCCAGGGAGCTAATCCACATGGTGCAGCGGACCTCTCCTGTCGGGCTTGCTGCTCCCTTCCCACTCTATCTCTAGTGAATTTTCTAAACACCGCTCCCCTGACCTCTGGCCTACACCCCAGTTTTTGTATGCAGAAATAAATAAAAGAATAATCTTAAAAAAATAAAAAAAGAAATGTTAGCTTAGTCTTCCAAGACTGTCTTCTACTTCAACCATGTTTAAAGTTCAGGACACCACATCGGCTTCTTAAAAAAACCGGCTGTAAATCAGAGATTCCCACAATCTTCTCAGACTGCAGGTACTCTTTGCAAGCCCTGATAATTATTTTTGCTTTTAACTGACTGGCTGTAAATCACAGATTCCCAGGACATCCTCCTCAGATTCCATTAATTTGCTAGAACACAGCACAGAACTCAGGAGACCCATTTACTCACTAGATCACCCATTTAATAACAAAGGGTATAACTCAGGAACAGCCAGATGGCAGAGATGCACAGCTCAAGATATGGGGGGGTGGGGATGTGGAGCTTATATGCCCTTTCCAACACGCTCCCCAAATCTCCACATGTTCACCAACCCAGATGCGCTCCAAAGCCCTCCCTCTTGAGTTTTTCTGGAGGTTTTACCACACGAGCAAGATGGATGAACTCATTGGACACTGGCAAAAGAACTCAGTCTCCAGTTACTCTCCCTCAACTCCCCAGAGGTCTTGGGGTGGGACTGGAAGTTTCAAATCTCTAATCACAGGGTTATTTCCCCTAGAAATGACCCCATTTTCAGGTGTTTTCCAAAATTTACGTTTGTTATTATAACAAGAGATACCTTTATCACTCAGAACACTTAGGAAATTGTAAGGTTTTGGGGAGCTGTGAACCAGTAACAAAATAGGTATGACAAAATAGGTATGACACATACACACACACATACACACAAATAGGTGATTTGTCATATACATATACATTTCTTATAAATCATATTGCAGGCTGGAACAGAGAGCAAGTGGGAGCGAGATAGTAGAGGAGAAAGTCAGTCTTAGTGTGGGTGATTGGACTTTGGTTTCTCTTTGAAGGAGGGAACCCAGCAGGGATCCAGGTGAGAATGATGGGATTGATGGCAGTGAAAGGGATGAGAAATGGCTGGACACTGTATATACTTTTTTTTTTAAAAAAAGATTTATTTATTTATGCATACAAGTACTGGGGTAAAGGCCAGAGGTGTGGGGGTGGTGAGAGAATCCACCAGACAGAGCAGGATGCAGAACAGGCAGGTTGACAGAAACACACTGCTGAGGGCAGCAGCGGGCGAGGCAGGAGAGGTCTGCTGTGCCATGTGGGTCCCCTCCCTGGGACAGGTGACAGGGATTGAACTCGTGCTGCAGTGGCTGCGGTTTGCTTCATAGTGCATTGCTTAACCCACTGCGCCACCAGGGTGGGCCCATGAACACTGGATATACTTTGAAAGTAGAGTTGAAGACATTTACTGATGGGTGGGAATATAAGGTGTGAGTGATGGGGTGTGAGGTGTCACATATCTTTGCCATAGTAAGTTACTTAATTAATTTTGAAGGGAAAAGCTTTAAGATCCTTCTGAGGCCTGAGTCTTATGTGTACGCTCCATTTGACCTTCCAGGTTAAGTCAATAGGAATCACGAAAACATTAAACACTAAAAATAGGAACAAGTGAAGTGACCTTTCTCCCCAAGTGTTTATTAGGGAAAAGGATGCCAAGCAAAATGGTGGTCGTGGAAGAAAAAAAAAATTGCCCTTTCTAATGAACTGTTTCTGGTTTGTCAAGGAGAGAAACTAACCCTAACAGTGCAAAAACAGACTCTGATCAAATCTTAAGTTTCAGGGTTGGGGGCAGATTGTAGGACTTAGCCCAGCGTTTTCTCTAGTTTTTTTATTTCTCTCTTTTTTCCCATTCGTTATCACTCCTGTCTTGGCCCAACTTTTTGGCTGCAGGAAAGTACAATTTGCCATTGGTTTCAAATGTCAGCAAACAGTGGAATGATCTGGAGGGTTGGGGCAAACACAGATGGCTGGGTTACAATTCCAGCATTTCTAACAGGGGTGCAGTGTGTGTGTGTGTGTGTGTGTGTATACCCAGGGATTTCCATTTGTAATAAGTTCCCTGGTGATGCTAGAGAACTCTTCCTTTTTGTACCTGCAAAGCAAAGGGACTCTGAACTCCAGTACATGGGATGTGGTGGGGAAGGTTCTAGCTCAGAAAGGTTTCCAGTCACTAGGGAAACCGTTTACTTCCCCCAAGGTATTTTTCAGCTGAGTGAAAATAAGAAACAAAAATCAGGGAAGAGAAGGATTGGGAAGTCCTAGCAGACTATCACTCCCGTCGGAGTTCATCTGAGAGGCGAGGGCGGGAGACCGCTTGGCTTGAGGCGGCCCACGGATCTCTAAAGGCGCGGGCCATAGGAGGCGCCCCAGAAGGCGGCGCCTCTCGGAGGAAGTTTGCACTTTAATAGCCAAACGCGTTCTCCTTCACTACTTCAGCGGCAAGCCGCGGGCGCCCACAGAGCTGTCAGTCCCGTTCCGTGTCGCCAGGCCCAGCACACGCCTTCCCGCATCATGGGCGGCTCGGCCTCCAGCCAGCTGGACGAGGGCAAGTGCGCCTACATCCGAGGTACGCCCACCCGCCGGCGCTGCTGAGCCCCCAGACCCTGCGCTAGGTTGGCCGCCCGACCCTGTACCCCGAGGGGCCGCACGAACAGTGGCCTCCCCGCGACCCTGGTCGCTCAGCCCGGCTCTCTGCTGCTGGCATCGGGGTCTCCAGGCGCCCCGCGCCGCCATCAGTCACGGTCGGTGCGGGTGGGCTGGCTACCCCGACTGCTTTGGAGATGCAGGGCCGGGGATGCTTTGGAAGGCAACGCTGGGGGTTGGGGAGAGGCAGGTGCAGGCCGCGAGTGGGGGGCGACTCTGTTTCCTGGGCTCCCGGGCCAGGGCATCTGTTCTTCCTCCTGCCCAGAAACACCTTGCCCTGCTGTCTTTAGCGCCCAATTAAAGTTCTTTATGAACTTGCCAGGGATATCCCGCTCTTCTGGAGATTTCGCTGGGGATTCCCGGCTCTGAGGCAAAATTTCCCTTCTGGTAATGCTGGCTTGGTTTGTACAAAGTGGTGTCGCCCCCAGTTTCTACTGAACTTTGTACTACCACAGTGGGACGATTTCATCAGATGCATAAAAGACAATGACATTGTTCCCAGGTTGTGTGGCTTTCTTCCCTCCCCGGAAAGAGGGGGGAGCAAAAGAGGAACACTAGCATATTTTGTAAGAGCTGCTCTAATTATACATGGGGGAGAAATCCATTTTGAGATGCGAGACTTTCAGAGATGTAGTTACTCAGTGAAGAGTGTGAGGCATAAAAAATAAAAACCAAACTGAGCAGAAACTGCAGGAAATCATGACACTATCTCCTGTGTGTAACTGGCCTTCCTATCTTCCCTCTCCCAGCCCCCCCCCCCCCTTACCCACAGTCACTACCTAGCAGTTAGTTATCTTGTCAATTTAGTGTTTTTGTGGCTTCAGAAATACCTTCTAAGTTAGGTATTAGATGTTGGGTTTTATCTTAATTCTGTGAAGAAATGGTTGAGTTCTTCCTGATACCTCTTTCTGGCCCTGTCAACCTTTTCCTGACAGGAAAGCGTTGTGGTGTCCTACCAGATTTCTTTTCAGTCACCCAAGATTTAAAGTCATTTTAAGAGGAAACAAATCAAGGTCCTAGAGAGCAATGTAATTGATTTTACAGGCTCCTGCTGTCTTGCTTTGGGAGTTAGAAGATAATCAACAAGCCACACTGTCAGAGGGTAAAGCTCAGCCAGCTCTCCCTTTGCTTTTTGTTTATTAAAAATGGGAAAAAGATGGATGACATTTATATTAAGTAAAAGTTTATACATAGGCTGCTTTTGTCTTACAAATTTGGCTGTGTGCTTGTGGTCACAGTGTGTAGGGGAATGGAAGAATCATGTAGTAGAACATTTTAGTAATTAGCAAACTTATATTTACAAAGTTAATTGTATCTGACTTATCTTTATGATGTTAATTTTGTGAGACTTTATGCCACTGAAAGTCTTAGAAACACCTAAGTGGAAGCATGTATCTCCAGTAATCCATAAGGTGAGGGATTAACCTGTTGAAGAAGACTTTATGGGGATGACAGCTTTTGCTCCTGATGCAAAACTTTGTCCTCTGTGGTAAGAAAATGTGTGATCTTTTTCATTGTGCAATGGTAGCAGATGCATGGAAGTCGTTGCATCCTCTTGTTTTATTAGTTTTCTCTCCTCCGTTCTGTGTCAGAGAGGGTAGTTTCAAAATATATCACGGTGGAGGGAAGATAAGAGTTAAAATTAGGATACCTCCAAAGAAAACAAGACTTTGTGGGAATACTACTCTTGCCAAAGAGAAAAAAGAACATCAGAAAAATACATGGTGCTGTGAATTGTTCGTGCATGAGCGAATGTGGTGCATGGGACTGTAAGTGCCTGGATGAAGCCTCAGCTCCCTGAATAAAACCATAACCCAATCTGCCCATTCTTTAACCCATAACTATCCTCAAGCTTGGATTTAATTGTGAACATAACAACTGAAAAAATGATGGTCAAGTTTAAATACAATTTTATAGCTTATTTCACATAAAATAGCTACCAGTGAAATATTATAGATTAGAAAACTGTTACAGCCTAGATTTTTTTTCTTTCTCAGAAGGAACTTTCTTTCAAGCTTGATAAAGTTTGCTGACTTATGGAGAATAACTGGCCACTATATTTGGAGTGAATTTTGTTAACTTAATCTTGTGTGTGTTATAAGCAATACTTCTAGTATGCCAATGACTAAATCAGTATTTGCTTTTTAGACAAATCATTAACATCTTGCTGTTGGGCTTGTGTGCCTCAAATCTTTGTGCTAATAAAGTGTATGTTTTGAAAGTGTATTATTTCTTAGACTTTAGTAAATGTCTAGATAAATGGGTATCAGTGGAAGGAGTCACTTCATCCCTAAAGATAGTTTTGAAAATTACTGCCACTTACATTTCTTACAATAGAATACATATTTAGGATTGTTTCTCCAAGTCTCTTCTTAGTGAGTTCCCTTTATGAGATGTTTCCATTAATAAATGAAATGGAGACCAGCTTGTAATCACATAGGCAGTGGCAACTGTTCACTTTAGGTGATGCTCTTGGTTCTGACCTGCAAGGTCTTCCTTTAAAGAGAAGAAAATTCATATAATATTGGCATTATAGTCAATTTTGGATACTTTTCTTTTTGTATTCCATGTTCTCTTTTTCTTTTTGAACTTTTGATATGCCTACCAATGACCTATATTTTCAGGAAACACTGTTTTCTTAATATGTTTAAGCAATATATTTATCTCATATGTTACCATTGAATTATCAGTGAATCAAGAGAAAAAACCTTAAAAATCTCCCACAGAGGTCCTGTGGAGGGTCAGAAAAGAATTGGAAATTGGACCTTCCTGGTGGCGCAGGGGTTGAGCACTGCACTGTGGGGCGGCCATAGCTACTGCAGCGTGAGTTCAATCCCCGGCGAGGGAGGGGACCCACATGGAGCAACAGACCCCTCCTGCTTCGCCTGTTGCTCCCCTCAGCAGTGGATTTCAGTCAATCTGCCTGTTCTGCTCCCCACTCTGTCTCTGGTGAATCCTCTCACTTCCCACACCTCTGGTCTGTACCCCAGCTCTTGTGCACACAAATAAATAAATAAATAAATGGAAATTCAGTATTGTGACTGAGAACTATGGCCTATATAGGGGCTGGGGGGAGGGGTGTGAGTTGGGATGGTGGCACCTCTAGGCCCAGTAGCAGCAAACTGAAGTTAGCAAAACTGTTCTTTTCTTAGACTGACTACTGCGTGGGTGGCCACACTGACCCTGTAAAGAGCCCAGTGACTTTCTCTGAATTGCATATCCACGAGCAGATCCTTGTAGAGTAAGACATCAGTTCAGCCGCTGTATAAATAATACATATTTCTCTTGGAAATTTCCTCATATTAATGCCATTAGGGTGAGAACTTAGGTGACTGTACATGAAACCTACACTGGTAACAGTGTGTAGAGTGAAGCCTGTACTGTTAGGAGTGGGAACAGGGAGAGTGGCACATGTGTGCGTGCGATCCACTTGGTTTAGATGGGATGCACTAGTCTTTGGTCATTCTTCACTGATGAGTTGTTGATGGGAGATGACTTTATAACTGGTTTGATTTATCTGGACAATTATGGTGATGTCATGGCAGAGTCCTTTTTCATGACAGAGCCCTGGTTTTGTTTGGGATTCACCCTTTCCACATTGCCCTCTGTTCCAGAGGGGCAGAGCCTTTCGGCCTCAAGGGTTGAGTGCTGACTGGCCCTTATGTTTCACGGTGATGTGTTCTCCTTGCTGGTGGTTACAGGAGACATGGGATAGTGGTGTAATCTGGTCAGTGAAGCTCAGAGGGAAGTTTTCTGGCTGCTTTAAGAAAGCTTTCTTCCCTTTTTAAAAGGAGGTAAAGGGAAGAGATACACACTTCCTGGCCTTCTTCTTTTGGATTTTTTGCATCCTAATGCCAAACCTGGAACTGCTGCTTTTATCTAGATGAGCAGGAGGGAAACGAGCTTAAACATAGAGTCAAAACTTGGAACACTTGAGATCGTGGTTGTCTCAGACAAGAGAAGCTCTGACCATCTTAGAAGGCCTACTGCTGCAGTTGTATAGCTGGGTTAATTGGAGTCCCCATATATCTTGCTGATCATCTGAATATCCTATCTCTGGGCCCTTGTTAAGTGAGATACTAAATCCTCTTTGAGTTGGGATATAGAGACTACTTTTCCTTCTCTTCTGCTTTTAAAAATAATAGTATCCTCAAATGTTACCTAGCCATAGGAGCTCCCAGACTAAAATGTTTCTCAGTCTTCTTTGCAATTAGATGGGGTCATGTGACTGAGATTTGGCTAATGGGCCAGATAGAAGTGTTGTATGCTTTCTCCAGAAAGTGACCTTAAGGAAATGGTGGTGTTCTTCTTCTCTCTGTTTTATACTGCTGGCTAGACCATCTCAGACTCTGTGATGTCCTTTTGAGAGAGAATTTATGCAGAGTGGAGTTAAATGAACAAAAGGAACCTGAGTTCCCTTCCTGGTGGCATGAGGGGTTAAGGCAGAACACTATGAAGCATCTGCAGTGACTGCAGCATAAGTTGATCCTTGGCCAGGGAGCTGACCCACATGGCATGGCAGACATTTCCTGTCCCACCCGCTGCTTCCTTCAGCAGTGTGCTTCAGTAGATCTGCCTGTTCTGCTCCCCACTCTGTCTCTGGTGAGTCCTTTCATTCCCCCCACCACCCCCACAACTTTAGCCTGTACTCAGGTTCTAATATACATAAATAAATCAATCTTTAAAACAAAAAAGGAACACGAGGACTTTATGTAGTAGAACTTCCATATTAGCCAGTTTAAAGCCATATTATACCACTTATTTCTGGACATTAATAAGAGAGAAATAAGCTTCTTCTATCTCATCTAAGCAAGTTTTCTCTGTGGTATTACTGTTATTCACAGACAAAACTTATCCGACCTTACATAACTGTTTTCTGTTACTTGTGACTAAAGATATCCTAACTAGTTTACTAAGTGTTTCATTGAGTTCCCTTTAAGAAAAATTAATTTAAGGGAAGTAGGAAGTGGGTAAGGTGATATCATTAGTATTTGTCTCAATTCCTAATTTGTAGAAATGAGTGGCTGCTCCTAAGTGAGAGATTGCAGTGCCCCAGGTAGGCAGAGCAGGGATGGGAGATAGATGGAGAGAACCTAATGTATATAGCTCACAAACATATTGATCACATTATGTTTTGCTGAAAAAATTTACTTCATGTGTGCCAAACCACTAATGAAACTAGTAGGAGTTTTGAATTAGGAAAATTCAAGGTTGTGTATGGGATACTTCCTGTGGCAGTAATTCCTTTTTACTGCCTTTGGGTTTTGAGAATGAAAACCGAGACTTTGGTACTACGAAGCTCTTTAAGAAGCTCCTAGTTTAATTTTACAAAGCCATGAAAGTCTTGAGTGGAGAGTTCCTTAGATACATAAAAAATAAAAACACTAGACAGAGGCAAATTAACATTTTCTCTTGTACTTGTGAAAGAAACTGTGACCTTTCTTGTTAGGTCCTAATTCATGCCTTGATGAACGTTACAGAGGCAGACACTGACTCAGTATTTGGTCTTGTTGAAACACTTCTCTTTTCTTTGGATATTGACTTAAGAGGACCACATCATCACAAGGGCATTAGTAATACTAACTCTTAAGATGACAATAGTTATTTTTAAAATATCTAAAAACATTTTATTTATTTTTGCAGTGGATTGCTGAGCTGGTTGTAGTTTAGCTCTATTGTAATATTTGGGAAGGACTCAACATAGTTCTAGGTAGAAAGTACAACAGCAGGAGCTCAATTCATAGCCTTCGTTTCTAATTCAATTAAAATAAATGTACTGTGAATGTTTTATAAAATATGCAGTGTGAATTATGACAGTGAATTTTAATCTCCTAATCAGAATTTTTAATTGTTTTTTATTAGTAAAGCTAGGTAACACCATTCTAAGAAGAAAGGAACATCTAACAATTTGCATTGTGAAATGGGAAATGGAATTAGAAGTGAAGATAAAAGAATAATGGAAAGAAAGACAAAAGATAAAAGAGGACAAATCATCTGCTAAAGTCTGTTTAAAGTACTTTAGTAAAACACAGGACAGGAGAGATGAAATAATAAATAGCTCCAAACTAACACACACACACACACACACACCCAAATGCCATACAGATTTTCTCCTTTAAACTGGAAAATTCATTTTGTAAAGAGACTAGCAATTTGCTGCCAATATGAAAATGTAAGCCAGCTTATACAAGTGCCTCCTTTTTTGGGTTACTAAATCTTTTTTCTCACTTAGAGGAGGAAAGATTTAGATATATGGAAACATTTAATTCAGTTTTGCAAATTACAAAACTAGAATCCAAAGAAATTTGTTTTTTATACTTGCTGTTGTTTGAAAATTGTTGTCTGTATTAGACTAAATTAATAGTTTGTATTAGGAGCCCTGAGGTGATTTTAACAAAGTCTGTATCTGAAGGAATTTTGGATAAAGTGTGCATGTCTCTATGCCAAACCATATGGATATTTTTCCTTTTCCTTTAAAGCATTTTTATTTATTAAAATAATACTTGGGTTCATAAAACCACACAAAACAAATGCATAGCTTAGGGAATCATTGTTAAAGGCAAATATCCTTATATAGCGCCATCATCCAGGTCAGAAAGTAGAAGGAGGGCCTCCCTGGTGGCGCAGTGGGTTAAGCAATGCACTATGAAGCAAACCGCAGCCACTGCAGCATGAGTTCGATCCCTGCTGCCGGCCAGGGAGGGAACCCACATGGCGAGGCAGACCTCTCCTGCTGTGCCCGCTGCTCCCGTCAGCAGTGTACTTCTGTTGATCTGCCTGTTCTGCTCCCCGCTCCCTGTGGTGACCCCTCTCACCCTCCACACCTCTGGCCTGTACCCAAGTGCTTGTATGCATAAATAAATAAATCTTTTTTTTTAAAAAAAAAAAAAAGGAAGTAGAGGGAACTTCACTAGCCATCCTGGGCCTCCAGGTGCTCCATCCAAGTCCTAACCTCCTTTGTCTCTCCCCACAGAGCCACAGCCTTCAGTTATTGATTGTCACCTAACAAAGTGACCCAGAGGATGCTGACTCTTAAAACATCTTTTTTATTTCCTCCCAGTTCTGTTACTTGCCCTGGGTTGAACTTCTCATATTTCTTGGTGGTCAAGTCAAGGCTTGTAAGAATGCAAAAACTTCTAGAAACTTTTTACATCTTAGGCTTGGATTGGCACAGCATTACTCCACTACATTCTACTGGTTAAGGTGAGTGTCAGCGAGAGCCCAGATTCAGGACCACAAACTTTTCTGAATACCATGAGATGTGGTCCATTAGGCAAAACCACTGCGACAGACTACCACACCAACCAATACTAGATTTTATCGTAATGGTGCCCTCATATTTCCTATGATTTTATCACTTAACAATGCATTTTGAAATGTTATAGTTTACTCTGGTCCAGTTAAAATATCTCTTTTAAATTACTTTTCACCTATAGGTTTTCCATACATCTCTGTCTTTTATTTGCAAATTTTCTGTTGAAGGATCTGTGCTCCTTCCACTTACGGCTGAGTGCATCTTTATTTTTATTTTTTTAAAAAGATTTATTTATTTATGCATACAAGCACTGGGGTACAGGCCAGAGGTGTGGGGGGTGAGAGGATTCACCACAGACAGAGCGGGGAGCAGAATAGGCAGATCAACGGAAGCACACTGCTGAGGGGAGCAGCGGGCACAGTAGGAAAGGTCTGTTGCACCATGTGGGTCTCCTCCCTGGCTGGCAGCAGGGATTGAACTCATGCTGTAGTTGCTGAGGTTTGCCTCATAGTGTGTTGCTTAACCCACTGCGCCACCAGGGAGGCCCTGAGTGCATCTTTAGCCTTTGTCCACCAGATTGCAGTCCTGAAGCCCCAGATGTTTGCTGTGATACTGGAGCTGCAACATTAATGCTCTAACACCAGAGAGGTAATGTCCCGTGCACCTGGGGCCCCCAAACTTGCGTATTTTCCATCAAACAGAAATAAAAAATAGACAATATTTTTAAAAAATTAGAGTCAATCCAAATATTTCTAAATCTGACTGACTGAAATCCCAAAATAGAGAAGAAAATAAATGGGAAAAAATTAACAAAGAAATATACAAGGCCATTTTCTAGAATAGAAGATCATGTGCCTTTGAATTTATAGAGCCAAACATTCCTGGAGCTTATTCAGAGCTGTAGAAGTACATTCTTCCATTATTAAAGGTAGGAAGACTTTGTGATGTGTAGGACCTTACAAGGAATTCATAGGGTACTGAGAAGAAATTAGCCATAGACTTCAAGACTGCTCTGGTTCTGCTCTAATAAAAACGTAAAAGCAACCTCAAAAGAATCAAATCGGTCCTAAGTATTTTAACTGCATGCCTGGACAGAGTCCAACATTCTTTAGAGGAATACAACCAAATGTACACCGGACAAAAAATGCAAAAGACCCAGTAAAAAATCACTAGGTGAATGAAGAAGCAGGAAAATATCTATAACTTGGAGGAAAAAAAATCCATCAATGGTAACAGATTTAGGAATTCAAACAAATGAAATTAGCAGACAAGGATGTTAAGACAGTTTTTATAAATATGTTCCATATGTTAAAGTAAAGAAACACACACACAGCATGAGGAGAGAATGGAAGATAGGAAACAAAGCTGCCTTTAGTCTTTAGGAAAGAGAGCATGACTTCAGTGCTTCTAAAGTCTAGTGGTACAGGTAGGGGAAATGAGGCTGTGTTACCTGCTACCAATGTTAAACTCATCGCACAGAGGACCAGAGCCCGTCTGCACCAGGAGCTGAGCCCACCTGCACTAGGAGCTGTTGCCAAGGGACTGGCCTGGAGCCAGGGTGGGGTGAACTTAGAAAGGAAAGGAAATTGTGGCTGTTCTTTCAAAAAGGACAGTGGTCTCTGCCTTTACTAAGGCTTATCCAGGGCAAGAGACAATTTCTTTGATTAGCTCAAAAGAATTCAGAGGTTTTCTTAATTTGGGTTGAAGGTGTTTGTTTAAAAAATGATTTTCTATGTAAGTTATGCTGAGTGAGTTAGAGCAATATGTCCAAGTAATTGCTTAGACAAGACAGACACAGGCTTGGAATTAGAATAAAGATAAATTTTATTACCAACCACCGTGAATGTTCAATATCTAGAGTATAAATATTTAAAATGGTTTCATTGGAGAGAAGGATTAAATTAGCCACATTAATTGAAATGTACTGTTTAAACTTAAAGTAAATAAGAATTTTAGAGAATGACTAAGACCTGTGCATGTCAGCTGAGATGTCAGTTCTTAACCAAAAGTAATAATATTTTGATCTAAGGAATAATAACAATCACAATGATAAATGCTAACAGTTGTTGAGTGTCTCTTATGTACTAGGCAAAGTAAAAATCTCAGAGAAGATAACGAGATCACAAATGTTCTTCCAGAAATTCCAGGTGTTTTCCTGGAATAGCCTTTTCTTAAGTGGGAAGGAGTGTCAACTTGATAGAATTTGAACAGCAAAGTAACCATGTCAGCTACTTAAGTGGGCTAAACCAGTAATTTATCCCTTGGTTTAAACTAAGACATTTATAAGACTTTTGGTTCCATGTCTTAATTCTAAATGATTTGATTTCTTTTGAGGTAAACATTTTCAATGGATGAGGTGACAGATCATAAATAGCTTAATCTAGAAATTAAAATTAATATAAATGCAGCAAAACATGATATAGAACATAGAAATCTAGGGAAGCAGGCACTTTAAATTATTTTTAAGTAAAGTGATGCCTTCAGGCAGCTTCATTATAAAAGAAAATATTTATATTTGGGAAGTAAGACATAAAAGACTCATAAATGGAGCTTTCAGATTTGAAAAAAATGGCACAATCATCTCCTGAGTATGTGCAAAACCTGAAGATAGATTCCCTATAGATTTTGAATCTGTCAACTGACTGCCTTTGATTTCTCACATGTAAAATGGGAACAGCAGTATTGCCCAGAGAGATAAAAGGAGGTCGGAAATGAAGGTAATATAATTCTCAGATTTCCCCATCCTACTATTATGCTAATCAATTTGTTTTTACTGTCAGTAATGGCATCAGGCCTTCCCAGAGTAAATAATTGGCTTTCAGACACTGCCAAATAATACCTACCTCACACATTTGTTCTGTACTCTAATTAATGTTGCAGTGTTTAAACACAATGCCTCTATAGAAGCAATGGCATTATAATTTGTTGGGACACTCGTATTGTAATTAGTACTAATTAAATTCTTTTCAACAGCTTGTTGTATTTACAAATTACTGCATCTAAGGTAGTTTGCTTTATTTATTCATTATGAAAGAGTCAGCCACAATGGTTTAAATATAAGCCTTTGAACAACTATTTTCAAGATTTTACACACATCCTCTCCCTCAAACCAGCGGAGGGAAATAGCAAGACATCTTTCTAGTGTTGTCCCAGAATGAATGAGGCATGGTTGGAGCGAAGTATAAGTATTTCTTTGGGATTTTATTAGAACACAAGCCCAGGAGACAGATTGAGGAAGCCCTCGAATAGTTTCTGAGTTGGCTGGATGGGATAGGGCTTACATTCACATAGAAATAGTATGAATTCCCACTGTGGTCAGCTATGCAAACCAGGGTTAGGAGTTCATTAAAGTCTGATTGATGGACCACTGTGCAGACTTGGCTAGAAGCCATTCCAGTTCCAATTGGTGCAATAACATGCAAATCAGGCATGTTTGGTCATGTTTCAATCCTGGGTGGTCTGTGAAGGCCTGGCTTTGTTTTGATTCCTTCCTGGAAGTGGGTGTGTCAGGAATGCTTGGCTATACCCAAGGACTGGCATCTTCTTGACTCAGTTTTGGTTTTACCCAGATAGGGTGACTCCATTTTGCGTGCTTCTTTCTTTTTCTCTTCTTCTTCTTCTTTTTTTAATAGTTCGTGTCATTAGGAAGAGTTGTGGGGGAGGGAGGTGCAGTGCTGTGCCAGGATCGCGCACACACTGGCTATCAAGAACTGGAGGTGGCATCCCTTCCTAACTCACTGTTCAGTGACACCATATTGGCATACAATCAACCCGGTGAGCTTCTTTTTTTCTTTTTTCAGACCCGGTGTAACAGCACCTCACTGCTTGGTGCACTTCCCTTCAGTGCTTGGGATGGTCACAGTGGTAACCAGTTGGCAGTGACTTCAAAGTAGGTTTCAGTTGTACATTAGTCAGTATGGGCTGGCTGCTGAAACAAACACTCTCCAGAGCTCAGTGACTACACTTAATAGCCATTTAGTCACTCATTGCTTAATGAGGGGGAAAGGCATTGTTAAGTGTTTGCCGTTGCAAGAATGTCATAGTGTGCACTTCCCAAACCTGGATGGTATAAAAAACTTCAAACAGATGCAAAACTTTCAAAATGATCTTTATAATCTGTATCTGTTCCCTTTTTAGAAGAGTGAAGGAAATAAAATAAACTTATAGGGTAGATAAATCCTTGTGAAGCATTCAGCACGAATACTGCTGTGCCCCCTTCTTGATTCAACAACACACTGACTGTGGGCAGGATCTTCTAGTTCAGGGACTGGCCCCATCACTCACTAGCTGACATCTTCCTCTGCAAAATGGGGCTTATTGCGCTGCTCCAGAAGATGCTTATAAGCATTCATTGTGCTATCCTTGCAGAATACCTTGCAAAGTACTGTTAAAATAAGCAGCTTGAATTTGTGAGATGATTCGTGAACCAGGCATGATCCCATTTATCAAGTAGAAAAGCTCTGCAAGGGGGCTGTATACAATGGAAGGTTTTTATAGTCAGAAAAAAGGGGGGCAAGGCTAATAACAAAAGGAAAAAAGAATATGTTGGCAAGACCACTTTACCTCAGGGTGAAGGTGGGCAGGGGAGGGTCTTATGCAGATTACCTCACTAATGGCCAGAAAACCTCAGGCTGATTAGTTGAGAATTCTGCTTTTGGAGATGTTGAAACTGCCAATTAGGTTAGGTACTAACTCTTCTTTGGCCTGGTAGGACTCTGTTTGCAACTGTTCCTTCTTCTTTTTTCAAACAGTACTTGTTTCTCCAGAGACTCCTACTTTGAATTTATAAAATGTCCTGGGACACATCTGTTCCTTCTAGTGAGGTATTCATTGCCTAATTTTCATTTTCTTCATCAATTAGAATGTGCTCTACATGGCAAATTGAGATGAACAAGACACATTAAACTGCTCTTGAAGACTTTATCATGGAGGTGGTGGTGGGGAGAAGTGTAATAAAAAGATGGCATGTGGTGATAAGTATTATGAAGAAACATAAGAACAGGAAGAGAGAAGAGAGAGATAGGCACCACTAACTCAAGGAGGGGTCAGGAAACCCTCTCTGATATTTGAATGAAGTGCTGGTGTGGACATAGCAGTATTAGAGCAGGTGCATTTGAGGCAGAGCAAAGTTTAAAGGCTCTGAGTTTGGAGAGGAGTTTGTATTAGGAATAGCACAAGGCTGGTGTGATTAGAGAGGAATCAGCAATGTGCTTATGCAAGAGGGGCAAGGGGAGACTTGTAGAATTTTGCAAAGACTTGGGCTTTTATTCTGCATGAGAAGAGAAACCATGGAGAGTTTCGAGCAGAGGAGTGCCATCATCTGATTTTCCTGACTGAAGAAACTCTAAGAGGAACAAGGGAGGAAACTAGAGCTTAATCAGGAAGCAAGAGCTATCGTCCAAGTGAGGGTTGGCTTGGAGGGAGTGAGAAGTGATTGGTTTGCAAGTACATTTTGAAGGGAGGGCTGACAGAATTTACTAATGGGGTCTGTGGGATAGTAGGGGCAAAAGTAGTACTAAAGAAGACTCCAAGTTTTCAACCTGAGAAGCGGAGCATGGGGTTGCTACTTATTGAAACTGGGAAGACTGGGGAACACACTTGAAGTTGGAAAATGAAGAGTTCATTTTTGGACGCACTGAGCTTGAAAGCCATGTAGAGATACCAGATATGCATATGGATGAGCAACAATACAACTGTGTAATAATGATTGCTATTTGTTTGGGTAGTTACCTGCCAAGCATGATATTAAGAATGCTGTACTTTCCAATCCTTAGTAAATAGGTATAATTATCATACTCATTTTGCAGATGTTGAAACTGAGACCAAGAGAGATCAAGTCTGTAATTATGTGTTAGACACTATCACTGTCTAATAGTGGATGGAGATCTTCCTGAGGCCAAAGCCCATATCTTACATACAAAGTCACTAAATAGCCAGTGGGAGGAGGTAGCTGGACATCCCAATAACTCGTTTGAGTTCCTGTTCTGGATGGAATTTGCTTTTTATTGTTGTCTTAACCTCTTTTGTCTTAGTTCTCACAGACACCTTGAGGCTTGTTGAATTCATCAGAAATATCATTTATTATTTAAGAACAGAAAGCTGCTGCTGATATATATTTACAACATATTTTACTTCTGAGGGCTACAAATATTTTTTAGTGCCAAATACTATAATTCAGGAGTGCAGAAAGAACTGTCATCTGATGAAATTATTGTTTCCAAAGGAAATAAGCTTGGATGCTGAGCTATGTCCATTACGTCCTCTTTTATAGCTAAATTAGGCGTTGGGCCATGAATTTTCATTTCTAGCATCTGAAAGCAGCTTCTTTGTGATGCTGCTGGGCCAGTGAAGTTTTTCCATCTATATATCATGATAGCCTTTAGATGAACAAGCAGAAATAAGATCGTGATTGTTCTCATTTGCATAAGCATCTCCCTGACAGCTCATCGAATATATTGTTCTTGGGCACATTTCACGGACGGCTGAAGGCATGCATAATCATCTCTAGCAATTCTTCTTCGTACCTAGCTTAATGACCCCTGTTCCATATCAGGAGAATGATGGAGTGAGAAGGCAGTGTGTCCAGGGCCTGCCTGCTTAAGATTGTGGAGTAAATTAACAGTGGGGAATAAATTACATGAGCTTTCTCATTCTTCAGTTGCCTTTTTGCTAACTTCATCTCAAGTAGGCTAAATATTCTGGATGGCCTGGAAAAAAATTGTGCACCTTTTACCAACAGGCTCAGGTTTTTGTTTTGCATCAAGCTTATAGGTGCTCAATCATGAGATCATTATTTTTGTTTGAAATTTTTTTTTCTATTTTTATCTTTTTAAATCTAGGGTACTTTAATTTTCCCATCAGCTATCTAGTAAGCATCCAAAGCCTCAAAGAAGAAGCCTCTTCTACTCTAGTAGATGGAGCTTGGGCTTAAGGAGAATGGGATCCTTACCTTTTAAAAAATTAAGGCAATAAAGTAGGTAAATCATTATTTTGATTAAACTGTAGAAAACAAATAATCCATTGATCAGTGTTTATAGTACTTCTTACCCTCCCCACAAGGAAGATGCGTGGGTGGTAATGGCCATGCCTGCTGTCAGTCTGGTGGTGCCAGAGCCTTATCTATGGCTGGGCTGTGGTAGTGCAGCGACCCCAGACTCAACTCTACATCATTTCTGTAGATGTTGCTACCCACCATGTCCAGATGAAGACGTTTAAATTTCGGCTTGTAATTTTGCACTCGAATATGCACTCCTCATATCCCATAGCATCATCCTACCCCAATTTTTGATAGTTACTCTGAAAGAAAGTACTATCACAAGTTAATAATGAATGACTGTTTTGAGAGGGAAGCACACTGTGCCATCTTGTATCATCACTTAAACCTACCGTTTATCAGACATTTACAAGGGGGTTTGGGGGACCATGCAGAACAATGGGAAGAGTGCACAATGGATCAAAGTGGTCTTTACACCAATTATGCAGCTCATGAGCCTCAGTTTCTTCTTATGTAAAATGGGGCAATACCAACTACTTAATATTTTATTGTGAAGTTTAGGTCATGTATCTATTGTGCTGAATGATAATATAGATTCAATAGATGGTATCTACTGTTGATATGATCATAGACCGAATTCTTTGAACAACAATCGAACTTCAGAGAAAAAAACTAAAGCAGATCTCTTGCCACCTGTCAGGAGTTCTGTAAACTCAGAAGATTTTAGGACAAAAATTAGGGACAAATAGTGAAAACTATAATTTTTAATTACAACATTAAATGAAAGTTAATTCTAACTATAAATTACTGCAGAATCATGAAGGAAAATAAGTACATTATCCACAATCCTTCAATTATTGTTTATATAATGCTATTTATTTCTTTTTTAACCTCTTTTTCATCTCTCTTTCTCTGTCAATATTTCATATATATATATTTATACACGCATTAAAAACAAACTTTGGGTCATATATTTTGTATATGAATCTGTATATTGCTGTTCCACATTATATCAAAAATAATTCCCTAAATCACTAAGTATTCATCTAAAGCATAAGTTTTATTGGCAGTGGAGCATTCTAGCTTCCATACATTGTATAATTTATTTTATCATTCTCTTCTTGTAGGGCATGTAGCTCATTTCAAACTTTCATTATTATAAATAATATTTTAGTGAGCATCCTAATGCATAAATATTTATGTGCCTTTGATTATTTTCTTAGACATACTTCATAGATGTCAAAGAATATGAGTGATTTAAAAAATAATAGTGTTAAAAAGAAAGGCATAATAAATGAGCAATATATTAGCCACACTCAATTCCTGAACCTTCTGGAACACAGTAACTACTCTGAACTCTTGGTAGCAGATATTTTATCTTATTCATTTTCCTATCCCCTACCCCCTTTGTATTCCATAATCTCCACCCTTAAACTTGGTTTTTGAATAAATATTAACTGAATAGGAATTAATAGACTCTAGACCTCTTTCAGACAGAATTGCACCTGAATTATCCCTAAATACTAGATATATCAATAATTAGGACTCTGTTGAAAAAAATTCCATAGATGTATTTATGATTATTGTATGTGGCAATTCTTGTTCCTAGGGATCTTTTCTTCTTATTACATATTGTTGAATGCCTGGATGTTCTTACCAAGGAGTAGGTCGAATAACAAAATAATCTGAGAGCTCATTTTACGTTCCTGTTCCTTTCCACTTCACCACTATTTGAGAGCATTACTGTATATGTCTTACAGTCTAAGGAGATTATAGTAAAGGGATAAACACCACTTGCTTTCCCTTTGGAAGGAAAATTAAAGATTATCTTATGCCCAAATGCTCTTACTAATCCTATGAACAGTTTTCAATCCATCAAGTAACAGGAAACTCATGATTATCTGCTAACACCAATCAATCCATATTTGGACAGTTATTTTGTTACTGGACTGTGCCAGAACTGAATACTTTTGAGGTCCACCCCTGCCTCTTGGCTCACATTTAGCTCTTGGGTCAGGTGCTCTGCCACCCTTTCTTGCCCCATTGCAGCCAAGTGCCCTGGTCAGCATCTGTGCTCCTGTGTGTTCAGAAGGGAATTCAACCTATAAAAATCTGGGATTCAAACCCAGGTGTGTTTGATCAAAGCCAGACACCTCTTTCCTTTTATTGTGGAAAATACACATAACCTATTTATCATTTTAACCATTGTTAAATGGGTTAATATTGTTAATTGTGCAATTCAGTGACATTAAATATATTTGCGTTATTGTGTATTCATTATCATTATTGATACCCCGAACTTTTCATCATGCCCAATGTGAACTCTGTAGCCATTAAATGATAACCTCTGATTTACTTTTGTCTGTGGATTTGCCTATTCTAGGCACCTCATATAAGGTACTATAGCCCCCTACAATCATAGTTGGTTCTCTATCAGTAACGCCTCTTTGTCTATTTCAACTTGTTAGACTCATTCTATTTCAAAAGCTGTCATGCTTTTACAAAGATCACATAGGCTTTGACCACATGTCATTTGGTTCAGAAGAAAGTAAGATAGGAGAAACAACACATTCTTTGTCTTGAACCCTAAATTCTTCTCTAGGCAGTCTCTTCTTTCTATGGTATACCAATTCTCTTTTGTGAAAATAGGAAGAGGAGAGAGTAAATGTTCAGCTACCCACAATAGCAGTCACTCTGGCTTTGATACTGCTTTTTAAAAGAAAGGTCTTTATTAAAATATTCACCAGTACATTGAGAGTCACTTTTGGTTTGAAACAGATATTTATGATCTATTTTATTATTTTGAAAATTTAAAGCATTGCATTAATATTGATTCTTTGATCTTTTTTTGTTATTGAAATTAAGCTCAAAGGTTTATAGGTTACAAGGTCTGCATTCATTTCTCTCTTTTTCTGAGAACAGGGTCTGCATTTATCTAATCAACACTGCTTATGGACCATAGCTTGGAGATCTTATTTGTGAATTTTCCTAGTACATTGGATTGAGGTTATTTTAAGCATTCTGGTACTCAGTTTATTTATATTTTGAGATTTTTATTTTAATTTTTGTTGATATAACATTGGTTTATAACATTATATAGGTTTCAGATGCAACAGCATTATAAATCAACAGCTGTATATACATATTATGATCCCAATCAAAACTTCATTTTCCATCTACCATTATACAAATGACCAATTTACCTGATTTATGCCCCCATCCCCTCTTTCTGTCTGGTAACCATCATATTGTTCTTACAATCTTAGAATTTGTATTTTTGTTCATTTGTTTTGTTTCTTTATCTTCCACATGGAGTGAAGTCATACAATATTTACGTTGTTTGTCTTTCTCTGACTCATTTCATTTAGCACAATACCTTTTAGGTCCATTGATGTTGTTTATTGCACATGACAAGATTTAACCTTTTTTAAAAAATAGCTGAGTAATATTCTGTTGTGTTTATATACCAATGGAATCTTCTAAATCTATTCATCCATTAATGGGCAATTTGGCTGTTTACATGCCTTGGCTTTTGAAAAGAATGCTGCAGTGAAAATATTGGTTCATATATCTTCTTGAATTAGTGTTTTGATGTTCTTTGGATAAATACCCAGAAGTGGAATAGCTGGATTACATAATGGTGCTACTCTTAATTTTTGGAGGAAACTCCATGCTGTTTTCCATAGTGGTTGTACCAGTCTACATTCCCATCAACAGTGCACAGGGGTGCCTTTCTCTACATCCTCTAACACTTGCTGTTTCTTATCTTTTTGATAGTAGCCATTCTGACAGGTGTGAGGTGATAATAGCATTGTGTTTTGATTTACATTTCCCTAATACACTTTTACATATAGCCCAGTGCTCATTTTAAATCTCTTCACTGGCCTTGGGTCTTTTTCTCTTGCCACATTTAGTCTGCTATTTTAAGACCAAAAGTGATAATTCTTGGAAGAGAAGACAAGGACAAAAATAATAGTGAGTCAGTTATTCTTTCCCTATGTTATTCCATCATGTCAAGCCATGGTGATGGCTTCTAAACATTTTACTTATCTCTTTCTGGCATTTTTTTAAAGCCCAAATCTGGTTCAAATCATTTTTTTGTTTCTAATATACCTAAAAGTTACTTTTGGTATTCTTAAAGTTATTGCTCTCAATCTCTCATTGTATTTGGAGGACTCTCATCACTTTCTTATATTTGTTCTGGGGAAGCCCTTTTTTAATTTTTCATTCCAGCCCTTTCAAAATTAGAGGTCTTGATAGAACTATGTAAGGACCCAGATCATCCCTCCCTTGGTAAAATCACAATCTGTGATTGTGCTGACAGAATTGCACACTCTGTGCACAGATGGGTGCTATCGAACTCTCTCAGAATCGCTTGCTCCAGAGTCGTGATTCTGTTTCTTCTGAGTCTTTTAATGTCTACCTTCCTTATGTCTAGGGTTTATCATCATATTTTAAACATCCTCTTCTGACTATTAAAATGATAGAATAGAACCTTTGTATCTATCACTGTTGGAATGGAGTTTGATAATTAATCAAAAAGGTAATTAACATGGCAAATAACAAAAAGATACATGTGCCTAGAATCTCTAATTTTAACTTAAAATGTACTAATGAAACAGATATTCATCCAGTAATCTTTTAACACAGGGCAAAGGCTTTTATTTAACAATTGATTAGAGTACCACATTGTCATTTTTGTATCGTCTATAATTTTATTACAAAGAAATTGAATAACAGAATCCATCTTGATAGTTTTGATATTTCAAAACACCATTTTCAGTTGATTTTCCAAACAATGAAAACTAACACAGGGCCTCCCTGGTGGCAAAAGGTGTTAAGATTTAGTGCTATGAAGCAAGGTGTTAAGATTCAGTGCTATGAGGCTATCCACAGCCATTGCAGGTTGAGCTCGAGCCCCTGACAGAGAGGTGACCCACATGGTGCAGCAGACATCGCCTGTCTCGCCTTCCCGCTGCTCCCCCAGCTGTGTATTCCAGTAGATCTGCCTGTTCTGCTCTCCATTCTGTCTCTGGTGAATCCTCTCACCCTTTCCATCCCCCACACCTTTGGCCTACACTCCAGCTCTTGTATGTATAAATAAATAAATCTTTAAAAAAATGAAAACCAACATAGTGTTTGAATTATGTACAAATAATACTTGAATTTCCTATATCTAATTTAACACGTTTTTAAGAATTCTTTATCAAAATATTCCAAAAGATTCAATTTAACTATTAACCATTCTTTTCCTTCTGTGCTAATATTAGTCAGTTGTATAATATTTAATTTAACCTACTTATTGAAATTTAAATCACAATTGGCACTAGTGGATTGGGAAGGAAACATAACAGATGTTCAATAAGCACACAAGTTAGCAGGTGGAGCAGAGGTATAGAGAATATTCTATTGAACTTGAGCCCTGGGATATCAGCAACTACATTTTACAAAGATAGTGGATGAAAAGCCTTGGGTGAGTGGAGGATGATGGAATGGGCTTCTGTATATGCTACATTGACATGGTTACTTTTACCCAAGGGCCATTATTTTACTTCACTAGCTGCTCTCTCTTTGTTGTTTAGAATTAGATCCAAGGAACTGTTCCCCTGGTTACATTTTTACAGAGAAATAAAACTGCTATCCAGTCCAGGCAGTGACTTTGCAGAAGTTCTGCTTTTAGTTTACAGTCCTCCAATCAGATGTCTCGGCAATTGAAGCTTCCCATCCCAACTGTCTCAAGCCTCTGTGCCAGCATTGTAAACAAAATTAGGACCACATCATCTATTTCTTCCATTGGGCTAGATACTTTGTGAATATCAATTTTATCAATGATATTATTCTTTTCCTCTCATTTAATCCTCATTTGAATGGCTTTTCATTTCCTTGCCATCTGGATTCATGGATTTTCAAATAGAACTATTTTTTTACCTCCCTTTATCAAAAATATTTCTTTGGAATACTTCCAACTTCCAGTAAAGATTATATCTATCACTTTATTGTCAAGTGCCCATGCTCTCTACTGTTCTGATACAACTATGAGTATCATTTTCAAAATATTTCCCAGTTTCTTTGTGTGTGTGTGTGTGTGTGTGAGTTTTTTAATAGAATCGGTAGACACAGAGAAGGAAGCAAGGAGAGAATATTCCTAATATGAGTTTCACAATAAAACACCCAAAATTATCCATTACCTTGTGTGCAAATGCCAGCAAACAGGGTCAACCTAAATTGGGACTCCTGAGGCCCCAAATCTTGTTACAAGTCTAATGCATCTTCTGGCACAGGAAGGGGACAAAAGAGGCCAGGCAAATCTGCGACAAAAAGAAGAGTCAGAATTCAAGATGTACCAAATAACCCACCATGAAGTGAGGATAATGGCTGCCTTTGTCTCTGCCAAGATCCAGGAGAACTGCTTCCCCACGTATCTCCTCCCAAGTCTCCTTCACACCAGCACTGGGGTACAAGTTGGGTCATGGATGCAGGAGAACTTGACTGCTTTCTTACAGGAGTCTCCTGGCTTCTCCTGAACTCTTCTTTTTCTCATGGCATTATAGGATTTTTTTGGTAACTGGTTTTAGGACTTTGAGAATTTAGTTTTTTCTTCTTCCATGTACAATATAAAGAGTATCTGATAATCTCTAAGCCTTTCTTCCCTGTCTACATTAGACGAATTCCAACCCTACCCAAAGTCCAAATTGCAGTACCTAAAGGGATCACTTACTTTCGATGACATCTTCCTTGCCAATCACCTCTTCATAATTAGGTGTTCACTCCTCCAATTTCCAAAGTCTAAGAGGAAGATATATAACGACCTCACTTGTGTGCCTGGGTCTTTTAGTTTCTAACATGTGACTCCTCAGTGCTAGTGATACTCTTTTTGTCTCCTTGCAATGTGGTTCCTTCCCGTGTACACCCCAGGACTGAATCATGAGTTAGTAGGCTTAGTGAATTTCAGTAGACTACTATATTCCAGAACTAGTCCCCAGAAAGATGGACAGCACTGGCTGTATCTGATCTGCACAGAGTTCTAAATGCGAGTGGTGAACATCAACCATCCTTTCATCCCAGGAAAATAGCAGATTTCTTATTCTAGTTGTGCTTTGGTGTCCTCTTGGATATGATTCTATGGTGTTCCACATACATGAACTTGGCTAGCAGTAGTGTTCACAGAGGTAGCTGCATAGTGGTTGCTGAATAATGTGTCAGGGATAAATGTAGTACACCATTTCCCCATATTTATATATATCTACTTACATGTAAAAAATCTATACATTTATTTATTGAGGTAACATTGATTATATCATTGTTTATGTATTAGCAGTATAGATTCTCTCCCCTCAGGGTTCATATTTCTTTTTAGAAGATAATCCTTTTACCCTACCTCTATTTTTGTGATAAACTTTTTATCTTTTGTTTCTCTTTCCCCACTTTTGGGTCTGTTCTTCCCTAGTGAATTATTACATCTTTTGTGTCATATAGTGTCTAGTACAGTGCGCTAGAAAATTTAGCACTTAATAAGTATTTTTAAAGTTAATTGCTTCATATAAGATCCCACTAACTCTGTGAGTAAAGATCTTGGGATTTATTTTTGAACAGTAATTTGCAGTTGCTGAGTTATTGGCTTTGACTCGCTATACTACATTTCCTTAGCAAGTTGCAAATATTCAAGCAGCAAGATATGTGGTCAACTTCTAAACAGCATGGTTAGTTTTTACTGTGTCATTCAGCATCAGCATTTGCAGGCTTTACAAATACAGCCTCTCAGTTTCTATTAAGAACATAGAAATTTCTCTCTAACAAATGGCATTGATGGATTACTACATAAAGTTGCCAGTGATTAGGGGTCTGTATCAATCCCAAAGGGTGACCATTTTAAAAATTAAATTTAAGTATGAATATTAATAAAACTTAAATGTAATCTTGTATCCTTTGCTCTTTTGGGACTAGCCCACTGTTTTTCTATTTATTAGCCAAAGCAGACTTCCCACAGAACTCATTTTGATCTAATTTTGTAACTGGAGTATTCATCTTGCTAGCTTTGGAAGGATTTTTCACAGACATTTAAATCAAAATATCTTGGCTTAGGGTCAGGGAATTTGGAGTGGCAGAATTTTATATCTTTAGACATTATTCTGGTATCCAAGGCTTTTAGTATAATTTGAAAAGGGCCTACCACTTAAAAAGTTTAACCATTCTTTTCTAGACATCTTAGATTATAAGAAAAGTATCATTTTCTCTCAAAATAAGAAAAACCTTTAGCTCACATTCTCATTGATCTTCTTATCTTTGAAAATTTCTTTTTTTCCTCTTCTTGAATGAAAATTTTTGAAACATCATTGATTTTCAAGTCACATGAAGGTGCCTTTCTCATCTTTTCTGTGATGAATCCCGGGGGCTGGTTAGTGCACAGAGTTAGGAGTTTGAGTGTGAGAGACTGTTCTCACCAGTCATCACCTCAGGGCTGTGTGGGCAGTTAGTCCATAAGGAGATTCTTTAAAATATGGCAGCTCCTAGCAAGTTTTTACTACACATATGTCTAATATTAACATTTAGCCATTAAATATTTGTAAAGATTTCTTCAAACAGGTAATGAAATCTACGGATCCTATTGAGATTGTGTTCATCCTACTCTTATAGATTTGCTACCAAGCTAAGTGTTTTGTATTTTATAACTTACAAAATGCATCTTCTTTTTTAAACTGAAAATAGCTAACTGGACTAAAAAAAGCATAAATTTCATGCACAGAGGAAGTGGAAAGATATAGTAATTGTTATGGTCTCTTTTTGATAGTTTATTATTATATTTCTTAGCCTACGCAGCTTTCATTATGAACTCTATAAGCCCCCTAAGATATGCAATAATGTGTTCAAGTCCATGGTAACTCAAGGACCTTAGGCAACTTCTAGTTGTACCACCTCATTCGTGTTTTTTAAAGTGTAGGACCTGGTACGTAGTAACCTTTGTATTAATATAGCTTCTGTCATCAGGCTGTGGGAAGTTGAGTCAAGATCAGTCCTCTATTTTAACATCACCCATCTTTGAGCTGTCTTCATATCCTTCCTTATGGTTAAAGCTTCCCTCTTCTGATAACTGTGAATATTTTTCTGTGGGAGACTCCTTACTCTTTGCACTTCCTTGTTAGGGTAACTCACTCTATCACCCTAGCCATGACTGCAGACACTTCAATTACAGACTTTCTCATCATCACTTAGACTATTGTGCATCATTTCAGCTCCTGGAGACATGATGCTTGGTGGAACTAATACCTTCATACAACTTGCTTCATGAAGAAAATTGGGGGAGACCTGAATTAGGTGTAAAGAGGTCCAATAACTCTAAAATGAATGATTGATGAATTTGCTATGAATATATGATCTCCATCTCCCAAGCAACTGACCTATTGCTTAAGCTTAGGTATAGATGCATCCCTGAGAATGTGACAGAAACAAGCTTGCAGATGCCAGCTTGTGATATCATTTAGCCTGGGGCACAGGGAAGCATAACTGCCTGGTTTTCAGTGACCAGAATGAACTAGTATAATAGGATCTGTGTGCTATGCCTGTACCCTGCCTCCTCCGACCCCCATGTGAATTCAGGAGGTCATGAAATCACTCCACATTCTTTAAACAAAAGTGTTGACATTTTTAGGTGTTTAACTTTCCTAACTTAGAAAAAGATATGTTGGATTTGAGGGGGGAAAGAATGCCAAAAAGCTTTTTAGTTAACTTGTCTCCATCCCTTCTCTCCTTTCTTTAAACTCACCCCACCCCACCCCCTTTATTTGGGTTTCTGTTTGCCAACCCCTAAGTGGTTTGGGCATTGTTTTCAGTTATGTCTAGAGTCAATAAAATCTATATAGCAAATTTTCCCATCATATGAAATAGACTAATGTGGGTCTGATGCTTGTTCTGCTGTAACTGTATTTCCCATGTAATTAGTCAGACAAGAGGTAAATGAATAGATCTTCTATTCAACCCATCCCAGCAGAATGAGTGACAAAATGTGGATGATTTCACTATATCTCTTATGTTCAGAAATAGCAAGGGCCTTCTCATATTTTTACAAAGGTTATCTAGAAGGCAGAATTGCTGAACACGTAATATATTTACTCACAGAAGTAATGAGAACAAGTTTTTTTAATTAAAACTATTGTGCAATTATTTGCTTAACTTTGTTGCTAAATACCTACCTTAACAGTAAGTTAATTACTTAATCTTCTCAAAATAAATTAGAATATACTAATTTGCACTGATTAGGATCTGATATACCTAAAAAAGCATATGGAAGCAGTAGATCATAAATTATTTACTTTCTTATTTTTTAAAGCCATTTGATGCTGTGTGTTATTGGGGGAGCCTGTGGTTTTATAAGATTTGAAGAATTTTAAATGTTTCAAGCTACTGCCAGGCCTGCAATAATAATTTGGGGAAATATATTCACTTGAATGCTTCCGTGTTACCATTCAAAATTGTGGAAAGCAGGCTTTTGGCAGTGGGTAGGGCATTTCTTATTTCGCCTCTGAAGTCCAGCCACAGTTCTGTGGTGCTGGCAGCAGGAGAAGCTGCTCTAGTAATCCAGAGGCTTTGGCTTCTGGGGCCTCTTGCCATATGGTCTATGCATAGTCACTTATCACATTGGCCATTTTTTAGGCCACATATGTCTCCCCATAATCCCCAATTATCCCAGGAGCTGACCGCTTCACCCACCCCCTATAACTCTATCTGGATTCTTTGATTCCATGTGGTTCCCTCTCCTCATCAGGGAAGCAGGTAAAGTCTTTCCTATCTCATTACATCATCAGCCCCAAATCAATATTCTACCTTTAAATTTGGGCTCATAGTTGACATATCCAGCCTCTTAGCACTTTATAATTTCTTATTAGTGAAAAGAATCCTTTAACTTAAGAACCCATCAGAGTCAATCTAATTCTGAACCACAAGCTGAAAAATATGTTCAACGTAGTTTTCTATTTAAGT
The DNA here is from genome assembly GCA_019455555.1 of Galemys pyrenaicus. Lineage (NCBI taxonomy): Eukaryota > Metazoa > Chordata > Mammalia > Eulipotyphla > Talpidae > Galemys > Galemys pyrenaicus. Next base: position 7,104,861 of record JAGFMF010011659.1, on the reverse strand, counting down.
CCCAGTTTGAATTTATTTTTTGATTAAAAAAATATTTCATTTGATTTTCTTAGAAAGAACAGAGAGAAGTAAAGGGAGGGAGAGAAAGAGGCAGAAGAAGGAAGAGAAGGAGAGGGAGGAAGAGAGAAAGGGTGGGCAGAGAGGAGAGGGGGAGAGGAGGAAAGAAGGAAAAACTGGATTCTCGTATTTTGATATCATACAGACATAATTGAGAATCTTGAAGCTATCCTGATCTCTGTCATCTCCATTTCATGCTGCAGACAATTTCCTAGTAAAAGGTAAATTCTCCAAAATGTCTTTAATATTCCTCCTCTCTTACCCACCTCTCGTCATTAGCTGACTTTCAGCCTTTACGAACTTGTGACAGGACTGTTTCACCAAATTGTACTCATCTTTGTAACTTTCACTTTTTCAGATCACCTTTGACACATCTGTATAAAGTTGAGCACATCACTACCCCATTAAAGTCGCAGCCCCTTGTTAACCACCCCATACATCTACCCACCCTCACCCACACCCCTGACTATCTCTCCATGCTCGTCACCTGACCTTCTTCCAACTACCTTGTGCTCTTGGCCATTGCCTAGACTCCTCTGACAAACCTCCGTGTGCCTTTCAAGGTCAGTCCACCTCACCTCACCTCCCTACCAAGCTCTGCAGCTCACAGCTGCTCCCAGGGATGTGCTGATGCAGGTGCTTTGCCTGGATCACACCCTGAAAGTAGGTGGTCTTTGTTCCCACCTTACTGGTAAGAAGAGGTTCAGAGAGATGAAGTTATTTTTCTGAGATCCCTCCGTAAGATGCTAAGTGGTGAGGTGGAATTTGAACCCAGTTCTTTCCGTTTCAGGACTGTTCTCTCTGCAGAAGGAGGCCCTGGCTGTGCTTCCTCTGGCGCCCACCTCTGCTTAAACGGGGGCATCATCACAGTCACATGGGGGGCAGTTGTTCCTTTCTGCTACATCACTACCCCATTAAAGTTGCAGCCCCTTGTTAACCACCCCCTACATCTCCTACCCCACCCTCACCCACACCCCTGACTATCTCTCCATGCTCATCATCTGATGATGGGGCCATGAGCTCCCCCTTCATCTTTAGGTGAAAATTAGCTGTGTCTGACTCATGATAGGTAGTTAAGACATTTTTTGAGCAAACAAAGGAACCAAACAATGGGTACACATTTTAAAACTCCCTTGGTCTGCAAGGGAATAATATGTCTCGGTCCTTTCTGTATGGTGTAGAGAAGCAGAAGGGAGAACTAATGGGGGCTGCTTTCTGAGGAGAAGAGTGACAGCAGGACAATGGAAGTCTGTGCAGCCCTATTTCAGGGAGGATTTTAAAGTCGGCTGCTAACTAAGTCAGGAATGAATGTTTTGATAATTTTATTAGAATTTTGGTATGTTTGTATTGCCCAATATTTGTTGCTTCCTTAGATGAATTTGTAATTACCACTTGTAAAGAAATGTTCCCTGTAAAGGAATGCTCCTGTGCCCTCCAGAAGCTCCTTTTCCTCTCTGGAACTCACTGCCCATCACAGGTCAGGCGGGTGAGTAACAAAGGGTATAGGAGGAACAAGAATGGGTGGAGAGGACGCTGGCAGTGAGGTTTCATGTGAGATCCTAAGTTTCTTTATTTGAAAATATTTTTATATTTACAGTGAGAGTGACTTTGATTAATATGGTGTAGTAGGCCAAAGAATGTCCCCCAAAGAGAGCAGGTCCTGGTCTCGGGTCTTGTAAATGTTACCTTATTTAGAAAAGGGCATTTGCAGATGTGATTAAGGATCTTGAAACAAGGCAATGAAATGCAATCCCATGTATCTTTGTGAGAGGCAGAAGTAGAGTAGACACACACACACACACACACACACGAGAAGACTGAGACAGGCAGCTTGGAGTAATACCGCCACAAACCAAGGGAAGCCAGCAGCTGCCAAGAAGTGGAAGAGGGAAGGACAAGCTTCTCCCCCCGGGGGGAAGGGTGTCCGGGGTGGGGTTCCTGCCAGAGGAGGAAAGGGCCTGCTGCCCCCTTGATGTCATTGAAGCCATACTGATTTTATACTTCAGGGCACCTGAACTGTGAGAGAACACATTTTTATGACTTTTAGCAAAGAATAAGAGAATAAGTTTGTTATTTTTAGTTTGTGGTGGTTTGATACAGCAGCCACAGGAAACCAGTGCGCACTGGGAGTATGATGAACATGAGGCCCCCAAACAGAGGGCTCCTCTGAAGGAGGGAAGTGATGGGGGTTGTGGCACTGGGGATTTGGTGGCAGGTGAAGGAGGCATGTGCATATATAGAGGTGTGAAGTTGTACTCCCCAAATTACAGCGTTGTATAAACAAGTGGCAACTCAATAAAACTTGAGAGAGAAAAAAACAAAAAACAGAATTCTTGTGGATGATTCTCCATCTGCTTCCCATGAAAAGCTTTCTACTTTCACTTTCCAGGGCATCAAAAACAAGGACTTTACCTCTGGAACTATAACCTAGCCTTTGTGAACCTCTAGTAACTCCTTTCCTCCTGCAGACCCTCGGTGTCCATATGGTGCAGGCAAGCGTATATGCATTCCCTTTGGGAACAAGTGACCATCGCTACTTTCACTGCCTGTGGCAGCACTGGGAACGTAGCTATATTTGGATGAGGTCAGTTATAAGTGGGAAAGCTCATCTTACATAATTAGCTTAGCATAAGTATAAATCTTTAAATAGGTTCAACTTTCTCCTGTTCTTATGTCTATCACAAGAATAGTCTTGATTAGATCATAGCCATGATTCCTTCCAACTCTGAATCCATTTACTCTCACTAGATTGCATTTGCTTTCAACCTTGAACTTGTAGTCCTTTCTCACTGATGACGCTTCTACTACTAGAACCAAGTTGATGTCTGTTAGAGACATAAGTTCCTGGAGAAAAAATGTTCTTTCTGGAAACTTGGTTCTGGTCAAAGCTTTAAAACACAACCACCACCACAACATAAACTTTAGCTTTTGTCTGAGTTGGTGTCCCTAGCTTCAGACTTTGGAATTGACCCAGCTAGACTTTCCTTGGTCCCAACTATCTATATTTAACCTGTTCTCTGTGACTGTAACTTCATTAAGCCAGTCTGAATTCTTACAAACTTCCAATCTTACCACATTATTTTTCTTTCTATCTTGTTGCTTACTGTAGACCTTCTGGTCTCAACAGAGGTCAACATAGATTGGTTCCTTTTTCTTGAACCCATGACTTCCTTATAGACATTCTGAGATCCTTCACAGTCTCTTCCCAACTTCCTACATGGGTTCATTTCCTACAATCTTCTCACAATGTCAGGGAGGTCAGTTGATTCTCAGACACTGATGTTTGCACTATTACCAGCTACTGGTGTGAATACTTGGGACACAATTTTCTTTAGTACACACATTTTGACTACCTACCATAACCAAGAATTTCACCAGGTTAGTGTTCAAACTGTATGTTGGGATAAGTAAAGATTCTTCTTTTAATGTTTTATTGTGATAGAGATAGTCAGATAACCACACAAGTGGGAAGATCTGGTGAGTGTTGCTGAAACAGTGATCCAAAAGTCAACAGCCCTAGGTACTGGTCCCTAGTTGGATACTTTCCATGAATATGGGTTTATGAATTTCTCATATGCTGGCGTGTCTGTGGAGCATAGGCTAGTGCAACTGTGTATAGATTAAATGATCTGAAAGTATCTGATATTATCCCTGGTATATAGTAGAAGGTCAAGAAGAGAGTCTTACATTGAATTAGTAAAAAGAATAGGATTCAAAGAGAAAGTTCACAGGCAGTTAAGTAGATCCAGAGTGCTTTGTGAAAGAGGGAGAATTTAAGAGAGTCCAGACTAGGGGTCCCTTGGGGAAGGAATCTTTCAAATTGCTGTTTTGTCCTCTGTATTCTACACATAGACTGTACTTAATATATATTGCATGGATGGACTATGAAGGGTGAGTAGGATTCTGAAGGATTGAATTGGACTTGGAGAAAGGGCATGCCAGCCAGAGGGCACAGAATGGACATTGGAAGGTGCGGATCATGCTGGAGGGACAATAGTCAAGCTTGACTGTGGTGTAGGGAAGTAGTAGAACTAAGAGTAAAATGTAAGCTTGCTAGATTATGTGGATCTTGAAAGAGTTTCCAATATGAGACAGGGAAGTTTATACTTAATTCAGTTCATTTTCTCTCTAATTTCTCCAGCCTAATTTTTGGAAAGAGACTTTTTGGTAATGCTTTCTGGGTTATTGAGAGTTTATCATGACAATTTCCATGTGTTTCTTTTTTTTGTTGGAAGGTTATAGGCAGTTCTTAGTAGGGATGAGTAACCTGCTTTGTATATATCCAGTATTTGACTTTATCATTCTGACTTTACTACATATAATTCCCTCAAACCCCTCCCTCCATTTTGCTATAAATGACTGCATTTCTTCTTTCCTTAAGGTTGAATAGTACGCCAGAGTGTGCATATACCACATCTTCTTTGTCCAGTCATCTATTGTGAATGTTAAGGCAGCTTCCATGTCCCAGCTATTGCAAATAGTGCTGTAATAAATATTGTAAAGCATGTAGTTTTTTGCATTGATGGCTTTATGTTCTTTGAATAGATGCCCAATAGTGAGATTGCTGGGTTGTGTAGTATTTAATTTTCAGTTCATTTAGATAAATTCAGATCACTTTCCATAATGGCTGTACCAGTTTACATTCTCACCAACGGTGTATCAGAGTTCCTCATCTCTGCATCCTCTCCAGCACTTGCTGTTGGGCATCTTTTAATATATGCCTTTGTCATCGTGCTCATCATCACTTCTTATTAGGGAAATGTAAATCAAAACCACAATGAGGTATCATCTCACATCTGTGAGGATGGCATACATCCAAAAGACTGGCATCAATAAGTATCTGCAAGAGTATGGAGAAAAGGGAATTTATGTGCACTGTTGGTGAGAAGGTTAAGTGGCTACAGCCATTTTGGATAATAATACGGAGCTTCCTCAAAAAGCTAAAAGTAGAAACACTCTATGATCAAGTATTCCCACTTCTGAGTATCTATCCAGAGAATACGAGTCATTAACTTGAAGAGTTATATGCCCTCCAACGTTGTTGGCAGCATTATTTAAAGTAAACTAAGGAAACAACCTAAATGCCTATTGATCGATGATTAGATTGATAGATAAGTAAGATGTGGTATATGTACACAGTCAAATATTATTCAGCTATAAAGGAAGATGAAAATTTGCCATTTGCAGCAATATGGAAGGAAGGCACAAGGATTAAGCAAAATGAAATTAGTCAAGAGAAAAAAAGAGACAAATATCAGATGATTTCGCCTACATGTGCCAATAAAGAAAAAGAATAGGGAAAAAAACCTTAAGAGAGCATCAATTGAACCAAGTTTACTAGAAAGGCAGAGGGTGAAGAGTGGGAAGAAGGGTGGAAAGATATAGTGGATGGTGGTGGGTGAAGAAATATTAAAACTAAAACAATAAAATAATTAATAGAAAAAAGCTCACCCCACCCCAGCCCCCCAAAAAGAAACAGGTTTGTCCATAACTCCTTTTAGAATTTGTTGTTATATTTCAAATGCTAGTATCCTTGAGAGAAGTAATGATAATCTATGAAAACAGCTTGGGAATGTGTTGGGAACCATGGAGAGGGTGCTGAAGATAAAGATTTGGCATTTCCTTGACCTCGGTTATAAATACACCACTGTTTTATGCACCATTAAGAAAAAAAGTGCTGGGCCTCCCTGGTGGCGCAGTGGGTTAAGCGGCGCACGGTGAAGCAAACCGCAGCCACTGCAGCACGAGTTCGATCCCTGCCGCCGGCCAGGGAGGGGACCCACATGGCGCGGCAGACCTCTCCTGCTGTGCCCGCTGCTCCCCTCAGCAGTGTACTTCCGATGATCTGCCTGTTCTGCTCCCTGCTCTCTGTGGTGAATCCTCTCACCCCCCACACCTCTGGCCTGTCCCCAGTGCTTGTGTGCATAAATAAATAAATCTTAAAAAGAAAAAAAGTGCTGCCAATTTTGTTTAATGGCCATCCTATATACAGTACCCATGAATTGGCTATAGGGACTTATCATTGCTTTGACTTTTCTTTTATCTCTTTTGAGATATTTGGCACTTTTGCCTGTTTTCAGTTGTGGTGCTTGAACATGAGATGCACTGTCCTTCGCATGTGTCTTTGTAGCAAAATGCAACTCACCTTCTTGTACCTCTTTGTTTAGATCCCATAAAATAACCAATGTTTGCTTTATAGTTGATACAGAATTGTAGTCATTTTCTCAAAGATAGATATTATCTCACTAACATCCAATTTTTTCTGCAGTCCTGTTTCCATACCTTTCTATTCACACCATAATTGTATTGATGTAGATTCAGTATCATATTTTAAAGACAGAAAAATGATAATTAAATTCAATAGCTACTATAAACCAAACTCAGTTACACCGACACCAGTACGACCAGCGATGACCAAGTTTGTGGATGTGCAACCACATCGTGATAGCAACTTGGCAGAAACAATTATAAGACAACACTGATTATGAGACATGCTCACAATTCAGCAATACCAAAATGTGAAGAAAATGTGCCTCTTGAGAGTCTTGAGCTCCAACTAGCTAAAAGTGCCCAAAAATTAGCCTACCTCTTGCTGAAGTGTTGCCTCTGTGGCTAAAGACTAAATCAAGTGAGCCACATCCCTTTGTGGCTCTGGTTTCTTCATACACAATAGCGTGTGTCCTAAAACCATAATGTGCCTTTGGTGGCCACAGTCTTCTTTACCAAAGGGTTTTGCCATGAAGGAGGGTGAAATATAGAACATCCATCCTCCTGAAAGCTTCTCTAAGTTGGTGGTTGTGTAGAGGCACATGTTTGCCCTTACTGCCTTTACCCCTTAACATGTGCCACTTAGGAGTTTATTTAGTTATTTTTAGATTTATTTAATTTATTTGACATCGTTTGTAGTTCCCAGGGAATTCCCACCACCATTTCACCCGTGCGCCATCACCTCAGTCCCTTGTGCTCTTTCTGCCCTCATCCCGGTCTCTACCCCACTCTCCCCCCGAATGATCCCTTTGGTTTGTCTTTGTCCTTTTGTTCTTGTTGTGTTTTTTGTTTGTTTGCTTGTTTTTGGCTTGTTCATTTTTTTGAGCTCTCTCTTATTCATTTTTTTTTTTGTAGTTGTTGTTCCTTTACATTCCTTTAGGAGTTAATTTAATGGAGGATTTGGTGCTTTCCTGGTCTGATTTACTTCTTGCTGGTACTTATTTAGTAAAGTATAGCCTCTCATAAACACAAAGGAAAAGATGCTGAAGTCACGTAACTTACCCACTGTGTGACAATTTCCTTTTTATTTTATTATTATTATTTTTTTATTAATTATATCTGACATCATTTGTAGTCCCCAGGGAGTACCCACCACCATTTCACCGGTGCACCATCACCACAATTTCCTTTTTATTACCTTGAGCCTGTTCACCCTCACTCTGGAGTGTACCCACAAACAGAGAGGTGGGAAACCTACCAAAGAAGTCAAGCTGTCAGTTTCTCTTTACCTTCCAGGCTGAAGGTTGATGGCTATGGCTGTGATTTGGCAGCTTTTGCTCAGAATTGAGAGCATTTCAAACTTTCTTCTCAACAGTCTTGAATCTGTCTTCAATCTAGAGTTGAATCTCTGAAGACTTTTATGTCATTGCTGATCACTGAAAAGCTGGGAGATTTGAGTCTGTCCATCCTTTGCATCTCGGGATGCAAGGTTCTCGATTCCTGGTTTTGATGGTACTCTTACTCCCATGGGAGGGTTACTTCTACCCAATCCACTTACAGCTTGCTACAGAAAATGAAATGTGAACTATTTAAAATACCAGGCACAATGCTCAGTAGAAGTTTGACAATTTTTCTTCCCATTAGCATTTTACAGTAATCTAATCTATCAGGGATACTCTAACATTTTTTACTAAACATTAATGGAACTGACATGGTTGTGGCCAGCACTCATTTCATTTTAAGTGTTAAGAAAAAAAATTAAGTGTACTATCTATGCGTGGTCAAAAAAGGGACATAGTTTCTGAGGAAAATTCTTTTATAAGAATAAAATTGAACATAAAATGAGTGCCTTAAAACTTCTATTCTCTCTTTTTCCTGCTGTAGACTTGGGGGGATTTGATAGCCCCTTAAAGATGTCAGATTTCTTTTTTTTAATCTAGAAATGGCTGCATGTTTAATAGAAGCTGAAAGTTTGTAGGCACTTTGTAAATTTGTATTAAGTAAATGAATGAAATTGTGACTTCCTGAGAATTAACCCTTGGTTTCCTACCCTCACTTGTTTCATGGTATGAACACATTCCTCAGAAAGGGACATTTTTAGACAAATCTTCATGAACTGTTTCCATCCCAGTCCATCACCTCTTTTATACCGAAAGTAGTCTGCAGGGCTACATTTTGTGCTATTTTGGGGGTAGAGAAGGTGGATGTGATGAAGCCCATGATTCAGGACTGACTTACCTCTCATGTTGTGGTTTTTCACCCTTGCACCACAGTATAAAATAGCTTTGAAGAACTCCAGCTGCAAGCTCAGAAGAGTCTTTGTGACTGTAATCAAAACGCTTGGAATCTAAATTGAACTTCTGTTGTTTTCTTGCCACTAAGTTTATTTTTTTTTTAGCAGTTTGATGGGTATATTTTAGTCTTCCATTTTGTATGGAGTTAGATCCTCCCCTTCAAATGCTATAATTGACATCACTTAAAAATAAAACTTGAATAAATATTAAAACCTCAAAAAGAAAACCCCACGTACATTTCTTCATTTATTGAGGTGGGAACAAAAAGTCTTCCTGTCTATTTCTTTTCCTGACTTTGGTTGGTAGGTTTTATTTGCAAAAATTTGGTGGCATAGACCTTACTTCCAAATGTTTAGAAACCAGATTCACTAAATCCTAAATATGACTTCAGGGTACTTGAAGATTTAACAGAAATAAAAGTAATTACTTGTTAGATGACCTGGATACTTTTGTGTTATATGCTAAAATATTTTATATCAGATCATAACATGGTTGTACAATTATAAACATAAAATAAACTCATTCAATTCTACTTTTAAAATTGGCAACTTTTATTGTCTGCAAATTATACTTAAATTACAATGACCAAAAAAAATTAAGTATTTTAGAATTTAGAGAAGGACTGCCTGGAATTATGGAAGAAGAACTTCTCTGGGCACACTATGACATCAAGATCATAGATGGGAACATAAATTCTTATTTTAATCAGAAGTCAAATATATTGACACTAGTAAAAAAAGATTTAATGTCATTCTATTTTACATGCTTATTAGACTACCTAGTGTTTTGAGTTCTTTCCCAGTGTCATTCTAATCATTTGTGTGTGTGTAGGTGAGGTGGGATGGGGGTGAGAGTGAGTGAGTGGGCTTGCACACCCTTCATAAACACGAAAGAATGAAGATGGTAATTAGTAAGGATGGAGAGGAAAGAAAACAATTCCTTCTTCTACTCCCATCAATTTACTCCTATGTTATGTGAATTTGATGAATATTAACATCTTTTGAAGGAAATGTGTTAAGATTGTAATAGAAAAGTAAAAATGAGAAGACAGTTAAAGTACATTGGTATTATTTATTATATAATCACTTGCTCTTTAAAATTAGGGCTGCATGCTTAAAATAACCAGAGCACAGGTTATCACTGAGCTAAATAGACTGCTTATTTCAACAGTCAGAAAATTCTTGACAAGGATGGCAGAATTGATGCTGTTTTCGAAATTACTATTGATTATTATTACTATTAAGGGATTGGATTTGAAATAGGGGCCACACACAGGGGAGGAGGGCGCTCTGACCGAGACAGGGGTCAGAGGCCCCAAAAGCCCCCAAAGGCCACAAACCAGAATCAAGGGCTATAGCAACAGGGGCTATAGCCTATCAGAGGACAGTGCCTGATATGGGTCACTGTCTGTGGGTTCTCACCCGC
>JAGFMF010011659.1:7071192-7094371 GCA_019455555.1 Galemys pyrenaicus | reverse complement strand
AACAGACAGCTCTTTGAGACACCAGGCTCAGGGCCTTTGGTGCTCCTTGCAGTCAGTGTCACAGCCAGGACTGAGTCTCAGTCTCTCTCTCTCCTCGGATGGCGGCGGCTGGAGGCTTCCCTCCTTCCTTCGAAGGCCGGAACTGTCTTCTCCTCTTCCTCTGCTGGAGCGATTCTTCCTCTGCTGCTGCTTCCAACGAACTGCTCTCCAAGGGAACTGCTCCTCTCCAAACAAACTGCCACTCTCAGCAAACTGCCCCTCTAACTGGCTTCAACCTGGCCTTATATTCACTCAGGTGTAATCCCCTTCAGGTGCCCCCCCACCCACAGTCTGATTGGTCCATTTTGCCTGCACCTGATTGGTCCATTTTGGCCTGTTCCAGAATTCAGGAAGTGCAGTGGGCTCAGCTATCACTAACTTGTACTAGGCAGAGTCCTGGTGCCAATCAACCCAAGGCTCACACCCGATTGGTCCATTCCAGATCCAGGCAGCACACTGCTCCATAAAAGGTCTCTGAGGTAGGACTGCCACACTAACTTGCAGGGGAGCCAGAGACCACTCCTCCTGCCGGCTGCAACCCGGTAACAGATTGACTATGCCATGCTTTGGTAATTAATGGGACACTCATTTACCTTGATTTTTACATACTGATTTGATAAGATGTAATGGTTTTATTGGGGCAATAGTGTAATTTCTAAGCAGATTGTTTAAGACCTTAAACAAGCAGTTACTGCTTTTGCTATTTCTTTGTAGAAAATTTCTTTCTTACTCATTTTAAAATAAAAAGTGTCTATGAAACATAACCATTTATGAAAATAAAAGGAAAAAAAATCCATGGGCCTGTTACTCAGTAATAACCAGTTACTGTTTTAGTATATTTCCTTTTATTCTTTTTTTCCTCTGCCCAGCTGGGTATATTTCTTTTACTTCTTTGTGGTTTCTCGTCCTCTAAATAGCCTTTGTTCACTTTTTTGTTATTGTTACTTACTTTATGATGTGCACTTTACATTTCACAAAAACATTTTTATTTTTTAAAATATTTTTTATTTGTATATTTTTTGCATTCATTCTCTTCTCAGGTGTAATCCCCTTACGATAACTACCACCAAGTCACCTGTGAACCATCACAGTCTCCCTAGTCCCTTATGCTCTTCCCACCCCTGTTTTGCCGCTTTTCCTTCACCCTCCCCTGTTGAATATCTCTGATTCATAGTTTGCCTACTAGTTTTGTCAGCAAGTACATTTTTAATTGTTGCACTTAATTAAATATATACTTAAAATCCCTGATTGTACAACATTCTCATACTTTATTATACCTAACTAGGTCAGGAAATACATGTCTTCCTTCATGGAAGAAAATATTTGCTTTAACCCATATATTTAAAGTACCAAACTACCAAATTCATAACAATAAAAATATCTAAGGTCAAACTGATAAATCTTAAATAACCCCAGATGACTATATAATCAAAAAAAGAGGTGTTCTTATTCCACATCAAAGATGTTTCCTTTAATGATTTCCAGACATTTTGATGGCAAACTTGGAAGGTTTCTCAATAATACTTTATATACTTCTATCTTGATTTCTCTTGATTTTCTTTCTGTAGTCTCTTCAAGTAGCTATAAAGATGAATTGCTTGTGTTGAATTGTCTTTGTGATAATCTCTTGTGGATTCTTACTTTCTTAAGATGAAGCGCTTGATTTTTCCATTTTTATACATTTTATGGGTTTCCTTCTCAATGCTCTCCTCTTACCGGCTCAAAACCACTTCTTTAAATTTTGTCTTATTTCCTGTCCATTACTTTCCCTGGTTTTGTTGGCAGGCCTTGTTTATTTTAAACCATAACAACTAAAGTGTGTGTGTGTGTGTGTGCGCGCGCAAGTGTGCCCTGGTCCTAGGTAACTGAATGATGCAAGACTTTCATCTCTTTACCTTCTAAGAGAAATGCTTTCCATCTGGAGAATCCTTTTATAGTATGTGTGGCTACAACTTGTGTGTGTGTGTGTGTGTGTTATTGTTTAATGTTTGCTTTGTTTATCTGGAGATTATTAAAGAGCCTGTGACTCAGATCCCTCATTGTGTAATTAGATACATTTTATCCTCATTACTTCAGGTGTTCAGGAGATTTCCCCAGCCTCAGGGAGGTGATTGTGCAGCTGCCCTTTCTTCCTCACTTGGTGCTATTGTCCAAATATAGACAAGTTGAAAGCAGCAGAGAAACACTTCATGGAAAATGGCAAATCAGATGACAAAGGAGCTCACTTTTCTTTTTCAGGGTCTCTATTCTAAAGTCACTTCCAGGATAAATCTGATCAGGTTTGTTTCCCAAATGAGTAGCTTTTTTTGAACATTCAGTCTGTTTGAACTTGTTTCTTTTTCTCTTCATGCTGAGTTAGTTTCTTCAACCAAGTATTTTTGTATCCTTGAACTAGGTCTAATCTAAAATTTCACCTCACAACTTGGTTTTATAAATGTGCCGTCTTGCTGCTTTGCAAGTGTGTAGTTTTGCTGCTTTGCTCCCAGTGGGTCAGTAAATTTCAGATCAGATTTGGAGAAAGGGAATAAAGTGCTCCTTCTGCCCGTCAGCTGCAGGCAGGTGAGCTTAAAGATGGATGGAAACAGTTGAGTTTGTGGAGACATCTAAAAATTTGATTACTGTTTTTCCCAGTGATTTCATACTAACTCATTACAGAGCTGAACATACCACTTTAGGATAAATATTTCTGACAAGTTACATATTTGAAGGCTTTCTGGTTATCAAATGAAGAAAAATTAAACTCAGTATTGAAGAAAACAACTCTGGAATAGAGTTTTCTAAATTATAGAGGTATAAGTTTAAAAATGTTTGTTTAAATGTTCAACCTGTGTGGCAGATTAATTTTCTATTAGCTTTCTCCCTAGTCCTCAGGTGTTGGAGGTTACGAGAGGGGCATTTGTTACAAAGAGAATATTTACAGTATCAATTAAATTAGTGTGTTTGGAGGTACCGACCTCTCTATACTCTTTGGTGTCAAGATTGCAGCACTATTTATGATTGGTAAGACCTGAAAACAATCCAAATGGCCAAAAATAGATGACTGGATCAATAAGATGTGGTACATATACATAAAGGAATACTATTCAGCTATTAAAAAAGTTAAACTAGAGACATTTGTAGCAACATGGATGGAGCTAGAAGGAATTATGCTGAGTGAATTAAGCCAAAAGGCAAGAGAAAAATATCAGATGGTTTCACTAGTAGGAGGAATATTAACAAACAAACAAAAAACAGGGCTCAAGGAAGATAACAGCAATCCAAAAAAGAAAACAACAACAACAAGAACCAAAAGACAAAGACAATTCAAAGGCACTGTGAGGGTGGGGGTGGAGGGAGGGACTGGGATGAGGGCAGAAAGAGCACAGGGGACTGAGGTGATGGTGCACTGGTGAAACGGTTATGGGGACTACAACTGATATCAAATATGTATAAATAAATTAATTTTAAAAAAAGAATGAGAAATGTGCTTCCAGCTAGTAACTGTGCCAGCAAAGGACGGCAGGTCACACATCGCTACACTGCAGTGTGGAAATGGCAGAATGGGGGTTCAGGTAAAGGACTGTACATATAAAAAGAGAGCAATTAGTTTTGATTGTGGTGGAGGGTGAAGTCAGGAGAAGCTTCAGAGCAGACTTTCAGTTTACCTTTGAAGATGAATCCTTTTGAATGTCTGGGTTTGAGCAAGGTTGAACAGCAGAGGCCAAGGTCAGGATGTGCTGTGTTCAACGGCAGTGGGCAATGTGGATCAGACTCTGGGAATGTGGATTAGATTTTGGATTGTGCAGCAGCCAGGGAGGTGGGTGGGAGACAATTTGAGAAGAACCCAATGAGCAAGAGGGTTTTTATCAGAGGCAAGTCCTGGTCGGTGGTGCTTCTCAGAATGTTACCTTTGCTGGTAGAGTAAAGGATATGTGTGAAAAAGAAGAGGGAAAAGGGCAGGAGAAAAATTGACTCCAGTAACTGTTCTTGCAAGAGATGAGGGCCTGCACTGTTATTGGTAGCGGGGCTGCATTTGAGAGATTCCTGAGGTCAACCGGGAAGGACTTGGTGTCTGTGTTACCAAAAGGAGAATAAGGGATGAGTGAAATTTCTACTGCCGCTGCCCAGGTAATGGAAAACCTGATAACTGAGACAGGAGTAGATTTGAAGTTATTTAGGAGGGACTCAGGAACAGCTGTGGGGTTCCACCAGAGGTGGGAGGGAAGACAAGTGGAAGTCATCAGGGTGTGTGGCTTGTGTAGTGGGTTGTGTTTCTAAGTGGGTGAGTGACTGACCAAGATGTAGAGGGTTGGTAACTCAAGGGAAAGGGGTTGGTAACTGGCTGGTGAGGGATAGGCTTGACCTTTTTTTAGTGGTGAACCTTCTGTAGTATATAAACATGTTGATTTTTAATGAAGAACACCCAAAATATATGTAATTGTTATAATGCAGTGTTACTTTAATTAAAAAAAAGAAAATTAGGAAAAGACTATAAAAAATAGGTAGATAATGGCTCTGGGAATGGTTTGGAGATACTGTTGGGTCGCTATGGGAGACAGAGGGCATTTTCCTGAGGCAGATGTGTTTGCTTCTTGCTTGCTTGCTGTAGGAATTGAGCACATTTGTGGGCTGAAACTTGTGAAGAAGAAGATAATGATAATGAAGAAAAAGGATTCAATTGGTGGGGTGAATTTAGAGGAAGAAATTTGGAAGGTTTTTTTTAAAAAAAATATTTATTTTTAAAGATTTTATTTATTTACTTTTGCATAGAAGAACTGGGGTACAGGCCAGAGGTGGGGGGTTGAAAGGATTCACCAGAGAGAGAGGTGGGGAGCAGAACAGATGGATCTACTGAAATACACTGTTGAGGGGAGCAGCAGGAGAGACAGGAGAGGTCTGCTGCGCCATGTGGGTCACCTCCGTGGCTGGGGACCCAACTCAGGCAGTGGAGGTGATAACGCTGAGATTTAACCTCTAAGCCACCAGGGAAGCCCAGGTCACCCTTTTGAAATAAGTAGAAAGGAATAAAGTAGAGTTGATGAGATGAACTTGGAAGAAGGTAAGAGAGGACTGAGACTTCTGTTTTTCTTAGAAAAGGAAAATCTGAGAATAAGTGTGGAAGGGAGTGGTAGGTACTAGTGAAGATGCAATAGCTGCTGTGGAGAGTGGAAGAGCAGTCACCGAAGATGAGAGAAGGTTTGTTGAATAGTGACTGGGTCCATCCCAGGCTGGAGCTCATTTCTATGTCACGGAGGCAAGAACACGCCCTGCTGGGGGCCTGAGAGAAGCAGCCAGGAACATGGGCAGAAAAATTGATTGGGCCTAGAGATGGGGCAGACTTTGAAAACACTTCGGGGTAAGAAAATCAAAGATATTCTTGACTCAATGATAGTAGTGGGAGCACTAGAGACCTTGGAGGGGTAATGAAGAAAGCTAAGCAAAGAGGTCTTAGGGACAGGGAGAATCAGGAGGGACAAATGCAGGTGTAGATGAGAAGTGTAAATAGAGTTGGGGTTGTTGAGTGTGTGTGTGTGTGTGTGTGAGAGAGAGAGAGAGAGAGAAAGAAAAAGAGAGAGAGGATATGAGCGTGAGCAGGAAAGAGAAGAGAATGATGTTGTGGACAAAGTGTTATTTTTACACATATCCAGTTCATTCACTCAATAAAGCTATTTGTTTTTGTTACATTATTACATATGTGGAATATTTATATTTTGTTATATTAGATGAAACTAACAACTTTCAAGCTTATCTCAGAAATTAAATATTTTACTTTTTAAAAACTTCATCTTTTAAAGCTTTAGGCTGATATATATATATTTTATATTATATACATGATATATATAGTTTACTCATCTTTCTTTACATAGTCAATTATTCAAAGAGGATACAAAGCAATTAATGAATTATTGCATAATTTTTGCTCATAACTGGGTTTTTCCCATCTATAGTAGTAGTAAAATATTAATCAAATTTTTCAGTTAGTCTAACATTATGATATACATTATAACTAGAGTGAAATTTAAAATTTAAATGCAAGTTCCAAGAACTTTCTTTTAACTTTACACATATATAACTTAGTCACTTTGTTGCAGTTTTCTTCTCTTCTTCACTGCCATATTTTTATTTCCCGCCTGATAACTGCTACAAAGCAGATTTGATGCTATCTGTTTATAAGATTCCAGATCAGTCCACTGGAGGAAAGGAACCCCAGAAGCCAAAATAGACACATTTATTAGATGATCATGTTTCTACTGCTGCAAGTAACAATATTTCTTGTCATCTTTGTGTCTTTATTCTGAGAGATTCAAGTACTCTGAAAAAAAAAATCTCATTATATTCCCTTCAGGAAAGTAGATGAGCAGATGGCTCCCACACCTGCACAATGGAAATGTTCATGGATTTATTTCTGCAACTATATTGAGCTTCACGTTATATAATATGTTCCTTCAAACAGCAGCAAATTTAGCAATAGACTAGAATGCAGGTCATTTGCTCCCAAACTATCCTTTAATCTTCTTGAGAGCATTCTTTTCATGATTTCCTAAAGTTAACCACTTTGACTTTAGAAAGACAAATTTTCTCTCTCAAATTTCCTCTCCCTCCCTCTTTTTCAGATTTTCTTGATGGCATGCAGTTTCATGTTAGTATTTTTCTCTCTCCTCCCATTCTAACAGCCTTCACTGTATTTCCAAAGTAATTTACCCCATCAAATAGAGTCAAGATCATCCTTCAAGCTACCCATCATCAGATATGTATATTATCCCTCACATTCTTTTAACAAGACAGTAGGAAATTCAGAAGCACTAGGCTCTTATACATTATAGAGATTTGAATTGGAGAGGAAAAATACTGTCCACCCTTTTAATTTCAGTGGCTAGGGCCTGTGACTTAAACTCATAAAGACAGAATAACAGGGGAAAAAAAGCAGTTTATGCATGCAATACACAAACATGAAAGAGAATTCTGTGATGGGCTTTTCAAAGGTGTGGTTAGAATTCAGGGCTTATACCATCTTAACGAAGGATGATAAATTTGGGGAGAAATGATAAGACAAAGGAAAAGGATTTTGGGTTTTCAGGGGCAGTAAGTTGTGAGAAGGCAACTATATGGGGGAAACTAATGAAAGTTAAGGGTAACTTTAATAAGGTTTGTTTGTACAGACCCATCTTGATACCAACCTTCTGTCTCTGGTTGTTTTCTTCCTTCTAGTTGTTTTCTTCCTTCTAGTTTGGGAGAAGTTGGGGGAGCATCCTCATGAAAAGAAATTTATGTTCTACTTTCAGGCGGATAAGGGGAGGGAAAACAGCTGTTTCCATTTGCTGCTTTGAAATGGTATTCAGCTCCAAAAATCCTTATGTCAAAGTGGTTTATTTTGAAGTTGCATATTTTGATTCTTTATAGTACTTTAGTTTTGAAATTGTTTAAAAATCATGTCTTTTTTTAATTGATGTAATTTTGGTTTGAGACACTATATATGATTTAGGGGTACAAGTTTATACCACTTCAAATGTCTAATACCACACCATGCCCATGACCAAAGCACCCATATTCCTTCACTATAGTACGTTGGGCTCCATCTTCTCTTTGCTGTCCACCTTCCCCTCTGCTTTGTTAGCCTTGATTCTGCAGTCAGATTTCTAGGTTTTGTTTGGTTTAGTTTGTTCCTTTGCTTTGTTTCTTTTCTTTTTTTTAAAAAAGATTTATTTATTCATACAAGCACTGTGGTACAGGCCAGAGGTGTGTGTGTGTGGGGGGGGGGGTGAGAGGATTCACCACAGAGAAGGGGAAGCAGAACAGGCAGATCAATGGAAGTACACTGCTGAGGGGAGCAGTGGGCACAGCAGGAGAGGTCTGCCATGCCACGTGGGTCTCCTCCCTGGCCGGCAGCAGGGATCGAACTCGTGTTGCGGTTTGCTTCGTGTTGCGGTTTGCTTCATACTGCGGTTTGCTTCATACTGCGGTTTGCTTCATAGTGCGTTGCTTAACCCACTGCGCCACCAGGGAGGCCCTGCTTTGTTTCTTTATATTCCGTGTATGAGTGCAATATTCTGGTATTTTGTCCTTCTCTGATTTACTTTGCTTTGCATAATCTGCTCCTATTCCACCTATGTTGAGACAAATGGTATGATTTCATCAATTTTAAAACATTTGAGTGGTATTCCTTTGTGTATAAATATACTACATCTTTCTAATCCATCCATCTATCTTTGGGAACTTAGGTTGTTTTTATAATGTGGCTATTATAAATAATGCTACAGTAAAAAAAAACACAGTGTTTTGCTTTCTTCAGATAGATATCTAGGAGTGGGGTTGCTGGATCATATGGTATATTTGTTAGTATTTTGAGATCATACTTTTTTTTTAATAGAGTCTGGAAAAGTCTATATTCCCACAACAGTATACAAGGGTTTCTTTTTCTTCATGTCATCATCATCATCATCATCAATACTTGCAGGTCTGGTCTTTTTGATACGTACCATTCTCATGGGTGTGAGCTATTATCTCATTGTGGTTTTGACTTGTATTTCTCTGATGACAAGTAAAGATGAGCCCTTTTTCATGTGCCTGATGGTCATCTCTATGTCTTCTTTGGAGAAGTATCTATTTAGATCTGCCCATTTTTGATTGGGTTATTTTTTCTCTTGTTGTTGAGTTCTTTGTAGATCTTGGGTATTAGCCAAATGTTGGATGCATGATGTTCAACTATTTTTCCCACTTGATAGGGTGTCTTTTCATTTTAATAATGGTTTCTTTTGCTGTGAAGAAGTCTTCTAGATTGATATAGTCTATTTTCGTTCTTATTTTGCTTGCTGTTGTAGCTAAGTTCTCAAAGACATCATGAATCCAGTGTTTTCTGTGGATTTTATGGATTCAGATCTTACATCCAAAATTATAAGCATTTTGAGTTAATTTTTCTGCTTTGTATAAGATAGCGGTATATTTTCATGCTTTCATGTGTTACTGTCCAATATTCCTAACACCATTTGTTGAAGAGACTTTTCTCTCTCCCTTGTATGCCCTTGACGCCTTTGTCATAAATTAACTTTCCATATTTGTGTGCATCTAGGCTCTCAACTCTATTCCATCAGTCTGTATGGTTATTTTTACCCCTATATCATATTGGCATGAGAGTAATGTTAGCCTTAATAAGTGTGCTTCTTAGAAACCTTTCTTCTTCCTCAGTTTTTTTGAAGAGTTTGAAAAGGATAGGTTTCATTCATCTTTGAAGGTTTAGTGACCCAACATGAACATATCTTTGAAGCTCAGATGAGTCACATAAAGACTGCAGAAAGGTAGATTTTGTGTTGTGATCCTACCTGTCACTCTACCATGTGATTAAAGGTCAATGTTATTATATGAGAGCTTGAAGTTGCCATTTTGTCTTTAATTTCCCGGTTCTTCCTATTTATTTCTCTAAAAGTGCTTCTTAACTTTTTTTACATCTTCTTTTTCTTTCTTACAGCTGGGTCTCTTGTGTGTTACTATTTTCATGGTCGCTGATTCAATCCTCCATTTGGTCTAATCTGCTTCCATAGATTTCTCTGGATTTTTATTTTTTTATTTATTTATTTATTTTTAAAGATTTATTTATTGATGCATACAAGCACTGGGGTACAGGCCAGAGGTGTGGGGAGGGTGAGAGGATTCACCACAGAGAGCAGGGAGCAGAACAGGCAGATCAACCGAAGTACACTGCTGAGGGGAGCAGCGGGCACAGCAGGAGAGGTCTGCCGCGCCATGTGGGTCCCCTCCCTGGCCCGCAGCAGGGATCGAACTCGTGCTGCAGTGGCTGCGGTTTGCTTCATGGTGCGTTGCTTAACCCACTGCGCCACCAGGGAGGCCCGATTTCTCTGGATTTTTAAATCTCATTTATTGAGCTCTTTATGTCTGAATATCTGTTATTTTATTTAGAGCTTCACTTTCTACCTTCAGTTTGCTAATTTTATCTCTGAACGCATTCACTGGTTTTTCTTAATTTTGCTTTATCTCTTTGCTTAGTCTTCCTGAGTTCACTGTATCACTTTGACTTGCCTTTCTCCATTGCCTTCTATCTCTTTGCTTTTTTAAAAAATAGTACTTGAACTCTCTACTGTTAAGGAGATATAATCTTCCATGTCTTTATGGCTGCACTATTTTGGAGACTATTTTCTTTCTTGGTATCATTTCCCTATTTGTTTTTAAATATCCATAGCAGTAATTTATATAATTGACCTACTTTTATTTTTTTCTACAGTTGATTCTGTGGTTTAATTTATAACTTCCATAGGTACTGAGACTTGTTTTTGCAGTTGCTGAACCAGCAGTATGGGGGAATAAATTGGAGAGTCGCAGCCACTGGTGCAAATGTACTTGGAGTACTTGGAGTGGAGGGTGGGAGCATTTTTATCTTTTTTAAGATTTATTTATGCCTTCAAGAACTGGGGTACAGGCCAGAGGTATGGGGTCTGAGAAGAGTCGCCAGAGACATAGTGAGGAGCAGAACAGGCAGATGTACTGCTGAGGGGAGAAGCAGGCAGGACAGGAGAGGTCTGCTGTACTATGTGGGTCATCTCCTTATCTCCTTGGCCGGGCATCGAACTCATGCTATTGTGGCTGTGGATAGCTTCATAGTGCTACTCCTTAACTTCTTGTGCAACCAGTGAGGCCCAGGATTTATTTTTTTTGTGGTACTGCTGATAGCTCTCATCTTGGGGTTACAGATCAGGATTTTACAGTCTTTCCATTGTCAGTGTACGTCACAAGATCAGTCCTGAGGAGTGAGGTTGGGGTATGCAGTCTAGAGCACATTCTCTGTACTTTTCCTAACTAGGACCTTGGTCTTTTTGGAGCACCCCAGTACCTCTGCACATGTTACCTCTCAGTGAAGGGTGTGTGCTTCTCCACTGTTTCTGCTTCCCTTCTCCAGGGCCCTATGGTGAGCCAGCAAACCTGTCATCTGTGTTCCACACAATAGCCTTTGGGCATTTTTCTCCACCCACCTCCTGTTAAATGAGGTATGATTTTCCTCCATGTCTTGTGTGAGCAGTCTGTGCTTATCTCTGACATACAAGAGGTATTTCCGTTTCATCCTGAGTCACAGGAGTCTCTTGATGTAGTGTCCCACTGGTTAATGGTTAGATGTTTCTTTCAGGAGTGAAGCAAGTAACGTCATCAAAATCCGCTATTTTTAACTTTGTATTGGTAACATCATCAAAATCTTTATGTTCTTAACCTTGTACTTTGAGTCTCACTGAGCTTCCATGCATCATGGATGCAGTTGAATTCTGTGTTCCTGGGGCATTGTGAATGTTTTATGCAAATGGGGCACAAGGAATGGAATGGACACACAATTATATGTATCTCCTCAGCTAGTGTGCATGCTCTATTTTTCCCCTTGGACTTTACAAGTGTGCATAAAGTCCTTCCTAGGCAAGGAGCTTGTCATTGGCACTCTCTGCTCTGGATGTGGCTGCCTCCTTAATCCCCTTCAGTACATTAGATACTAGTTATCACATTTATTATAACTGACTCTCCAGAACACAGACCATCTCTCTTTGGGACATGTGCCATGCTAGGTACCTTGCCAGTGCTTACAAATATAAGTATCCATCATTCATTATAATGCTACTAAATACCAAACTTTTCTGTTCATGACAATCAACTAGACGAAAATATTGAAAGTCCAGGATCTCTAGTTGCTCTTCAGTACATTCTGATTCAGTAGATCTGAAGTAGGGAATGAATTTTATAATCTTTAATCAAGCAGTCTAAGAGAATCTTATGATCGGTAAGATGAAAGAAGACACTGAGATAGGTGATTTTTATCCCCATTTTAAGGAGAAAACATGAAACTATTTTAGAACTATACTCTTCAGCATGGTAACCACGAACTACATGTGCTTATTTAAATTAAATTAACCATAACCATAACTAAGTAAAATAATAATTCAGTTTCTAAGTTACACGCTTCACATACTTAGCCTCATGTTATTAGTAGCTGACATGCTACACAGATGTAGAACATCATCATCTTGGAAGAAATTTCTACTAAATGGTGCTCTCCTAGAGATAAAGTAACTTGTCTAAGACAGTATAATTAAGAGTGGTAGAACCAGTAGGTGTGAACCAAGGTGATAAACTCTCTGAAATGGAATTTTATTTTACTGTAAATCCAGTTTCATCCAAGAGAGATTGAATCTGCTAAGGGGAAAACTGGAAAATCTGCTATGTGCTGAGATTGAGGCCATCTTCTTTAGCTGTATCTGAAACCCCAGAAGTCTCCCGCTTTGGGGTTAATTCTGAAACTGACAGAGCCCTCTGGGAGTATTTGTTGTAAATCTCAAATGGAGCCATATTTAGATGGAGACATATTTGGATGCAGACTGAAGATAACTACTAATCTGAATGTACACTAAGTGAAATTTGCATCCCTGAGAATAACCCATCCCTGAGTTACACTTAGTTAACCCCAGAAACTCACCTAGCCTAAGAGAATCTACTTTTAAAATGTTACTCTTTTACATGGTAGAAATAACTATTTCTCTTCTCAGATCTAGACAGTTCTTCTTGAACTCCAAGTATTTCAATTACAAGCCAGGGGTTATGATTTTAGAATCATCTTGGAATGTAAATTGTTGGTTTGTTTTCCAGGCTGGCCTACAAAAATCTGCAGTGTACATAAAATAAATGATGTACCTAAATTATAAGAGGTGCATTTTACAATGAAAGTACAAATATGTTAGGCACATATAACTACCATTCACCAGTCTTCTTTTGTGAAACTATACCATCTACAGTCCTACTTCCTCTGCTGGAAATAATCCTTCCCATTCTTTATTGACTCTTAATAGTTTTAATGAGGGCGTAGCTCAGGGAGATAAGATAATATGCCTTGGTTATTCATTCTCTGTATTTTCATAAAATAGACATTTCTCATTGACAAAAATACAAAAGTTTGAGAACATGCTGCTGGTGAGTCTGTGGGTAAATGACAATCTTATGTAACACTCTTGGTGCAAAAAGATCTAACTAATATAATTTTAATTTATATTAAAATTACAGATATACTTTCTCTTTGACTTAGCATTTTGATCTGTTCCAGCATTGTTTATACTATTGATAGAAAGGAAACTGCCCAAGTATCCATCAGTAGAGGACGGACTAAACCATGAGTTTCAAACTTTATTGTGCATCAGAAACACTTAGAGGGTTTGCCAAATGTTTTACATGAATTATTCATTTGAGCCTCAAAATTCTGCTGTTTTTGAGATTCACAAGATACAAAACAATTCAATTTGTGCTTTTGCCTGAAAAACATTTCTTCTTTAATGTTTTTATTTGTAAAAAAGTGTATTAGAAAGCTAATAACATGAAGGACTTAAATCAGCTAATACTATTCTCATTATAACTGCTCTGTGCCTTAAAATAGCCCTTTATTTCTTTCTGTGCTCTCTGATCTGAGCCTTTCTTTCTTTCTTTTTTTAAAAGATTTTATTTATTTATGCATACAAGACCTGGGATACAGGCCAGAGATGGGGGTAAGAGGATTCACCAGAGACAGAGTGGGGAGCAGAACAAGCAGATAGACTGAAATATACTGCTGAGGGGAGCAGCGGGCAAGGCAGGAGAGTTCTGCTGTGCCATGTGGGTTTCCCTCCCTGGCTGGGGATCAAACTCAAACTGCAGTGTCTGTGGAAGCTTCACAGTGCTGTGCTCAACCCCTTGTGCCACAGGGAGGCCCTGATTTGTGCCTTTCTGTCATGTATTCTGCATGCAGTCACATAGAGCAGGATCCCTTCCATGGGGCACAGGTGGCCTTAAGGATCTCATTTTTGAAGCTTCCTTGTATAGTAGCAGGTCTCTATAATTCCATATAATATCTAAGCGAGTACAAAGTTTACAGCTGACAATGTCACCATCTCCACTTCACCTGCCAAAACCCTAAACAGTCAATATCCCTCCTTTATGAAACCAGAAACCATGTGTTTCTGCTTTTTAAAAAATTCTTCTATAGTCTTTCTTGTTTCATCATTTGCATAGGACTTGTAGACCTATCTTATTCTTTTTTTCTAGGCTGTATGGTTCTTGAACTCATAAGCTTTTGGCTTTAGTCTTTTAGTTCTCTAAGGAAGGATCTTAAATGTAAAAGGAGTGAATTATTTGTTGCATTGAATTGGAAAGCAAGTGCATGTATAGCATCCAATTACTCTTCTCGTTTGCTTTGGCATTAATACCACAAATTTTCCATAATCTGCCTACATCTTTTTTTGAAGTTAAACTGCCTTTCAGATTTCATTGTCATCAACCTATCCACCCCCCCCCCCCCAATATCATGTTATTTTTTTGAAGTAGGAGCATTTGGAAGAAAACACTGTANCAACCTATCCCCCCCCCCCCCCCCAATATCATGTTATTTTTTTGAAGTAGGAGCATTTGGAAGAAAACACTGTAAATTATTGTATTTTTATAGTATCTCTGTATTTCTATGGGAACTGCTTTTAACTCAAGATTTTCCAGATCTCTTAATTAGAAAAAGAAAGCAGTGCAGTGGCTACAAAGTTGTTTTAAAATGACTTAAAACAAAGTTAAAAAAATATTTTTAACAAAATATAGAGGGACTCATACTGAAGCACGTAGATTTAATGAACTTTGACATACACATCTTGATTTTTTAGTTAATAATGAAATAATTATAGCTTGGAGGGAGGAATGATAGGCAAAACCATTTACTCTATCCATCTTTTTGTCAGATCTGTTGTACATCAACACAGCATTTTCTAAATTGAAATAACCCACTTGATTTAATCCCTGCATAGAGTAAAATGTGACCACATGGTGAAATCTAATAAACACTAGTGTGTGAATAACATGTGAGATGTGAATGAGGATTTTTACACTTTGTAGCAAATCTAAGATAATTTAAAGATAAGTTAATTTATAGACTTTTTAAAAGTTGCTAGATATAAGAAAACAAAAAGTTAAGAACTAGAAATAAATTATTTGAAAATATAAAAGAAAAAGGAATTCATTCATAAACTTCACATGGAATTGAAATTTAAGAATAAATCTAACAAAGAAATGTAAAAATATGAATAACAAGAGAACTTTTATTTTAGAACATTAAGGGAGACTTGAATAAATGAAGAGATATGCTTTGCTAATGAATGTGAACAAAATTGATGTTCTCAATCTTCCAGAACTTTTATAGCTCAAGGCTCCTAAGCAAGAGCAGCAAAGAAAGCCTAAATTCTAGTCTGTGCTATATTTCTTTTCATGGGCCTATCTATACTGAGGAAGGTGAGTATTTTATTTGCACATATGTCTGGGCTAGCAGCCCAGTATAAAGCTAGCCTATAAAAATTGTAAATTAATTATTAATCAATATTGTTTTTCTATGAACTTGAATAAATTCACAGTAGACCCATGTGGGTGATGCATAGCTAAGACAATTTTAAAAAGAACCAAAAAGTAGACTTTATTCTCCATATGTCAGAACTTATTATAACACTACAATGATTAAGACAGGGTGGTACAGAGAGAGCCAAAAGACCATTGGAGCAGAGTAGAGAGCTCCAAAACAATCCATTAAATATAGTAACAATGTAGATCCAAAATGGCTGTATATATTGGGAGAAATGTAGACTATTTAATAACTAGTACCAGTATAATTGGTTATTGGTATGGAAAAGTTTAGATTCCTGTGTCATACTTTGCACAAAAAATTTACAAGTTGTAAAAAACCTAATGCCAGAAGAAAATATAAGATAAGGTCCTTTGGAGAAAGACTAAAGATAGATTTTTCCTAAACCAAACACTACAAATGCAAACCAGAGAGAATAGGATAAACTTCACTTCATTAACTTTAAAACTTTGGTGCAACATTACATCAAAGGGAAAAGACAAGCTACAGATTGGAAAAAGACAACTGCAATTTTTATATCTAAGAAGAATCCCACCTAAAACTGATAATAATAGTTCCATGTCAGTAAGAAGTAGGCATGGGAGAGGACATGAAATTGCAGAATCAGAAGCCTGAATAGTCAATAAAAACTTGAAAAAATTCTGCACTCACTGATAAATGTAAATCAAAGCACCAGTTTTCATACATCAAAATGGACAAAAATATGTAAGTGGGAAAATACCCAGTTTCTGAGCATGTGGGAGCAGAAAACCTTCATGCTCTGTTGGTGGGATGAGAATTCCATGGCCCCTTTGGAGAAAACTGGGCAAAATCCAAGTGCAAGTGAAGGTGCTCAGTGTGTTCCCCAATATTCTAGACACACTCCGGAGAATCTCTTGAGTATATGCACCATATGTTTATATCAGCATCAATTATAAGAAAAAGAACCAAAAGTAGAGGAAACAAGTGATAGGTCTATCAACAGGGAAATAAATTGTAGCATTAATTATAGAAATTAATACATTTTTATATATTTATATATAATTATATAAAGTGTATACATAATAATGGTGTTATGGTTATGGTATAGTTAGAATTATAGCTAATTAAAATAAAGAAAATAGAATTAAATATCTCATATACACATCATACATGTTTATCTATATCTATCTATCTGCCTATTTATCTATCTACCTATCTCCCTACCATAATATGGGTTAAAAAAAAAAGCAAGCTGCAGAATAACAGGGAGGTTCAAGTTTGAAAATATGCCAACAGTACTTTTAATGTAAATGCATACATACATATGTTGTAAGAGTCTAAAATAACTTATAGGAATAAATATCACATTGAACATAGTGGTACTTGACAGTGTTGTGGGACAGGGTAGAAGGGGCTATGAATGAAATTGTAGTATTTTGTCTAAAAATGTTTCGAGGCATATGGCATAATGTTAAGATTTTGTTTAGTTGAATAATGGGGGTACATCTTATTCACATTATTGTTCTGTATGTTTAATATAGTACATAATAAAAGTCAATACATACATACACCAGATCCTTGTTATCAGTGATCTGTAAGTCAACATACCTCATTTCTTTGCTCATTTAAATTAGAGTATGGAGAAGAGACGAGGACTTTGTTGAAGACATTTCAAATAACATGCACATGCTGGGGCTGGTACTTAGCAGTGCCTTTTTTTAAAAAAAAAAAAAAAGATTTATTTATTTATGCACACAAGAGCTGGGGTACAGGCCAGAGCTGTGGGCGGTGAGAGGATCCACCACAGAGTGGGGAGCAGAACAGGCAGACCAACTGAAATACACTGCTGAGGAGAGCAGCAGGCAAGGCAGGAGAGGTCTGCTGTGCCACGTCGGTCCCCTCCCTGGCCGGCAGCAGGGATTGAACTTGTGCTGCAGTGGCTGTGGTTTGCTTCATAGTGTGTTGCTTAACCCACTGTGCCACCAGGAAGGCCCATTAGCAGTGCCTTTTAACCTTGGTTTTGTTCAAAACAGATTCATTATCAGTGGATAAGAAAATATTAGTGCATTTCCCAGGAAGCTTTATGGGATTAGCCAGCAAAGACTGCAGCCTTAATTCAGACAGTAATATTATTTAATTGGAGCACCTGAATGAGATTAAGGGGTGCTCAGATAAGGTCAGCTCGTTTCCCCTGTCCCAGAGCTCTCCTGGGCTCTGCCTTCTTGCTTATAAGCTTTGCTCATTGGGATGAAGCTAAGCCAAATGTTTTTACTGTTCTCCATAAATCACTTCATGGAATGTTTTAAATACAGATTCCATGTATTTCAGAATGTACTCTGAAACACATTGACATACTGATTCTACTGATAAATTTAGAACTCATTACACTGAGACAGTAGACATTTGCATTACTTTAAACTTGTTATTGATATACATTAAGGAAATTGATAATTGTTGGGACTCTATAATGTACTTCATTTGATTATGTTATGTCTATATTATTCAGGGTTCTTCCAAGCAAAAGGACCAATAGGAGGAGGGAGAAGAGACACAAAGAGAGAGAGGAAGAGGGGTAGGGAGAGAGAAATATTTTAAAATAAGGAATTGACTCATGTTCTTACTGAGACTGATTACTAGTCCTAAAATCTGAGGTCAGCAGGCGAGAGACCCAGGAGAGTGTATGGTATAGTTTCAGCCTAAAAGTTGGCAGATTAGAGAACCAGGAAGACCCAAGGTTTCAGTCCAAATCTGGCTGTCAAAGTCTAAAGACCAAAAAAGAAAATGTCCCAGCTCCAGTTAGTCAAGGAGGAGGAGTTCCTTTTATTAAGCCCACTGGTGATTGGATGAGCCCTACCCATACTAGGAAAGAGAGTCTTCAATACTTAATCTGCTGGTTATTCCAGAAATGTCCTCATGGACACAGAATAATGTCTAATCAAATCAGAATGTTTAATCAAATATCTGGGCACTCTATGGCACTGTAAAATTGAGACAAAAAATTAACCATCATACATTTTTACTCAAGTTTAAGATAATTTCACAAAACTTCTTGAACAATGGAGTTGTTATTATCAAGTAAAACTTGCATTCTTCCATTGAAAATTAGTGCTTCAATTCCACTACAAAAATACACATGCTATTAGAAGAGAGAAAAGCGCGGTTAAAAACATTGACATAGGGGCCTCCCTGGGGGCACAAAGGGTTAAGTCTCAGCGCTATCAAGCTGTAGCCAGCTACTGCAACTTGAGTTTGGTCCCCAGCTAGGGAGGTGACCCACATAGAGCAAGACTCTCCTGTCTTGCCCACTGCTCCCCTCAGCAATGTATTTCAGAATATCTGCCTGTTCTGCTCCCCACTTTGTCTCTGGTGAATCCTCTCCTCACCGCCACCCCCATATTTCTGTCATACACCCCAGTTCTTGGATGCATAAATAAATCTTTCATAAAAAATAAAACCATTAACACAGATGTATTTTCATAAATGTTCTGTGGCAACTAGTTTGGTGACTATGGCCAATTAATTTCCTGATGTGAAAATAGGAGAACGTTGGAGATGACATTTGGGGCCCATCCAGCTCTAGAAGCATGTAATCTTTTATCTTCTCATCAGTATGTGGAAGTTGGAATGTGGTTGGCATTGGGAAATTGCTCATTAGCTTATTGTGGACAGTAGTCTCAGTTATTTATAATTCTACTTTTTATATAGTTCCCTTGGTGCATATAATGACTAGTTGGAAGTAAGTGGATCTCACTGGTGAGGCTTAGATGCCAAGCAGAGCTAATGTTATGCTGTTCTAGCACATATATTAAGTGCTATGTGAATTCACTTTGTAGAAGCACGGTTTCCATAGAAAAGGGATGACTTTAAAGAAACTGGTACTACCTATATAATTATTACTGCTGGGACTTGGGCTTTTTTTTCTCCCCTCTATATTTTTTTTCTCTTTCTCTGTTTTTGGAGCATCACGTTCAGTAGCATTTGGGTAATTGTTCACTAATGTACATTACTCATGAATTAGTGATTAACTGATCTAGTGACTGGCAATCATTAGGTTGTCAAAAAAGCAAAATTTGACTTTGTGATGAGCTGTGCTTTTAACTGTGTTTCATCATATTTTATGATTGGGGACGTTTGAATTGCAACCAGGAAACTGTGTTTAGAGCTACAGATTGCTTGACAATCAAGTGAACAGAATTTAGAACTGTTTGGCAGGTCTTTAATCCTTGTGAGGATAAGTTAGAACATGCAAAAATAATTTTCACTAATGAGCACTTGATCTGCCTTGTAAATAGTCTTAAAAAGTCAGATAGCCCACAGAAATTTCAGATAGTTTATGAAGTCTTTCCTGGACCCTCCCTCCCAAGCCTGGCAGTGCCATCTCTCATTTCCTAGCCAAGTCTGCTCTTTTTCATTGTTAGCCATATCCCAGACTAATAAATCACAAGCATACCTGGGCCCAGAACACAGTTCTCTAGAAATGCATTTTATTTTTATAGCAATGGCATAGATTCTTGAGACAGAGAATTCAAACATAAAAAACATATCAGACAAATACACTTCTGTGCAGAGACAAAAACAGGAACAAAATAGGAAAAAGAAAGGACATGGATGGGGAAAAAAAAAAAAAAACCCTGGAGGAGACCCCAGAACCCATTTTCTTTGGAAGGGGAATTACTTAGTAAAATTCCTAGGCTAGTTGCCTGGTTTATTTTAAGTCTGGCCTGATTTCTTCTCATGTGCATGTTGTGCTCATTTGGATGGTTGTGATCTCTAAGCAAAGAATATTTTCAGAAGTTTGGAATAATTTGAGAGTCTCTGATAAAATATGTGCAGAAGAAAATGTAATAACTATAACAAGACTCACAAAGAGTGAAGAGAAGCTCATTATTTCGGCTTCTAATTTCAGTGATGTATTTTCTTCAAAGCCAATAAAGGTTGTCTAATGGGCAAAAATATTATGATTCCTCCTGAATTCATAGTTCTTGTGAAGCTGACAAAGTAGCTGTGTCAGATCAGTTTAATTTTCTTTTTCACACTCTCCCCTCTTGGTTTTGTAAAGGAAAAGACAGCCAGTCTGCAGCTTCCTTGGGGAACATTAGACAGCTTAGAGAAGTGGCAAAATAAACAAGATTTATTCTCATCAGATGTGTCATGAGAAAATTGGAGGCATGCTGTGAGGTAATGGCAAAATAATCCTGAAAATCTCCAAGCACTTTTTCCAAATGGAATGGAAGAAAATTTAAAGTTAAGCTCCAGCTAATTGTGACCAAGACAGATGTGTGTGCATAAATGTGCGAGCATCTATATTTTTCCAATACTTCTGGTTTCTTTCCCTAAAAAAAGAGGGGACTTTAGGTACCGTAGTTCTAGAAAGCTGTTCTGGGGAACAGCTGCCCGTAGTGTTTTTTTCGCCCATAGACTAAGGTAGTGTGAATTGCAATTTATAAAACGTTTGTGTTTCCCCCTCCCTTGCTGTCTCCTCCCATTTCTCTTAATTGTTTTAACTGTGAAGTGTTATTCTACCAACTTAGTTCAGATGGAACACTTCCTTTATCTTAGTGGCTATGGTCATTCAAAGAAAACCCTGTTTTTTGCTTCTACTCATGCACTGGAGCAGCAGCCTGCTTCCCTAGGCTGCTTGTAAATAAATGTGGATTTACTGCATGCCTATCATGAACTAAGCTTGGTGGCCATTTTGAAGATATGGGGTCTTTGGAGCAAGGACTGGGAAAAGTGAAGGGTCTCTGACAGTCAGTCCAAGAGCAAATACACACCAAGCTTAGAGTTTTGGATCTTTGTGAGTGTGAATTTTTTTTTTCTCGTGACTTTTATTTTATTTGTATTTTTTCCTTTATTTATATATATTTGATATCAATTGTAATCCCCATGTATTCCCCATCACCATATCACCAGTGCACCATCACCTCAGTCCCCCGTGCTCCCATCTGCCCTCAACCCTCCCCCTCCATCGAAAAAGAAAAACTAGATGCATTCATAGGAACATGGATGGAACTGGAAAGGATGATGCTCAGCGAAGTAGGTCAGAAGGCAAAAGAAAAATACCAGATGATTCCTCCCCTAGGAGGACTATAAGGGAACCAAATAAGGATCAAGGAAAGGAAGAACAACAACAATAATAATAACAATAAAGACACAAAAACCAAAAATGAAAAGACAAGGACAAATTGGGGACACTTGGTGGGGAGTGTGAATTTTGAAGGGAGGGTAATATCCTTGTTGTTTCTTCCTAAGCATGTATGCTTTCCATCCAGATGTCTTTGAAGTGGCGGAGTATCCCAGCATGACTTTGACTTTGATGTATTTAATGTAAGCTCTTGGGAGTGTAAGTGCTTGTATGTGTCCCTTCTGTGGATTCCTGTCTGAAGTAAGACACAGAGAACTTACGTTGATGTATGTGTGTTATTTTTAACTCAAAATGGGGTTTTTTGCCTGGTAGGACTCAGGGACCTGCTGGCGCCAAGGCTGCCCATGAAGAATTTTTGACTTTTCTCAGTAGGGTCTATTAAAAAACCTGCCTCTCAAGTTCCAGTAATAAATGTACTTTAAAAATTAAAATAAACTATTCAACTCAATTATGGAAAATCCAATTTATCTCCATTCTCTAAGGCACTTCCTAGAAGAAATGCTGGACTTGAGTACTATTCTGTGTAATTAGATTTTTGCACCTTTGTACTGTGAATTGGGATTTCGATTTCTCCACCCTACAGTGCAGTGATCATGCTTAGAAACCTGAGGCTATAGTTGTTATAATTCATAAAGACTTTTATTTTTTAAAACATTAGAAACTCTGGGGAAAGTGGTAGATATTATACCCCATTTCATAAACATTAGGAATATATATATATTTTTAACACTAGGAATATTTTTTAGGGCAACTTCTCTTGTTCCCCCAAATTAACTTTTACCCAAACTTGAAACTGTTTCTAAGAAATTATGCCAAAAGCCTAATTAAGCCATGGATTTGTCTCAATTCCCAGGAAGTAGTCAATGTATTAAAATAAACCGTCCTTTAAAACCTTTTTATTTTTCTCTTACATAATAATAATAAAAAATAAAAAATACCTAAGAATCGATTTTGGGCTGTGTGTGGGGAGGTAGGTTATAGGGACAAAGAAAGATAAAATGTGAAGTGAAAATGAGTGGCTATAACAATCTCAATGACAGAAAAATAATTGCAAAGAAGATTATTAGGGAATATAGCAAAGATAGTGTCTGGGTATTTTAGGTATCTGTAGTAACGAGCTAAGAGTGATTGAAAGAGGGAGGAATCTATATATTTAAGATTTTAGGATCTATCATAGTTGTATTGACATGGGGAATAAGGAATAATTCACTAAAAACTGTATGTTTCAAGAAAGAAAACTAGTGATAAAGAGTATTGGAGTTGAACTAGGACATAATTGGAAGGTTAAAAACGTCTCTTCTAGAATGAGAAAATATATAAATCAATTAGACTTTTGAGACATTTTATATTTTACTTAGACCCTTATACACTTTCCATGTTTACAAATTGGCCAACAAAAATAGAGAAAGTCATTTAATTGGAAATAATTGCCTGCAATATAATTTTGTGGACAACATTCATCTAAAGTTTTGAAAGGAATTATCCTACAAGAGTATGATTTAAAAAAAAACAAATATAGATTGAGCTTTAAAAGTGTATAGTTTTAATGTTTATAACAGCACTCTTTACAATAGGTAAGACCTGGAAACAACCTAAATGCCCAAAAACAGATGAGTGGATCGGGAAGCTATGGTACATATACATGATGGAATACT